>CAWUFW010013078.1:47500-498431 GCA_963921515.1 Calotriton arnoldi | reverse complement strand
TGCGTTCGGGGTGGGGCTGGTGTGTGTGCTGCTTGGTTGTGTCCCTGTGTCTGTGTGCGACGCATGCATGGCGCTGCGGTTGGCCTCTGCGTTGTGCGCATGTGTGGCGGCGTCATCGGCGCTTTGGGGCCGTGACGGGGTGGTTGGTTCCTAGTCCCAGGTGGTGTGTACACATGTGTTCTGCGATGTTACGATTTGGCCTGTGTGTCATCTGTGGATGCGATGGTGGATGTGTTGTGTACACGCGCTGGTGGGGGTTGTCCTCTTTTTCCGCCCTTGCACTGTGTGCGCTGTTTGCGTGCACTTGTTGTGTGTGTGCCTACCTGCGTCTCCGCGGCACGTTGCGTCCTTGGTGGTGCATCAGCAGAAGCATGGGAAGGGCCTGCAGTGCTGGATTCATGCCCGGGTGCCGCTTCTTCGTTGTCCGTGCTCTGCGTCCGTGTTACCGCCTTCTTTCACGTACGGTATCTCTTGGCCGTCGGAGCCGTTTGTTTGCGGCATCGTAATTTATGCGCCGGGCGGGACGTGTTTCGTCGGACGGTGTGTGTCAGTTAGGCTGCGCCGCTACGTGTACGGGCGCACTTTGATGGCGGACGGTGTTGCTGGCTTGCCGGCGGTGTTTGGCCTGCTTTTCGCATCGTAATTGGGCGGGCGTGTGGACTGCTGCGTGCCGGCGGTAACTGGTGGTTTTTGCATCCGCCAGCACGGCGGTAGTGCTTCCGCCCGCCATCGTAATGGGCCCCTAAGTCTCTTTTTGGTTTGTCAAAATGATTTTTGGAATAAAAGATGTGCAACGTTTTCACTCACACCACAGTTACTTGATTTTGCAGATCACACGCAGTGCTTAATTTGAGCTGGTGGTTGCCGAAGGGGGCACTGGCACTCATTTTGGGGGACCTGCACTTATTTTTCCACATTAGACATTGATCAAAAGCTAGAGTGGTACAACACACAAAGAGGAAAGAAGGAGGAAGAGAAAGAGAAAGACGGAAAAACTGTCTCAAAAGGACAAAGCAGGATCCTGCAATAGAATGAATGAATGAAATTGGATTTATATAGCGCGTTACTACCCTGAGGCCTCGTAGCGCTTAGGACAGGGCAGACAGAGTCATGACAGATTAGTAAGTGGTACCAAAGAGGTAGGTCTTAAGGAGTTTACGGAAGGACTGCATGTTGGATTCCCTCGAAGAGCAAAAGGAAGAGAATTCCAAAGATTCGCAGCATTGAGTGAAAAGGAGCGACCGCCCCATCTGGATCTACGTACTTTCCTTGTAGTAGCAAGGAAAGCGGAGCTGGAACGAAGACTCCTTGGAGGATGGTAAGGAGTGACGAGGGGATGGATAATGGCAGGGCCAGTCTTCCAGATGGCTTTGTGAGCCAGACACATAGCCTTAAATTGTATTCGGGACTTGACTGGGAGCCAATGCAGTTTCCTTATTGCGGGTTTTGCTGATTGTCTCCGAGGAATCTGGAGAAGTAAATGAGCCGCGCAATTCTGGATCACTTGTAATTTTTGAGTGGTAGCCTGGGGGGCGCCCAAATACAAGGCGTTTCCATAGTCCAGGCGGGACAAAATGAGGGCTTGCACCATAATCCTTCGCGCCTGAAAAGGGAGCAAAGGGAGAATTTTCCTTAACATCCTCATCAGGCCGAAACATGTAGCTGAGAGCATAGTGGCCTGATGATTAAAATTTAGGGAGCTATCAAGCCACATGCCTAAGCTCTTAATCTGGTGCTTTGGAGCAGGCATAGTGCCGAGACAAATGGGCCATGAGAATGCCGGGGAAGGAGATGGAGCTTTGCCCAGGAACATCAATTCCGTTTTGTCCCCGTTTAACTTAAGGTGAGATAGGTCCATCCATTCGGCTACCGCCTCTAGGCAATTGCCTAGGGCGCAAGATGAGACCCTCCGGGTGGTTTAGTGCCACAACCAGTTGGGTATCATCTGCGTAGGTAATAATTTTTATGCCGAATGGACGTACTATCTCTGCCAGAGTTGCCATGTAAGTATTAAAGAGCGTGGGGCTCAGGGAGGAACCCTGGGGAACCCCACAGCTAAGAGGCCATCGATTTGATGCAAAGGTACCCTCGAAAACCTGGAAAAAACGGTCCTTTAAGAAGGACTGGATCCATGTGAGAGCCCGGTGTATTACTCCAAGATTTTTTAATCGCTCCAGCAAGATGTTATGATCAACAGTGTCGAAGGCGGCACTGAGGTCCAGCAGAATAATTGCTGCTGAGCCACCCTGGTCCAGAAGTCTCCTTGCTTCCTCTTTTACTGTCAGAAGGGCCGTCTCTGTCCCAAGCCTGGGACGAAATCCTGTCTGGGAATCGTGGAGCAGGTTGTTAGACTCCAGGTAATAGCGAGATAAAGAGATAGGGAGTGTCTGGTAGTGGGTTAAAGAGGCACGAATGATATGGATTTAAGACTACAGAGCCTTGGTACTCGGTGCACCAACATTAAATTGCACCGGCCGCGGGCCTCTGAGCAGAGCTTTGGGCACCATCATGCATTCATTTACAAATTAAGCAATGAACACATATGATTTACTTACAGAAACCAAATTCTGCAATCACATTCTTTCTAAAAAGCAGGCAAATACGACCGGAAGAGTCTGATAAGAAGTAGCACAGCCGAATGTTTTTCACAGACATTTTTAATAAGAAAGGAGGAACAGGATGAAAGACCTTTTTGCTTAAAATTTCGATGTCACCCTGGCAAGGACAGTGAAAGTTCAAACCTCTGACTGCTGCATCTTGAGATCACAACCATCTTAAATAAAAGGAGACCACTCACAATCCAATGGGAATTCCCTGCCATCTGCACTTTCGATGATGGATGAAATAAGAGCCATAGGACCACATGTATCAACATTAGGAATAGCGATTACCTAATTGCGATATTTTTGTGAATCGTAATTAGGTAATTGCTATTCCTAATGTATGAAACTCCAAGAGTTTCATTTAGTGATTCCTAGGGGGTCTCAAATCGACCCAACTCATTAATATTTATGAGGTAGGTCACAATTTGCGACCGCCTAGGAATCGCTAAAATCACGGGGATGGTGGCCTGCTAGGGTCAGCAGACCACCATGTCCGTGATTGCTTTTCAATAAAGCAATCATTTTTTTTTAAATGCAGCCCATTTTCTTTAAAGGAAAACAGGTTGCGTTTAAAAAAGAAAAATGAAAAGTGTTCTTTTCGTTTTTTAAGAGCAGGCAATGGTCTGTGGGACCACTGCCTGCTCTTAAAAAACGTTTTTGCCACCATTCCCAAAGAGGAAGGGGTCCCTTGGGGACCCCTTCCTATTTGCAAATGGGTTACCACCAACTTGAAGTTGGTAGTAAAATGCTAATGTTTTGCGACCACATTCAAGGTCACAAAACATTCATACATACCGCTGCCATTCGGCATTTGGAAGGGACGCCCTAAACACGCCCCTTTCAAATACCGAATCGCAAATCCATTGTGGGATTCGGTAACAGGTTACCGAATCGCAAAATAGGGTTTGATACATAGGAAAAGGCTTGTTTGCATTCGCAAACCGCCCGATTCTGAGAATCGGCCTGTTTGCGAACGCAAAATTGCTTGATACATGTGGCTCTCAATGACCCCGCCATGTGATATTTTTAAATGCAGCGGAAAAGTTCAATGCAAGAAATCTCAAACAAGTAATATTGTGTCATTTGTGCTGGTGTTGGGCCACATGGCATGAAAAACTGTTTTACTGAGACATTGGCTACAATTTGTAATAATAAATACAGAGGGTTACTTTAGCCAAGTCCCTGCAATGGAACTACTCAAGAAGTTGAATAAATCACACAACCACTGACTAATCTATTGCCTGTAGTCGAGGAGATCAATAAAAGGACAGCGCCAAAGCCCCTCTCTGTAAACTGCTTTTTAAAGGATATTTCGGTGATTACTTCAGCTCTGCACGTTCTATAGTCAGACCTTAAGAGTACTTTATTTCACTCACAACTTGATGCTAAACGTGAGATTACACTTGTACACTATGAAATCCTGACCTCTGTGGCCCCTTGTGAACTAAAGATCTGTAAGAAGGCCTCTCACTGTTAAACAATGTAACACCCTATTCTATTTGTTCAGGGGTTCACAATGTAAATTACCCTCTAGCTGTATTTGTCAGAGAGTTGACAGTGTTAAACCGCTTCCTTCTGTGTTAGTCACATAGTTACATCATACGAAGCCCTTTCCTACTGTATTAACTATGTCTCTGTCATTTAGAACCAATGGAGCTACATTTTGAGTGGATTAACAAAGCTGCTGCTCAAACATCTGAAAAAAGTCCAAAACAGGGCAGAGTACAAGCTCTGGGATATCTTACTATTGGACCTAACCTGGGCACCAAGTGACCCCTTTACCACTTGGGTTTCAGGGTGGCGAGCCAGAGCAGTCCAGGGCTTATTCAGTGAGGTGATGAGGGTTACAAACTCAGAACTCTGCAAAACAATCAATAACAATTAATAAATAAATCTCCAGCCTGTGCTTTTACATTTAAAAGACAATATTTTCTAATTCTAACTCGAGCATATGCTATATAACAAATTACAGATTGCACGCCTCGCAGCCCCACCAGTGTCCATTTACATCGGACAGCCCAGCCCAAGCGTGCTGTGTTGTGTTCACCTGGCACATATGAACAAAATGTGCGCATTCAAGAGAAGTAAGCATAATCTTTTTGCTTGTATTTGGCTCAATTAACTCAAATGAACGCTGCACAAGGACATTTGTTTGGTGTGATGCTGCGCCAAACAAGTGTGCTGTACACCATCTCATGAAGACACAACGGCAAGGAATAAGTTTACATGTAAAGTGTGTTATTGCATTCTCAAGTTATCAGCTACATGTCTGGTGAACACTACATCTGTGCGGTACATAGGTGGTAGTCTGACAAACTCTTCACTTGCAACCTTGACAAACTCTTTGCATGTGTCCAACTGCACAGTGCATTTGTGCTGCACCTGGTAAGCGTTTTTGTCTACAAACTGATGACATTTCGATGGGAGTGCAGTTTCTGAAAGACATTTCATTGTACGACAATTCAAGCTTCATTGGTTGTCTTTCACTAGCTGAAGCTTAGAAAATGAAACCTGACACAAAGACGTGTTTAGGGACGGTCTGCAATGGTGTCAAAAGTGTCCCTGTAGTCATTGTCAGGTGAGACATTTTTTTTGGTCTTTGATTGTTGGGCAGCGCTGAGAAACCAACTGACATCTACAAGTTTAAAAACAAACGGAGCTCGTGAGTAGTTCTGCACGCGCTTACCTTTTGTGAAGGTTCCTCGTCTTGTGCTGTTGTTTCTGTGGAGAGTTCAACGTCAGCTTCTGTGACGGAAGTGTTTTCTTCAGCTCCGGCGATCCTCATTGTTGTTTTGGCGCACGCTGATGCCGGGAGCCAGCCGGCACAGCGTGATACAGCGTGCCGCCATCTTGGGGTTGACCTGCCTCATGTTTATTGTTAGTGCAATGCCTTTAAAACGCCAATCACGTCTTCATCGGTGGTGCGGTGTTGGTTGCCACTAGTGGGGGAATGTATTTCCAGATCCTCTCATCGTTCCTCTGATCTGTTCACCTCTGTTTCCTGCAGCGCTAGAGGGTCATCCCTTGATCCCTGGATCGGATGGATCATCTTTCAGAGGCCATGATGCTATACCATCCGGTGACAGAATCGGTTTGTTTTGTTTCCGTTTCACTCGTGGACATAAACAAAGTGTAACATGAAGATATTTCACTAATGGAAGTTGGCAGAACACGATTGAGAGGATTATCGTAGCGGCGGTGAATTTAAAACGTGATCAGTGACTCATTTTTTTTTTCTCTTGGAGGTGCCACACAATTTTTTTTATTGTAGTTTACTCAAGTGCGGTGTGGTAATGTTCAAAACTGTGGGGTGAGATTTTGTATTTACGCAGTTTCAGTAATTTTCTGCCAAGTGTTATGCTGCCATCTAGTGCCAAGTTGGAAAATTGACGTTTATGTAGTAGAGATGATTCATATTTCACAACTTATTTGTTCTGGATATGACACAGTTTAAGTTGCCCTGCTCTGTGGGATGTCATAGTCTTGTCCTCAGTGATTAGTTGTATAACATTCTCCCTTACATGAGGGATGGTCATGGGTTTGGGTACTAATCCCTTTCCATGGGTATGGGTACTAGTCCCATTTCCACATAGTGCATCATGTAACCCCTACACTCTACGGTGCACAACATTTTTTGCCTTTACACGAGGTGTGTCGTATGGGTTACAGTCCCATCTCTACGGTGCACAACATTTTTTGCCTTTACACAAGGTGTGTCGTATGGGTTACAGTCCCATCTCTACGGTGCACAACATTTTTTTGCCTTTACACAAGGTGTGTCATATGGGTTACAGTCCCATCTCTACGGTGCACAAAATTTTTTGCCTTTACACGAGGTGTGTCGTATGGGTTACAGTCCCATCTCTATGGTGCACAACATTTTTGCCTCTACACGAGGTGTGTCGCATGGGTTACAGTTCCATCTTTACAGTGCACAACAAATGACCTCTACTCCAGGTGTGTAGTATGGGTTACAGTCCCATTACTGCAGTGCACAATGTTTGACCTCTATACGAGGTGTGTCATTTTGGGTATTCCCATCACAACAGTGCACGTAATTTTTACGTTTTACCCTACTTAGGGTGTGTTGTATGGGTTGTAGTCCCTCCACAACAGTGCACAACATTTGAACCTCTACCCGAGGTTGTCCTTGCACAAACTTTTTACGTGGTGTGTCATATGGGTTTTGTCTCTTCTCTACAGTGCACAGTGTGCACCCCTTCACCACATATGTTTAGTACAAAATGACCCTCACACAGGGTGCATTTCTATGGTCTGAATACCAATTGGGATTTCCCTCAATGTTATTGTGTATTGTGTTCGTTTTCCAGTTTGGAATGCAATGTCATGGTTTTATTATATTGAGATTTCTATTTTAACGGGAAGTTTGAGTGATCTTATTTTAATTTTCTCTCACAATTTCCTGTTATAGTTCAGTTTTCCTCCTGATTTCTTTTATTGATGTCTTTTGTGGATTCTGAACGCTTTTCTTCGTCAGCCTTCTTTCTCCGCTGTTTTTCCCCCCCCTTATTTGGTGCGTTCTTGCCTGTATTTTCTCTGGTTTCACCTTAATGTTTTTTTTACAGTGCTGTGCTCTACCTTCTTGCATGCTTACCTGGCCAGTTGGCGTGTTTGGGGGTGGTTTTTGGTTCTTTCTTTGTTTGTGGAAGGGAGGATGGGTATTTCTTGTCTGTTTCTCCTTGTTTCTTGTTGTTTCTCCTTTGTATTGTTCATGTTGTTTCTGTATTATGTTTCTTCTCGAGCTTAGGTTCTCCTCTGTTTCTGATTTCCTCCTTGTCTATCCTCTATCTCAATTTTTCTTGCTGTTTACCTTCTTGTTTTTTTTTATATAGAAGGAAAGGGGATATGTAGTATACTGGCTTTGAGGTTATTCATGTCACCTCATGCTCTGCCAGTGGAATGTTCCATGGATGATGTGTTACAGAATGTTGGGAGTCAGAGATGTCAGTTGAGAAGGGCTGAGCAGCATGCTGGCTGCTCCTGGTGGGGTTTTGTACTGACTTAACTGCATGACTTGTAACTATCTACAAATAAACATCTGAAGATCCTCTACACGTCTGGACTTCGTTACTACACTAAATCAAGTCATAAGTCTTTTTTTGTGCCATTTGATCTTTTGAGATTGAAATCTACTTCATTTACCTAACTTGTTTCTAGGCACATTCAACATTCCGTGTCTTACTGATTTATTAACTACTTTTTGTACGTTTCAAGTTAGCTTTACTAAACACAGTGTTATGCATAGCTGCATTACTAGTTAAATGAGACCAGATTCCCAGTGCCTTTAATTACAGATTTACAGGTTCTGGCTCTTCCAACCAATTGGGTGACCTTAGGTAATTAAATAGTGCTAGATGTACTAACATTAGGGATACCGATTTCCTAATGGCGATTTTCACCGAATCGCAATTAGGAAATCTGTATTCCTAATGTATGAAACTCTTTAGAGTTTCATTAGCAATTCCTAGTGGGTCGCAAGTGGACCAACCTCATGATTATTAATGAGGTAGATCGCAATTTGCGACTCACTAGAAATAGCAGCCATCTCAGGGATGGTGGCCTGCTTGGGTCAGCAGACCACCATGTCCGTGATTGCTTCTTAATAAAGCAAGCTTTTTTTTAAAAAAGCTGCCCGTTTCCTTAAAGGAAAACGGGATGAGTTTAAAAAGAAAAAAAGGAACTTTGCAGTTTCATTTTTAGGTTTCGCCGGCACAGCAATTGCACTGTGCTTGTGAAATCTATTGTTTTTAATATAAACTTAAAAGGGGCTAAAATCCCGCCCCCTCTCTTTCCTGGCTTTTCATTGGTTCTTGTGCTTGTCACTTACTTTTCCTCTATTTCTATAGGCTGTAGCGTATTTTCTTGCATTTATCAATGCTTGTTCCTCCTCGGCTTCTCTTATCTGCCTTTTCGTTTTGCAGCACATTTATATAGGCAACTTATCATCCGGAGAGATTAAGGGGCTTTTTCCCATTTTAAAAGTGACACACCGGCGGCGCAAGGGGCTTGTAAATAAGGCTGTAAGTGATTTGCGCAGAACCACAGGATGTTGCACTGCCAAGACTCGAAACGGGTTCCTTAGCTCTCGATTCAGAGGCTCTGGCCGCTGCGCCAAATCTTATCCACTCCTGTGATACTTCTAGGGGAGCTCTTTCCTTCGTCTAGGATGGTGATTTATAAAAACAGCTTATTATTCATCACATAGGCGAATCTGGTGCATTACCAATGCTTGTTTAAGAGTAGGCAGATGTCCGTGGGACCACTTTACAAGTTATTACTCTTATTTAAAAGTTACCCAATGTAGTAACAAAGTTCATTGTGCTAAAATGAAAACACAGTTATTACAATCTGTAACATTTTGCATTTCAAACCATTATCATAATTTTGTAATGTTCTCTGGAACATCCTTCATATGATAATTTTTGGAATGGCTCAACTTGTGCCTTGGATTTTGGGGTCAAACTAGACCTCTGGCTCTGCTCTTGCTCCACTGTCCCTATGAATCTGATTGCATGCCCACCTCTGTGATATGTTACAGTCAAGACTTGGGCCAGAATATATTTCATAAAAATAGGAACTTGTCTGATCTGTCCATCTCAACATGCGGACTATGTGCTGCTCTGGTAGACTCCAGCGCCAGGATTTTCCGAGCCCAGGTAAAAGTTTTTTTATTTAATTAGTTGATGCCTTGATTAGGCACCTGAAGGTGGCATACCCTTTGCCCTGCACCTTAATATAGCATCAAACCTGACTTTTGTTTTTTCTTTCTCGCCCCATAGGGCGTGGGATGCCTACCGAAACAGCATTTTATGATTTGCCCAACATGGCAAAGCAAGCACTTTGGAACATACACCTTTCCAGTTTTTGCAAGAGAAGCCAGCTTTTGCACCCTTTGGGCAATTTTCAGCTTTATGAGGCAAGTGGGAAACAGAAGAGGCCAAACAGAAACAATTATCTGTGACTCACTGGCAAATTCTAAGCTGGATATTGCTACATAGGAACTGTTCCCGGACGTGGGCCTGGCAGAGGCACATGGATGAATTGTGAAATACCCAGCTGGGTGAGCCCAAACAAAATAATTCTGGAGCCTATTTCCCACTCCACCCTCATCCAGAAACACCTCTGCCAGGGTATAAAAGTCCAGATGAGGCAAGGCCTGCAGTTTAAGGGATCCCAGTGTCAACATGAAGATAGAGGGCAGCACATCCTTCCTTCTGCTGTCAGCAGTCCTCGTCCTTTGCGCTCACGGCCGAGCCTGCTGATTCCAGAGGCATCCCATTTTTAGGTTTAACCTAGACAGCGCATGCGCTGTCCCTGCGAGACATGTTATTTACATACAGTGAGCTTACAGCCCACAGCTTACTATTTGTTAGCTTTAGCATTGCTCTTATTTCCTTCGTCCCCTTTTGTAATGGTGTTAGACTTGGCACCATTGGCGTGGGTCTCCCTTCCATTTTTTTGCTGTTGCCTCTTATGTTTTGCTGGTTTTAGATGCTTTTGGGCACTGTGCCACTGCTGTTCAGTGCCACAGTGCAAGTGCTCCCTACTGTAAATTGATGTATGGATTAGTGACTCCATGATTGGATGATTGGTTTACTTGTCAGTCCCTAGTACAGTGCACTGAGTGTGCCCAGGGCTTGTAAATCCAATGCTGCTGGTGGGCTTGCAGCACTGGTTGTGCCACCCACAGAAGCAGCCTGTAAAGTGTGTCTCAGGCCTGCCATCGCAGAGCCTGTGTGCAGCCTAGGGCTGCCATGTCGACTTGGTGAGTACACCCACTTACCAGTCCCTAAACCTTCCCTTTACTGCATGTTGGTCACCCCTAAAGTAGGCCCTAGGGCAGGGTGCATTGTAAGTACAAGGTAGGACATGCCCTGGTGTGTGTGGCATGTCCTAATAGTGAATTACAGCCATTTTCGTTTTTCACTATTGCAAGGCTACCTGTTCTCCATAGGCCAGAATGGGCAGTTTGATTATTACACCTTATAATCCTAACTGACCCAGGGAACATGGTAGAAAAACGAATTTAGTATGCCTGAACTCAGGATGATAAAATACATCTTTTAGTGAAGTTGGTTTTAACATTCTTTGTTTGAAAATACCACTTTTAGAAAGTAGGTATTTTCTTGCCTAAACCATCCAGCTGCCTCTGCTCAGGTTGTGTATTGTGTGTCTGGGTTTGTGAGTGACAGGGGCTGGGGGATTCCAGGAGGCAGGGTGAGTCAGCACTAGGCTGAATAGGTCTGCCTGAAGGAGGATGGGTGGGAGGAGTTGCACCTGGGTCTGAATAGGGCTGTGCCTGCCTTCCACAATGCTGGCTCCACCTCCTGCCGGGCGTCTGATGGCTCTGCCCCTCACTCTCAAAGGAAAGAAGGAGTCAGAAAAACAAAGTGCTCCAGGACTGACCAGAACTGGTTTGGACTAGGCAAAGGCCTCTCTGCCTTCAGAGAACAAAGGGAAAAGGTGTATAAAAAGGGGACCCAGACCCCTAGGAAATTAGATCACTTCTGGGAAATCAAGAAACCTGTTGCCAAGGAGAAGAACCGGAGAAGCTGAAGGAGGAGTACTGCCCCTGTGCTGTTTTGCTGATTGGGGTTGGCCTGCAGTGGTTGCTTTCTGCCAAGGACAGGAGAAAAGACTTTGCTGTGCTTTGTCATCTTGAAGAAGAGAATCTCCAAGGGCTTGAACTAGAGCTTGCCTCCTGCCTGAAGTCTCAGGGATACAAGACTTCACCAACCAGCTCCCCCTGCATTCCCTTGCTGGGAATTGAAGTGCCTGCTGTTGTGCTGGGCCTTCTGAGAGACTGCGTGTCGCTGGGAGCTGGAAGCGCGACGCAACAACGAGAAGCGTGTCGCCGCCGCAGCCGTGGTTATCGCATCACCGAGGAAGCGAGACGCCGCTGCCGCTGTCATCATCGCATCGCCGGAGCGCGGCGCATCACCGGAGAAGCGAGACGCTGCCACAGAGGTCATCGTCGCATCGCCGGGGAAGCGCGTCGCAGGGCCTGTCGCGGCTCCAAAGATCATCGAGTCGCCGCACGGCCGTCGGGCGTGCACGCATCACACCAACGTTGTCGCATCGCAACCAAGACGCCATTTTGTCGCATCGTACCGGAGAAGAGTATCGCATCGAGGTGCCATCCTGTCGCATCGCACCGGAAAGCAGTAAGAAACCGACGCATCACCTCCCCACACAGTAAGGAAGCGAGCATCAACTCCCCTGCGCAGCAGTAAGGAACCGACGCATCCACTCCCCTGAGTGTAAGGAACCGACGCATCACCTTCCCTGCGACCCTTTTGTTTTCTTTGCGTTACGCATTCAAGGTACATTGAGAGTAAAGTGTCGCATTTACAACTTGAGAGAACTGAACTATTTTATAACCTTTTAAAGCCTATTTTTGAGTACAGTATTGTGGATTTTTGCTATTGGGTCTTGTGATAAGTCTATATAAAGATTACTTATTTTTACATAAACAACCTGTGTGGTGTCCATCTGTAGTGTTTTCACTGTATTACTGTATGTGGTCACAAATGCTTTACACACTGCCTCTGAGATAAGCCTGTCTGCTCGTGCCAAGCTACCAGGGGGTGAGCAGGGGTTATTTTAGGAGTGTTTCCCCCTTATCCTGACTAGAAGCAAGGGTCCCTATTTGGACAAAGGTGCAAACCATTGCCAACTAGAGACCCCCAGTTCTAACATTGGTGGTCAGCGGTGAGGATTTGGACTTGCATTTGTGATTCATATACAGTGATTGGTGTACACTACTAGTGAGTGCAGACCAATACGCGACCACATACCTTTTGATAGGACTTTTTTCCTTGGAACCTTTATTTTTGTTGAGAACTGCCAATTTTCACCATGAGCAAAAAAGGATCCATTGCACCTGCAGATATTGAATTTGAAGAAGATAGGGTTGATACCTACACTGTGCCAGAACTCAAAGCTGTTTGCAAAAAGTTTAAAATCTCTATGAGAGGCCTCACCAGGAAGGAGGAGTTTCACAAGGCGCTAAGGGCCTGGTTGGAAGCACGGAATGCCAGAGGGCAGTCCGAGGAGCCTGTGGAGGAGGCAGAGAATTTAGATGGGCAGCTTGAGGGGCCATTGGGCTTACCTGGGAGGGGAGTGCCTTCCAGGGAGGGCAGCAGTGTTTCTCAAAAGGGCCTGTCTCCAGAGGAGCTGGAGGACAGGGACAAAAGCAGGATGCATGAAATGGAAATGGCCAAACTGAAACAGGGAAGCCATGATAGCCTTGAGCATAAGAAATTGGAGTTAGAAAGTAAGAGGTTGGCCATGGAAGAAAAGAAGATGCTTTTAGAGCATGAGAGAGTGGTGAGGGAGCTAGAGCTAAAGGCTAGGAGCCTAGAGATCACTCCCTCTGGTGGCAGCACACCTCCAGTGCCTGTAGAAAGTAGAGTGTACATCCCCAAGGAGGTTATTAAGGATTTCATGAAGGGGAGGACATTGGGCAATGGTTTAAAGCCTATGAGATCGCCATGACATCACACCGGGTCCCTGAGAAGGATTGGGGAGCGGGGTTGTGGGGCCGCTTTGCAGGTGAGGGAAGGGAAACCTTGCTAGCCTTGCCCACAGTGGATCAGATGTCCTATGCCCACCTGAAGGAAGCTTTAGTGACAAGGTATGGGTTAACTCCAGAGCTGTATAGGCAGAAGTTTAGGAACTGCAAAAAGCTGGAGTCTAGTACCTGGGTGGAGTATGTGTCTTATTTTTGCAGAGCATTGGATGGATGGGTGAAGGGTAGCAAAGTAAATGACTTACAGGAGTTCTATGATTTAATCGCATGGGAGCACTTGTCCAGCAGTTGTTTTCCAGAGCTACGCCAGCACCTAGTTGACAGTAAGCTGACTAATCCTAGGAAGCTTGCTGAGGAGGCGGACCGCTGGGTCAGTACCCGGGTCCACAAGGGTCTTGTGGGAGACTCCGCCAAAGGTGGGCAGGGTCCCCAGCAGAAGAGTGGGGGGACAAGGGTAAACAGAAGGAGTTCCAAAAAGGGCCCCAAAGTAAACCCCAAGGGAACCAAGGTAAGGGTTCCCAGCCTCCCACTGAGAAAAGACCATGGGTCCCAACAGATAAGTCTGTTCAGAAGGGGCCCAAAGCATGTTTTAGTTGTGGTCAGGTGGGTCACTTTGTAGGAAGTCCCAAGTGCCCCAATACCGTGACCACTGCACCCACTGGTGCACCACCCCGGCAGATGGCTAGTGTAGCCCTGGGGGAGGAGTTGGGTGCCCAAGGTGGGTGGGGTCCCGCAGAGATGTCCCTGGTCTCTTTAGGAGACAGTGAGATGGTCCCTAGGACCCAGCTGCCTGATAACACTAAGAAATACAGGCAGTGGGTGACCATCAATGGCCATAGGGTGGAGGCTCTGAGAGACACCGGGGCCAGTGTGACAGCTGTCAGTTGTCGGCTGGTGTCTGAGGAGCAGGTGGTCCCCAACGTATTCTACCCTGTAGTTGCCGCTGACAACTCAGAGAGCCACTGCAAGGTGGCCCAGGTTCCCTTTGAGTGGGGGGGTCTCAGGTATCCTTCAAGTAGCTGTGAGGCCAGCCATGCCGGTTGACTGTCTGCTAGGCAATGATTTGGAGAGCTCCCCTTGGGCGAAGGTGGAGCGGAGGTCTCATTTGGAGATGTTGGGTCTGCCAGAGTGGGCGTGTGTGACCACTCGGTCAATGGCAGCCGGTAAGGGTATTCAAGAGGACCTGGAGCCTGGAAGAAGGGCCCAGGTGCCTGCCTTAAAGAGAGGAGGCAGGGGGCACGGGAAACCGGCCCCGAAGTTCCCACGGTCCAGGAGGAGGCAGACCTTGAGGGGGATGCCCTGGAGCCAACAGGGGAACAAGTGGCTGAACTGGGGGACCTGCCTGAGCTGACCCATTGGCAGCAGGAAGGAGGCCCCTCCAGGGAAGAATTCTGCGAGGAGCAGAAGAAGTGCCCTTCTCTTGAGGGCTTGCGGCAACAGGCTGTAAGCCAGGCAGCAGGTGATCAGTCTGGATCACACTGGATCTACTGGGAGAATGGTCTCCTGTATAGTGAGCCTAAGGTTGCTGAGCCTGGGTCAGCCCGTGTGCTGGTGGTACCCCAGCGCTTCAGAGCCTTCCTACTGGGTCTGGCTCATGATGTGCCTTTAGCAGGACATTTGGGGCAAGACAAGACCTTTCAAAGGCTTGTCACCCACTTTCATTGGCCCCAAATGCGCAAGAGTTCAGATACTCATTGCAGGACCTGTCAGACTTGCCAGGCAAGTGGTAAGAGTGGGAGGAAGCACAAGGCTCCTCTCCAACCTTTCCCTGTTGTCAGTACCCCCTTTGAGAGGGTGGGTATTGACATTGTGGGGCCTCTGGATCCCAAGACAGCCATGGGCAACAGGTTCATCCTGGTCTTGGTGGACCATGCCACCCGGTACCCGGAAGCCATCCTCTTCGGACAGTGACGGCCCCCGTGGTGGGACGTGCACTGATGGGGATTTTCTCCCGTGTGGGGTTCCCCAAGGAGGTGGTGTCTGACCGTGGTACCAACTTCATTTCCAAGTATATGAAGTCCCTGTGGCAGGAGTGTGGTGTAACCTATAAGTTCACCACTCCTAACCACCCCCAAGGTAATGGGCTGGTTGAGAGATTCAACCGGACCCTTAAGGGCATGATTATGGGTCTTGAAGAACCCATGAGGCGTAAGTGGGACGTCCTCTTGCCATGCCTGCTCTTTGCTTACAGAGAGGTGCCCCAGAAGTCCTTAGGGTTCAGTCCCTTTGAACTGCTGTACGGCCATCCTGTAAGAGGACCTCTGAGTCTGGTCAAGGAAGGCTGGGAGAAAGCTCCCAGGAAAACTCCCCAGGATGTATTTAGTTACATGCTGGCCTTCAGAAACCAGACTCGGCGTTTCAGACAACTCGCTGAGGCGAATCTGGAAGCCAGCCAGGAAGAGATGAAACGTTGGCATGATGAGAATGCCACTCTGATCGAGTTTCAGCCTGGACAAAAGGTTTGGGTCATGGCCCCAGTGGAGCCCTGTGCGCTCCAGGATAAGTGGACCGGACCATTTGAGGTGGTGGAGCGCAAGAGTGATGTCACCTACTTGGTGGACTTGCAGTCTCCCAGGAACCCCTTGCGGGTCCTGCATGTGAACCGCCTGAAGCCCCACTTTGAGAGGTCTGAAGTGGGCATGCTCTTAGCAACAGATGCTGGGATGGAAGAGGAGACTGAACCTCTTCCTGACCTCCTGTATGCAAAAGAGCAAGATGGGTCAGTGGATGGTGTGAACCTCTCTCCCACCCTGACCCCGGAGCAGCAGAATGACTGTCGCCAACTGTTGGGGCAGTTTTCTGATCTGTTCTCCCTGGCTCCCAGTATCACTGAATGGTGCATCCATGATGTGGACACTGGGGACAGTCCTCCTGTGAAGCACAAAACTTACAGAGTGACTGACAGGGTGAGAGCTTGCATCAAGGAGGAGGTCTCCAAGATGTTTGCCTTAGGGGTGATTGAGTCCTCTAACAGCCCTTGGGCCAGCCCAGTAGTCTTGGTCCCAAAGGCTGCCGCGCCTGGTGCCACACCTGAACTCCGGTTCTGTGTGGACTACCGAGGACTCAATTCAGTCACCAGGACTGACACGCACCCCATCCCCAGAGCTGATGAGCTCATTGATCGGTTAGGGGCTGCCCAGTACCTCAGCACGTTTGATCTAACGTCTGGATACTGGCAGATCGCCTTAACTGATGGGGCCAAAGAGAGGTCAGCATTCTCCACCCCAGATGGGCACTACCAATTCCGGGTGATGCCCTTTGGGATGAAGAATGCCCCTGCCACCTTTCAGAGGTTGGTCAACCAGGTGTTGGCTGGGCTGGAGGATTTCAGTGCCGCCTACCTGGATGACATCGCAGTGTTCAGTGCCACTTGGGAGGAACACCTGCGCCACCTCTGGGAAGTGTTGAAGGCGCTGCGGAAGGCAGGCCTCACGATCAAGGCGAGTAAGTGCCAGATCGGGCAGGGTTCTGTGGTGTACTTGGGACACCAGGTTGGGAGCGGCCAGGTGGCGCCCCTACAACCCAAGATAGATACCATCCTGGCTTGGGAACCCCCCAAAACCCAAACAGAGGTGAGGGCCTTCTTAGGACTCACCGGGTATTACAGGAGGTTTGTCAATGGGTATGGCAACATTGTTGCACCCTTGACTGAGCTGACTTCCAGGAAGCAGCCCAGGAAAGTGAACTGGACTGATGCCTGCCAAAAGGCTTTTGATGCCCTGAAATCTGCCATGTGCACAGCGCCCGTGCTTCAGGCGCCCAACTTCTCAAGGGAATTCATTGTGCAGACAGATGCTTCAGAGCATGGTGTTGGGGCTGTGCTTTCACAGATGAATGAGGAGGGCCTAGACCAACCTGTAGCCTTTATTAGTAGGAGGTTACTCCCACGGGAACAGAGGTGGAGTGCGATTGAACGTGAGGCATTTGCTGTGGTCTGGGCGCTGAAGAAGTTGAGACCATATTTGTTTGGGACTCACTTCCGGGTTCAGACAGACCACAGGCCCCTCAGATGGTTAATGCAGATGAGGGGTGAGAATCCAAAACTGTTGAGGTGGTCCATTTCCCTACAGGGGATGGACTTCACGGTGGAACACCGCCCTGGTACAGAACACGCCAATGCTGATGGTCTGTCCAGATTTTTCCGCCTTAGTGATGAGAACTCCCAGGAGGAAGGGTAGTTCTCCCCACATTTCAGCTGGAGGGGACACGTGTTAGACTTGGCACCATTGGCGTGGGTCTCCCTTCCATTTTTTTGCTGTTGCCTCTTATGTTTTGCTGGTTTTAGATGCTTTTGGGCACTGTGCCACTGCTGTTCAGTGCCACAGTGCAAGTGCTCCCTACTGTAAATTGATGTATGGATTAGTGACTCCATGATTGGATGATTGGTTTACTTGTCAGTCCCTAGTACAGTGCACTGAGTGTGCCCAGGGCTTGTAAATCCAATGCTGCTGGTGGGCTTGCAGCACTGGTTGTGCCACCCACAGAAGCAGCCTGTAAAGTGTGTCTCAGGCCTGCCATCGCAGAGCCTGTGTGCAGCCTAGGGCTGCCATGTCGACTTGGTGAGTACACCCACTTACCAGTCCCTAAACCTTCCCTTTACTGCATGTTGGTCACCCCTAAAGTAGGCCCTAGGGCAGGGTGCATTGTAAGTACAAGGTAGGACATGCCCTGGTGTGTGTGGCATGTCCTAATAGTGAATTACAGCCATTTTCGTTTTTCACTATTGCAAGGCTACCTGTTCTCCATAGGCCAGAATGGGCAGTTTGATT
Source organism: Calotriton arnoldi (assembly GCA_963921515.1). Taxonomy (NCBI): domain Eukaryota; kingdom Metazoa; phylum Chordata; class Amphibia; order Caudata; family Salamandridae; genus Calotriton; species Calotriton arnoldi. The sequence continues at coordinate 480,507 of CAWUFW010013078.1, read as the reverse complement.
ATTACACCTTATAATCCTAACTGACCCAGGGAACATGGTAGAAAAACGAATTTAGTATGCCTGAACTCAGGATGATAAAATACATCTTTTAGTGAAGTTGGTTTTAACATTCTTTGTTTGAAAATACCACTTTTAGAAAGTAGGTATTTTCTTGCCTAAACCATCCAGCTGCCTCTGCTCAGGTTGTGTATTGTGTGTCTGGGTTTGTGAGTGACAGGGGCTGGGGGATTCCAGGAGGCAGGGTGAGTCAGCACTAGGCTGAATAGGTCTGCCTGAAGGAGGATGGGTGGGAGGAGTTGCACCTGGGTCTGAATAGGGCTGTGCCTGCCTTCCACAATGCTGGCTCCACCTCCTGCCGGGCGTCTGATGGCTCTGCCCCTCACTCTCAAAGGAAAGAAGGAGTCAGAAAAACAAAGTGCTCCAGGACTGACCAGAACTGGTTTGGACTAGGCAAAGGCCTCTCTGCCTTCAGAGAACAAAGGGAAAAGGTGTATAAAAGGGGACCCAGACCCCTAGGAAATTAGATCACTTCTGGGAAATCAAGAAACCTGTTGCCAAGGAGAAGAACCGGAGAAGCTGAAGGAGGAGTACTGCCCCTGTGCTGTTTTGCTGATTGGGGTTGGCCTGCAGTGGTTGCTTTCTGCCAAGGACAGGAGAAAAGACTTTGCTGTGCTTTGTCATCTTGAAGAAGAGAATCTCCAAGGGCTTGAACTAGAGCTTGCCTCCTGCCTGAAGTCTCAGGGATACAAGACTTCACCAACCAGCTCCCCCTGCATTCCCTTGCTGGGAATTGAAGTGCCTGCTGTTGTGCTGGGCCTTCTGAGAGACTGCGTGTCGCTGGGAGCTGGAAGCGCGACGCAACAACGAGAAGCGTGTCGCCGCCGCAGCCGTGGTTATCGCATCACCGAGGAAGCGAGACGCCGCTGCCGCTGTCATCATCGCATCGCCGAAGCGCGGCGCATCACCGGAGAAGCGAGACGCTGCCACAGAGGTCATCGTCGCATCGCCGGGGAAGCGCGTCGCAGGGCCTGTCGCGGCTCCAAAGATCATCGAGTCGCCGCACGGCCGTCGGGCGTGCACGCATCACACCAACGTTGTCGCATCGCAACCAAGACGCCATTTTGTCGCATCGTACCGGAGAAGAGTATCGCATCGAGGTGCCATCCTGTCGCATCGCACCGGAAAGCAGTAAGAAACCGACGCATCACCTCCCCACACAGTAAGGAAGCGAGCATCAACTCCCCTGCGCAGCAGTAAGGAACCGACGCATCCACTCCCCTGAGTGTAAGGAACCGACGCATCACCTTCCCTGCGACCCTTTTGTTTTCTTTGCGTTACGCATTCAAGGTACATTGAGAGTAAAGTGTCGCATTTACAACTTGAGAGAACTGAACTATTTTATAACCTTTTAAAGCCTATTTTTGAGTACAGTATTGTGGATTTTTGCTATTGGGTCTTGTGATAAGTCTATATAAAGATTACTTATTTTTACATAAACAACCTGTGTGGTGTCCATCTGTAGTGTTTTCACTGTATTACTGTATGTGGTCACAAATGCTTTACACACTGCCTCTGAGATAAGCCTGTCTGCTCGTGCCAAGCTACCAGGGGGTGAGCAGGGGTTATTTTAGGAGTGTTTCCCCCTTATCCTGACTAGAAGCAAGGGTCCCTATTTGGACAAAGGTGCAAACCATTGCCAACTAGAGACCCCCAGTTCTAACAAATGGTATGCAGGAGTCATGTCCTCTACTTGTGTTTGGCCCTCCCCTGGTGCATGGACCAAGTACTTGTGTCCATCCACAGCTCCTTATTTTGGAGCTACTTTTTTCTTTGTGTTCAAGCACTCCATGTGAGTGCTTGTGTTTTTAGTTTGTATCCCAGACCCCCGTCCATGCAACTTCTATTCCCTACTACCAGTTCCCCTTCCTTGTTGCTTCTTTTTCCTCCCATCCCCCTACCTAGTACTCTACGCTACTGCACTCTATTCAACTCCACTGCACTCTATGGCACTTGACCCCACTCTGCTCCACTCTACTCTAAGCCACTGCTCTAAACGTCATTGCACTCTACGCCACTGAACTGTACTCTGCACCACTACACTATGCCACTGCACTCTGTCACTCTACTCTACACCACTCTACTCTATGCCACTGCACTCTATGCCACTCTACTCGGCACCACTCCACGCCACTGCGCTTTACACCACTGCACTTCAGGCCACTGTACTCTATGGCACTGCACTCTACTCTGCACCACTGCTCTGTATGCCATTGCACTCTATGCCACTGAACTGTACTCTGCACCACTCTACTCTACACTACTGCACTCTGTCCCTCCACTCTAAACCACTGCACTCTACACTGCTGCACTCTATGCCACTGCACTCTACGCCACTCTAATCTACTCTACACCACTACACTCTACAACACTGAACTCTATGGCACAGCATTCTACACCACTTTAATACACTCTGCACCACTCTACTCTATGCCACTGCACTCTATGCAACTGCACTGTACACCACTCTACTGAGCACCACCCCACTCTATGTCACTGCATTTTATGCCACTGCATGCTAAGCCACAGCACTTTATTTCATTATGCCCTATGCCACTGTATACTCTATGCTACTCCACTTTGCACCACTGCACTCTATGCCACTCTATGCCACTCTATGCCACTCTACTCTGTGCCACTCTACTCTTCGCCACTGCACTCTACTAACCCTGGGCGTAGTTCGCGAAGTAGCGCTACGCGAAGCTACGTGAAGTGCACCTCGCACTACGCGAGCTACGCGTAGCTACGCGAACTGCGTAGTGCACTGTGCAAAATGCTGTTCGCACTGATTGCACAGTGCCGGAAGCTTGTCCGCACTGTGCAATCATTGAAAACGGCATCTTGCACAGTGCGAGCTGTCTTTTACTGCCGCTCGAGTAGATTTTTACTCGAGCGGCAGCTTTCTCAACGCGGACTGGTAGTTTCTCATCGCGAGCGGTCGCAAGCATGCGCAACCACTCGCAATGAGAAGCCTGACCTCCCCGCGTTGAGAATCTCGCCGGGAGGTTTATTTTCCACGCTCGCGATCGGCAACTTGATGTTGCTGATCGCGAACGAGGAAAAAGTCTCGCCGGGATGTCATTTTGCTTGCTTGCGGTCGCCAACTTGACGTTGAGGGCCGCGAGCAAGCAAAAAATGACCGCTGCACCACGCTACGCGTGTTCGCACTGTGCTACGTGCAATTCGCGTAGTGCGAAGTAGCGCAAACTTCGCAAACTACGCGAGCGTAGCGTAGTACTTTGCCCAGGCTTACACTCTACACCACTGCATTCTACTCTGCACCACTCTATGCCACTGTACTCTATGCCACTGATCTCTACTCTACTGAACTCTATGCCACACTACACTGCACCACTCCACTCAACGCAACTGCACTCTTTGCCACTCGACTCTTCCCCACTGCTCTCTTCTTCACTGAACTGTACTCCATTACACTCTACTCTACACCACTGCACTCTACGGAACTCTGCTCTACATAGTGCCACTTTACTCTATGCCACTGAGCTCTATGCCACTGCACTCTACGCCACTGCACTGTACACCACTCTACTCTATGGACCTGATTCACAAAGGGCCTCTGCACTCATGGCGAAGACGCCGCAGTCGTGGAGAAGTCCCCACTTAGGGCAGAATATTTACAATGAGAATTCCCATTGTATAGATTCCACCCGAGAGCGAAGACTCTCCGACGACTGCGGGGCCTCAGCCACGAGTGCGGAGGCCCTTTGTGCACCAGGTCACTGCACTCTACGCCACCCAACTCTGCACCACTTTACTCCACTGAAACATACCCCAGTGCAATATACGCCACTCTACTCTGCACCACTCTATGCCCCTGCACTCTACACCCCTGCACTCTGTGCCAGTCTACTCTACTCTGCACCACTCTACTCTACACAATTGCACTGTACACCACTCAACTCTACTCTACACCACTGTGCTCCACGCCACTGCACTCTATGCCACTGCACTCTACTTCAATCAACTTCACTCTACTCTGCGCCATTCCATTCTAAGCCACTCCATGGCACTCTATGCCACTCCACTTTATGGCACTCCGCTCTATGCCACTCTACTCTACACCACCCAACTCCACATAGTGCTACTCTACCCCACTCCACTCTGCTCCACACAATGCCACTCAACTCTATGTTACTCTACTCTACGCCACTCTACTATACCCCACTTCACTCTACGCCACTCTACTCTATGCCGCTCCAAGCCACTCTACTCTATGCCACGCTACTCCACTCTACTCTATTCCACTCTACGCCACTCCACACCACTCTACACCATGCCACACCACTCCACGCCACTCCACTCTATACCATTGTAGTCTACCCCACTCCACGCCACTCTATTCTACTAACTATACTCCATGTCAATCCACTCTACTCCACTGCATTTTACACCACTCTTCTCTACTATACAGCACTCTACTCTACGCCAGTCCACTCCACTCTACACCTCGCCACTCTACACTATGCCACTCCAGTCTATGCAACTCCACTGTACACCACTCTATATGACTCTACATCACTTCACTTTATGCCACTTCACTCTAAGCCACTCTGCGCCACTCCAAGTCACTCTACTCCACTCTATACCACTCCACTCTGCGCCACTCCACACCACTCTATGCCATGCCACTCCACTCCACTCTGCTCCACACCACTCCACGCTGCTGAAAGACACTGGCAAATCCAATAGCTCTTGCATAGGCGAAACCTTTTGGCTTTGCCAATGCTTGTTATTTCTTTATTCTGTGTTTATTGACAAGCACTTTATAAGTAGAGTGCTCATGCTTTTAGGTGTCAGGTGTGAGATACACAGCTACAAGTATTGCTACTTGGTCTCCCTGGAATGAGGCCTGAGGGTAGTGAATTTATCCCTGTCCCTCAAGGGCAGACCAAGAGATGCGCAACCAGTGGTGTGGCGCACAGTAATGTTCACTTCCCTAATAAGGGTCTGCGCAGGGCATGAGTCCTCGAGTGTGGATCACCCCAATAACCAAACTAATATACATTGACTCAAACCGGATTTGTGACAATCCAGAAAGACTAGTTTCCTGGTGCAACTCCAAAAAAATGCATTCTCATTTTGATCCAAACCAAGTGATAGAGCGCCATGCTCTCGTAAAATTTGTAGGGGTGCATCATAATCACCGTTAGTCCGCATCCGTATATATTCAGACATATATAAATGAGTGGATAGTAAAATGTAATTCAAATTGCATTATTGGAATGATTAAAGAGAGTAGTAGTGTTATCTAATCATGCAAATGTAACACAGTATTGAAATATGTTTAGCATAATACGTAGATAGGATAGGTCACATGCAGTTGAGATGCAGTAATTAACGTGTATGATATTAAAGTGCATGTGTAGTTTATGCTTTGCATATGAAATATACGAGCCTATGCTTAAAGAAGTAATTAAGAATTGAGTGTTTAAATTGTGTAAGGCCTGACTGCATACGCAAAGGAAGGCCTGACTTGTTCTTATGTTAGCTTATTTTGTAGGCAGAGAAGGTTCTCTTGGAAAGGCTCTCCGGGTACAGTTGGTAGATTCGTGCAGAGGGAAGGAAAGTCTGTTGAAATGTATCTTCTGTTGCAGGTGCAAGGACACATGCCTCGTTAGCAAAAGACTGGGTCTTTGTTTCAGGAGTCAGGGTGATGGGAGGCATTGAGATGGGAGTACACTGGAATGTAGGGATGATACTTTCAGCGGAGAAGGTGCCTGGGACTCAAGGTCATCGTAACCGTCCTGGATGAAGTAAGAGTTTCGATGGAAAAGTACGAGAAGGAAGACCGGGCCGAAGAGGCGTGATAAGGGCGTGTTCAATTGTATTTGGGTTTTGTATTAGGGACAGTGCCCCGAGGGTGGAGGGTAGAGAAGAGGTAGAGGAGACTCAGAGAGAAGACAGAGAGGGATTCTAGGAAGGAGCATCTTAGAACGAGCTCGAAATACTATGTGAGTGCACTTCTTAGGAAGTCTTCACAGCTGACACCTTTCCTTTACTCTTGCCTGGGTAGTTCGTTAAGTAGGTATGTCACCTGAGTGATAGAGTAGGGACAGCTAAGGGTTTTTATGCTTATCTAGGTAAATGAAGAATAATATAGAGATTGGAGCAGTTATCGCTTGTCTAATACTTCTGGAGCTAACGATTCTTCTTATCCTGAGTCGGATGAGACTCCTGCGTAGGATGCTATTTGTATTAGTGCCCATCTATTTCTTTAACCTCGTGTTGAGGTGCTTGCACGTGCAGTTATTCTTGGCTGTAATAAACCCACAAAATTGAATTCGTAGTCAGTGGTCTTTTAAGGTAAACTGGATTCTAAACCGTCGCATAACTGAAAAGATTTTCTTCCCTTCACACTATTCAGCAGGTAAAAAGATCCTGGTGACCTGAAGATTCTTAGAGGTGATAAGATAAGGATCGGCTTTATCAGTTGGTAGCAGAGTAGGATGGTTTCCTCTGATAGTAAGGGGAGATCTAGATTAGGATAAGGGATCATTTGCCCCATAGAGCCCGAGTGATGGTGATCCAGTGGATCGTAAGAGGAGGACGTCGGAGGTCGCTGAAAACTGACGGAGAGTGATGGTGCGGCGGAAGTAGCAGTTCGTGGTAGAGTGAGTATGAACAGGGTGATGCTTGTTAGATTGCGGTGTTTAATTGTTGTGTGATGTCTTGCGGAGTTGGAATGAGAGTCGTGTGATTGAGGATCGGACCGTGAGCCCGCGCGGGGCCGAGAGATATTGTGGTGTAGAAGACACCCAGAGCAGAGATCGTTGACCAGAGGTTGTGGGGGTCATGAGACATCGTTGACAAACCCACTGACGATAGGGAACATATGTGTGAGTGTGTGAATAACCGACGCTGGTCGTAGGTTGTTGTGTGCAGAACATTGAGCGCTTGGATCCTATCGATTGTGTTAAAGGTAATTGTCCGGTCGTTCGCGGACAGACAGTTGCCAGATTGAGGTCAACAATTTCGAGAGGCTGGTCGGTCATCAGTGGACCGACAGTCAGAGAAGTAATTGTTCGGTAGGACGGGCAATTGCTTCAGAGTGTGACTGGGACACGTGCGAGCGAGAACGAGCGAATTAGGAAGGAGGGGAACTGCTGCGAGCGGAGGAAGAGTGACGTCAGACAGTGCCGCGCTGCGATAGGCCAGTTGGTGTGAGTCGCGCTGGCATTGGTGGACTGAAGTCAGGAAGTAAAACGAAATATTGGGTGCGAATAGAAATCTGCTTTATCATGAAATGTTTTAAAGTTTTACGAGAACTCTGTAGAGGTGATAGACATGTGGTTACTCGGGGAGGAGAGGAAGCCCCTCCCGAGGATACGCCAGCACATTACATGGCTAAGAATGTAGGATTACATACTATAATTGGGCTTGAGAATTGGCATAAAATGACAGAAGGAGAAGAAGAATTAACCTTTCCACGCTATGGTACTTTCAGGTTGGAAATGTTATATCAGTTGAAATCTGTCATGTCTTCCTTGCGGCCATTACCTAGGCCTACACAGTTTGAGGCGTTACATGCATGGATTAGAGCAGCGTACGACAGGAAGAGAGACAAAAGCCAAGAAAGGGTGAAGAAGTCGATCAGGGCATTTCAAGATGCGAGATGGGATGCACTGGAGAAAAGATGGAGAGTGGAGACAATTGAGGGGGACAGATTATATCCGTTGCTAGAGAAAACGGGAGATACGCAGGGAAAAAGCACAGAGGAGGATGACAGTGATACGGATGACAGCTTGTTAGACAGGCTGCTGGCAGAGAGACTACCTCCATTAAACCCAGAATATAGCGCAGGAAATCGATTGTGGCAAGAGGGATGGATGAGTTGCACAATCAGACAAACATGAGAGGTAGTGGGAAAAATCTCTACAGGAACGGAGGTAGCGGGAACACAGTCTCCCATGGGGAATATGCGGTTGCCGGACTCCCTGACGGTACCTGTTACCATTGGTCCTATAGTAGCGGTGTATGACCCAGATCGAGTAAGTGAAGGAAGTCTAATGCAGACTACAGGGAGAGAGGGGATCAGCGTTGGAAGGAATGGCGTAGAGGTACAATTGGTCTGTTCTCCGAGGCCCATAGAAGCGAGCACGCCACTGCCAGCCACCGCAGACTCCTCTAATGGACAGGTGGACGAGAGACCGGCAAGACCAGGGTCTTTATTCGAGTCCAAGTCAGCTTTGAGAATGTGGACACCACCTGCAAGGAATCAGAGCGATAGAATGCCAGGAGATATGGAACAAGACAATTTAGGAAATAGACCAGGTTCCAGGAATACGATAGAAGAGAGCAAGTCACGAGAACAAAGCAGTGACTATGACGAGCGGAATGGTGCGGTTTGTCGAGAAATGCTGAGGAGTGCAGTGAAGGCGAGGTTGTTGGATGTAGTGAGACTAAAGGCAGAGGTAGACGAAATGATTAGTGGGAACCTGCCCTTGGAGAGAATAGAGATCTATGAGCCAGACGAGCTGCTTTTTGTAGCAAAGGACGTGACTCGTAAAGCAAGGGCTGCACATGAGAAATTGACAGAATTGGCTAAGAAATATGAGGTGGATACGAATAAAACAAAGTCGTTGCAAGGATCCCATAGGTTGTAATATAGCGATCAAGAACTAGAGGAGAAAAGGGTCTCCGGATTAAGGAAGCATACTAAAGACTTGATTGTAGGGATGCGTATATGGATAATGTTGAATAAATGGGAGGAAAGGTGGTCAAAGAAGAAGATGGCCAAAAAGACTGTAGGAGAGACGCCACCTCCTGGGAGAGGAGTGACGGGCGTAGGGAACTATCCTCTACGGGAAGTACAGAACGGAGGGTACGTGCATGTGCCGTGGAGTAGAGGTGACTTGGCTGCGTTTACAAATGATTTTCCTCGGCTGAGGGAAAAACCTGTAGAGTGGTACAAACAGGTTGAGCGTTTCGTCAAAATTTCGAAGGTACTATGGACTGATTTGAACACCTTGTTTGATATAGTGGTACCAGGAGATTTGTGGACAGCTAGTAAAATTGCAGTTGAGTGGCCGACCTTTGAACCTGAAAGGGATGCTGTTACAAATTGTCCATCACCCATTGTCATGAAAAAATTCGAGCAAGTGATTACTTGGTTGAAGTTGAAGATCTCGCCTCAAGACATCGATTGGTTAAGATAGATCGAACTGTGCAGGAACCGAAGGAGACGGTGCATGAGTATTATGAAAGACTCTTGCAAGCTTTTAAACAGTATAGCGGACTAGAAGCCTTAGACCCCAAAGATATGGGACAGTTTGTCTCAAAGTTTGTCTTGGGATTGAGACCAGAGGTCAGCCTCATGATACAGCACCATTTGATCTGTTGGCAGAACAAGCCCAGTAGATGAAATCTTGCGGTATGCGAGGATACTGTAGCGATGAAGTGGACTCGAAGCACCGGAAGCTAAAGGACAAACTGATGCTCGTTCAGATGCAGACAGCTCAGGTCCAGCCTAGTGGAGGGGCGCTGGGAAGGAGACAGGGAAATTACCAAAGGGAACCAAAATGGGCAAAGCCAGGGAAAGGGGAAACCTATAGATCCCAAGACGGGGGTGGATGTGGCGACACTAAAGAAGACCACTGCGTGTCATCTTTGTCATCAGATTGGACATTGGAAGCGTGAGTGGCCCTTGAACCCAGCCAACCAGGTGCAGCAGGAGGTAGAAGTGGTTCAGACACCTGTGCCGGAGGTAGTTAATACTGTGATGAGGCCCAGATCGATGAAAGGGGAACGTACAACCCACAAGTGCAGGTCCCCCAGCCACCAAGAATTTCGCAAAGAATGAGGACCTACCAGCAGATGCCCCTTTTCGAAGGGTATGGCGAGTACAGTCCAGACCCGTTGGCCTGACGGTGCCTGAGGGGGGAGGAAGATTGCACACTTGGGGCAGTCTTGGAGGTAGACCAGAGAGGACCTTTTGTGGAGGCAGACATTGATGGTCATCCTACCACTCTGTTGGTTGACACTGGTGCTACCCGGTCCACTGTAAGATCAGCAGTGGTCCCCAACCTACCCCTCTCGGGACAATCGATCCAAGTTGTTGGAGTGGCGAACAAAAGAATAACTTGCCCATTGACCGAACCGATTCCAGTGAGGATAGGCTCCTTCCAAACTAGACACCAGTTTGTGGTGTGCGATACGAGCCCGGTTTGTCTCTGGGAAGAGACCTGTTATGTAAATTGAACTGCACTATCTATTGCACACCTTGGGGAGTGGAGGTTCAGACGAAGGATGACGATGCCACCTTCAAAGTTGCCAATCAGCACTTGTGTATAGAAATGTATCCAGTGGTGACAGTGGAGGAACTTCCACTGGATTTGAGGGATTCTGTATCACAAGAAGTGTGGGATTTCACGGGAGAAGAGATCGGACTAATCAAGGGGGTTGAACCTGTACAGATCCAAGTGAAGCAGAATGCTGACTTCCCTAGAACGCCCCAGTACAATCTATCGCCTGAAACAATCGCAGGGATTAAACCTGTAATCGACTCTATGATCAAGCAAGGCATTCTGAAGGAGATAAGAGGTAGCCCATGCAATTCACCCATCATGGGACTACAGAAACCGAGCGGGAAGTTCAGGATCGTGCAAGACCTGCGAAAGGTCAACACGATAGTTGTCTCCTGTTGTCCAGTGGTACCGAATCCATCAGTGATACGGTTTCAGATCCCATCACGAAGCCGAGTGGTTTACTGTCATTGATTTGTGTCAAGCATTCTTCTCGATACCGCTCCATGAGGAAAGCCAATTTCTTTTTGCTTTCCGGCTGTGAAAATCGTGTGTTAACATGGTGTCGTATCCCTCAAGGGTATACAGAAAGTCCATCGATCTTTAATCAGATCTTGGAAGAAGAATCTTGAGAGTCTTGTATTGCCACAGAACTCAGTTCTCGTGCAATACATAGACGATCTGCTTATCGCTTCAGAAACGGAAGACGCTTGCAGGATAGACACGATAGCCCTATTGAATCATTTGGCAGAGAACGGACACAGGGTGTCTCCGAACAAGCTGCAGTACTGTCTAAACGAGGTGCAGGACTTGGGCCACAGATTAGAAAAAGGCAAGAGGAAGGTGTCACCAGATCGAATTGAGGCAATAATGAACATGGCCATGCCCACCACTCAGAGAGAAGTCAGGATGTTCCTGGGAATGGTCGGCTATTATCGTCAGTGGATTCCCAATTTTTCCTTAAGAGCAAAGCCTTTACAGAGGCTCATGCACAAGGATGTGAGTGATCCGGTACCATGGGACGAGGAGTGCTTGGTGTCATTCCTAAGATTGAGAGAAGATTTGTGCAGTGCACCAGCTTTGGGAATGCCTGATTACAACAAGGCTTTCTCACTGTTCTGTTGCGAGAAGGAGGGTTGTGCATTAGCAGTCTTAGCTCAGAATCATGGAGGTGTCCGTAGACCAGTTGCCTACTTTTCAGCTACTCTAGATCCAGTAGCTTCTGCGTTGCCCGAATGTCTAAGATCCGTTGCTGCAACAGGTGTCAGCATTGAAAGATGTGAAAGCATTGTAATGGGTCATCCTTTGACTGTTTATGTGCCACACTCGGTTGAATTGTTGATGACCAGGACTAAGACTCAGCATCTAACGAATAACAGGTTAATGAGGTATGAGCAAGTCATACTTGCCACAGAGAATGTGACTCTGAAAAGGTGCTCCGTCTTAAACCCTCGACATTAATGCCAATACCGAATGCAGATGATGAAGATTGTGCGGACCATGATTGTCTTGATGTGACGGAACTATGCACCAAACCGAGACCTGACATTGTCGATGAACCACTGACTGACCCAGATGAAATTTTCTTTGTCGATGGTTCATGTCTAAGAGACAGTGTCGGCCAACTAAGAGCAGCATTTGCTTTATGTACCATTTCAGGAGTGGTTGAGGCCGCTTGCCTTGAAGGAGTACACTCCGCGCAGGTAGCTGAGATCATTGCTTTGACTCGTGCCTGTTTAGCCGCTGATCAAATTCGAATCACGATCTACACGGACAGCCAGTATGGGTTCGGTGTGGTTCATGACTTCGGACAGTTATGGTCCCAGAGGGGATTTTTGACATCATCTGGTTCACCCATTAGGAATGGAGAACATGTGAGACAACTGCTAGATGCATTGCAATATCCGAAGGAAATCGCAGTTGTCAAGTGCACTGCGCACGGAAAGGGGGAGGATTTTGTGTCTTTGGGAAACAATTATGCGGACGAAGTCGCCCGCTTCTGTGCAGAACAAGGATGCATATTTACAGAGGGTTACACAGGAGAGAGCCAAGAAAGAACCGAGCTCAACATGATGTTGGCCATGGCAGACACTTGGGAGGAACTCAAGCGACTGCAGGATGAGGTCTCAGACCAGGAATGGAATGGATGGGTCAAAGCAGGGTGTGAAAGAGGGGATGTGGATGTTTGGGTTTCCAGTGATGGGAGAGCTGTATTGCCAGAGGATTTGCTGAGCCCAATGGCGAGACTAATACATGGACCGGTACACCTTGGTAGAGATGCAATGATGCGTGTGTTTAGACAAACGTGGTATAACCCACGATTTTGTGCGATTGCTGAAGCAGTTTGTCAGAGGTGTGTTACGTGTCAACAGATGAATGCTGGAAAGAAATCTGTAGTCACCCTGAGTCACATTGGGAGGTCAGGAGTACCCTTCAATAGGATACAGCTAGACTTTGTAGAAATGCCTAAGTGCAATGGGTTGAGGTACATTTTGGTGGTGGTGTGTGTATTCTCACGGTGGGTGGAGGCTTACCCAACACGCAGGTGTGACACCCTCACAGTGGCTAAGTTATTGTTGAGGGAACTCATCCCGAGGTTTGGTTTTCCGACCTCTTTGGAATCAGATAGAGGAACACACTTCCACAGTGAAATCATGAAGCTGCTTTGTGCGGCACTGAATGTGGATCAAAGATTGCATTGCAGTTATCGACCACAGGCCTCTGGGATAGTGGAACAGGTTAATGGAACCTTGAAGGCAAGAATGGCAAAAATGTGTTCATCAACGTCTCTGAAGTGGCCTGACGCACTGCCACTTGTGCTGATGAGTATTCGCAGTGTCCCCGACAGGAGAACTGGGTTGTCCCCTCATGAAATCTTGATGGGAAGGGCAAATGCGGTTGCCAGCAGTACCGGCTACAGCTTTGATAAACATCACTGATGACTTGATTCTCGATTACTGTAAAGGACTATCTGATGTGGTCCGTTCTGTGTCCCCAGCAGGTACAAGCTGCAGCTGTTCCGGCCTCGAGTGATCTGTGCCACGACCTGTGTCCAGGCGACTGGGTGCTTGTTCGAAAGCACGTGAGGAAGAGCTGTCTGGATGTTCGGTGGCGGGGCCCGTACCAGGTGATACTGGTAACGAACACAGCAGTGAAGTGTGGAGGATTGCCGAACTGGGTACACGCTTCCCATACCCGCAGAGTTTCAGCACCCTCAGAAGAAACAGCTCCTCTCGTAAATGAAAATACAGCTGATGTGGCAGGGCCACATGAGAGGACAAGACAAGCTGTGAGGGCCGCTGACGCAGCTGGTTGTGCACCAGAGCAAGCTGAAGGGGGTTCCGACAACCAGACCCTCGACTCTGACTCGGATGACAGAGGTGGTGCAGTGGGTGGAGTGGAGTCAAATTCAGCAGAAGAAGGAACTGGTGCACAGGGTATATAGAAGGGGAAGGCAACAGAACGACCAGGAGTGAGGAGGCTTGGCCTGAAAGACAGAGGCGACTGAATCTGAGGTTGGCACCCAAAAGAGATCTTGCTCCAGTGTCTGAAACGTCTGAAACAGAAGCAAGTGACGAAGAGCAGACTCAAGAGGGTCGGAGGAGGTCAAAAAGAACGAGGGTACCTTGCCAGAGATACTCTACTCCTGAGTGGACTTACGCAGTGACTGATGCAGGGGTAGTGTGAGCTCGGGGAGGCTGAGGTCTGTGCAGGTGGTCAGCAAGAGCCCGAGCGTGGTGCTGAAAGTGGTGCTGTTAATACCAGGGCTCGAAGTCGAAGGAATACTGACTCTCACGGTTCCGAATCCCCCGCTTCTGAGTAAAGTCTGAGAATTGGTTTTGCATCGACTCGAATTTCCGTCTTTTGGATTTGAGCCGTCTTCACATGAAATGGTCATTCTTCGCCTTGAACTTTTGTATCGTGTTTTAGAAGCGCTTGCAGATGATCTTATCGTGGATGAAATATAACCTGTTGTAAATAAAAAGTCTAAAGAAGAAGATAACCTAGATCCGAGTGGAAGAAGAATAAACTTAGGGACTTTCCACCGAAGAGGAACAAGAGCTTAGGGAAGTCTTTTTCTGGACTATGTAAATAAGACACTGTTGTTGAAAAGGGATTTCCAGAGGTCTCGAAGTGTTTCTCGAATTGGCTAAGCAAGTCACGTGCGGAGAAGACAGAGACTTTTGAGTGTTCATTGCTGAAACTAAGAACTTTTGAGAACTTTCGAGATCATGGAGGCTGGAGATCCACATCGTAGATCCAAATTGATCATAGGCACACTGATAGGGGGTGTGATAGTTTCTATAATCATAGTAGTCGTAGTTTCATATGCTGTTCCACACGAGCTAGCAGTGGAGGGGGTGCCAGGAACTCCTACACCTACTACACCTAGCAAAAAGGAGGGAAACATAGGAGCTGACAAAGCTTTGCTAATAGAAGAAAGTCTTAGATTGCATGTAGATTTGTCTAGAAGTGATTTTAAGCTTAATGCATACGCCAAGCTGCTATATGAGTATGTAGATGCGATGGATGCAAAAGATTGCTATGTGTGTATGCAGTTGCCGGCTTCAGTGGATGAGGGTATTAGATATCACCATCTTCCACTGACGTATGGGATTTCATGTAGTCTGTTGCTTAGTATATTTTATGAAAGGGATCAGTTTGAGTATTTCTTTTCCAATTACGATGCAGTGCATCCTGAAGTTCCAGCTTATAAACATTTGAATAAATACGACTATTATAAGTCAGAATATAGGCTTAGGAAGTACTTCATACCGTCTTTGGAATTAGATACAGCATATGCTCACCGACATAACTTGACGTGCTCATTATCAGATGTAGAGAAGAAGTTTGTAGATCAGGTAGAAGATAGATATAGAAAATTAACACAGACACGAGACACAGGACATAGTCTAGTAGATTGGACCGAGGAGGAAAGATTGCACCGAACAAAAGGAAGTTATGGTCCTATAGCATTGGACAAGGAGCAGAGGGAAAGCTGTGTGTGAGACGTTATCAGACCTATTATGAAAAGGACCCGGTGGGACAGAGTACGTGTGATCATGTTTTCACCATGGAAGATTCAGTAAAGAATTTTCTGCAAGGCCCTGTACAAGTGATACCTACGGTGTATTTTGTGTGTGGAAGGAATGCTTATGTGAGATTGCCGGCGAACTGGTATGGTACGTGTTACTTGGGAATAATATTTCCAAAGATTTACCATGCAGAGGATTTGGAGCTTTTGGAAGGTGGAAAGCATTCAAGAGTGAGGAGAGGTGCGAGTGCAGGGGTTGTAGTGGGAGATATCTTTGGAGCAATGATACCAAGTTTGGGAGTGATCTTGAATGATGTAAAGATCCGGAGATTGGCGACTGTGATAGATGAACTATCCATGAATACAGCAAAGTCGCTGGTACTTGTGGAGGGAGAGATGTTGTCGATAAGGACAATGGTTTTGCAGAATCGCCTCGCTTTGGATGTCCTATTGGCAAAAGAGGGCGGAGTCTGTAAATTGTTGAAGGTTCAAGAGTGCTGCACTTATATACCAGACCACAGCAAGGATCTGGAGAAATGTATAAGTAACATCACTACGATCCACACGAAAATAGCAGACTTGACTGAAGAGGGAGTTTGGGAGAAAGTTGGCAAAGGATTCGGTCAAGTGGGGAGCTGGTTTGCGAATTTGGGAAAGGGATTCCTTGGCTATGTTCTGAGACCTCTTATTATCGTGGTGGGTTGTGTGGTTTGTCTGTGGGGTCTGATCAAAGCATGCAAGTGGTATCGAGCAGGCAGAGCTGAGAGGGCCTTGAGAGAAAATGAGACGAGAATGGCTAGACTGCAGGACAGTCACTATCGAAACCTTAAGAGTTTGGAGAGATTCCGACAAGGGAGAATGGCAACGAGTTCTGTTTAGGTTGGTTCTTTCTCCAAGGGAGTGAAAAGATGTGATGACAGGAGTCATCAAAGGGGGGAACTGATAGAGCGCCATGCTCTCGTAAAATTTGTAGGGGTGCATCATAATCACCGTTAGTCCGCATCCGTATATATTCAGACATATATAAATGAGTGGATAGTAAAATGTAATTCAAATTGCATTATTGGAATGATTAAAGAGAGTAGTAGTGTTATCTAATCATGCAAATGTAACACAGTATTGAAATATGTTTAGCATAATACGTAGATAGGATAGGTCACGTGCAGTTGAGATGCAGTAATTAACATGTATGATATTGAAGTGCATGTGTAGTTTATGCTTTGCATATGAAATATACGAGCCTATGCTTAAAGAAGTAATTAAGAATTGTGTGTTTAAATTGTGTAAGGCCTGACTGCATACGCAAAGGGAAGGCCTGACTTGTTCTTATGTTAGCTTATTTTGTAGGCAGAGAAGGTTCTCTTGGAAAGGCTCTCCGGGTACAGTTGGTAGATTCGTGCAGAGGGAAGGAAAGTCTGTTGAAATGTATCTTCTGTTGCAGGTGCAAGGACACATGCCTCGTTAGCGAAAGACTGGTTCTTTGTTTAAGGAGTCAGGGTGATGGGAGGCATTGAGATGGGAGTATACTGGAATGTAGGGATGATACTTTCAGCGGAGAAGGTGCCTGGGACTCAAGGTCATCGTAACCGACCTGGATGAAGTAAGAGTTTTGATGGAAAGTACGAGAAGGAAGACCGGGCCGAAGAGGCGTGATAAGTGCGTGTTCAATTGTATTTGGGTTTTGTATTAGGGACAGTGCCCCGAGGGTGGAGGGTAGAGAAGAGGTAGAGGAGACTGAGAGAGAAGACAGAGAGGGATTCTAGGAAGGAGCATCTTAGAACGAGCTCGAAATACTATGTGAGTGCACTTCTTAGGAAGTCTTCACAGCTGACACCTTTCCTTTACTCTTGCCTGGGTAGTTCGTTAAGTAGGTATGTCACCTGAGTGATAGAGTAGGGACAGCTAAGGGTTTTTATGCTTATCTAGGTAAATGAAGAATAATATAGAGATTGGAGCAGTTATCGCTTGTCTAATACTTCTGGAGCTAACGATTCTTCTTATCCTGAGTCGGATGAGACTCCTGCGTAGGATGCTATTTGTATTAGTGCCCATCTATTTCTTTAACCTCGTGTTGAGGTGCTTGCATGTGCAGTTATTCTTGGCTGTAATAAACCCACAAAATTGAATTCGTAGTCAGTGGTCTTTTAAGGTAAACTGGATTCTAAACCGTCGCATAACTGAAAAGATTTTCTTCCCTTCACACTATTCAGCAGGTAAAAAGATCCTGGCGACCTGAAGATTCTTAGAGGTGATAAGATAAGGATCGGCTTTATCACAAGCATATTCATAAACGAGGAATAGTGGCCCTCTCGTAGGACAGTAGGGCCAGACGATCACCATGGAGCGATGGGGCAGGGAGGCCCTCATTGCCAGCTGTGCATTACTACCGTCTCCACTGCACAAAAAGGTAAGGGTTGACCCAGAATCTTGAATAAACAGACTGGGGGTGGTTATAACAGCACTTACTCCAATCCCCTCCCTTGCCAGACACTGCCCATTCAGACCCCTCCCCAAAGCCCCTCGACCTTTTGGTAGCCAGGCAGAATGGGAAGAGGACAGGCTATGAATAGACTGGGGGGGAAGGGGTCATTGGCGCTCCACACCTACTGAATTTCCTCCTAGCCAAATTTCACCAGATGACTCTATCTCAATAGGTCACAACTTTCAAGTCCTGGCCAGTTTTTAACAACGAAATGCATTCTGGGCTCTGTAGACTTTCAACTGAATGAATTGGATTAGCGTACCAGAAATAATGTTTGTAAGATGGAAAGCCTAGTACTGGAACATCGCGTCCCTCATGACAGGAAGTCATATGGCAACTTTTCCCGGCCCTTTCGTTGGGGCGCAGTGCACCTCACAGGCTACTGGGAGCAGTTTGAAATGGGGTGTGGGGAAGGCCAGACTGGGTGGGAGCCCAATGACGGCATAACAAAGAATGTGAAGGGCCGGAAATGGAAGGCTATGGTGCTCTTCACCAATTATGAGTCTAAAAAAACCGCAAATTACCATTTTAAAAGGCAACTTCGTTTCATGGATAAAAAGAATGGTTTAAGCCAGGAATGACATTGGTGGGAATCAGTTTTACTAACAAAGAAACTGAGTGCAAATTAATACATACAACATCTTTAGAGGTTCTCGCTTGGAACCCATGGATGAATTACACTTGATGACAGGCCCTCATAACAAATTGTTGAACTTTACTTCTTTAGATTTTATCTAATGGGATTTGCACTATTATAGCAAATTGAAGACATGTAACATATACAAAGGGACCATGAAGTTTGTATTTAGAGTTCTTATGTTTTGTGATTGGTTGAGAGGGAAAGAGAGAGCATGAGAGAGAGACCTATGCAAGTGGCATGGTTCAGGAATGGAGTTTCTCTTTATCACATGTTAATCCTTTTTTTTGTCATTTTCATTGTTGGCCCACTATTAGTGGTAGAACTGAATTACTATTTGTTCAGATAGTATTCTGAGGCAAGCATTTGGTATTTTAGTTTTGTGACTCATATGAATGCTGGCTGATGGTAAGTCAATTTTCGAAGCAGATCTCTGTGTGTTAAACACTTTCCTCGCATTAAAGTAATTTATTGCATGAAAGCAAGCTCCAAGACGAAAGGTAACTAATGCACATAGCTAAGAACAGTAAATTAATTAAAAAGAGCGCATGAGGCATCTGCTATTATAGTTGCCAAGTGGCAAAAAGCAACTTGTTATTGGCCACAGGATTTAATTAAATACATTAGTGGATTATGAAAGTTGCAATCTTCATAAACCATTGCATTTGATAATAATGACTTGTAGAATCCAACTGTTGATACATGGTTTGGGTAGATGAAGTAATCTGGCAACCCTGTTTTCTATGGTAGCATTAAAAAAATGATGACATTGAATTGCATTGCTACCTGTCAATGATCACAGCTTAGAGGTCAAGGGTAGAATGTGCATGCTGGGACCACTGCATTGAAGCCAACAACTGATCATTCCAAGGAGGGCAATGCTTGAGTGGGGATGGAGAGCAATTGACTCCGTGACTTAGTAGACGTGATTTCTCTAAGAAGTGACCATGGACTGACTAGCCATAATCGCCATTATTTTCTCTAGTTCAAATTTGATTTAATTAGCAAAACTTTGAAAGATTAAGGGGGTCATTTAGAGTTTGGTTGCCAGGATAAGCATCCAAAAATGTGGCAATGTCCTCTGTCCACTAAACTGAGAGTCTGCCCGCTCTATTTAGAGTCAGGGGCAGTGGTGACTGGTGACCATTAAAAGTGGTAGGGCATAATCCTTGGCTTGAATTCCAGTGAGCTAAACAGATTCACTTACTTTGAGGGTTCGGGTGGTTTGCTCACACTCACTTGCAGTCAGTATTTTTCTCTCACTTATTCTCGCTCAGTCTAAGTCATTTACTGTAATTCGCACTTGCAGTCACTTTTACTTAGTCTGACTTAGTTTCAATGACTCATGAAGTATCACTCATTCTCGCTCTGACCCACTACGTGTCACTCATTCTCAGTTACTCTCATTCAATCTCAATCATTCTAAGTCATTCTGATTGACTCAATCTAACTCCGACTCTTCTAGTCTCACTCAGTTTCACTCAGTCTCACTGTGACTCACTCATTCCTGCGCAATCTCACTCATTTTCACCTATTTTCCCTGAGGCTCCCCAGGAGTCACTTGTTCTCCCTGATTCACTCACTCACACTCATTCTGACTCATTCAATTTTACTGCGACTCACTCATACTCAATCAGTCCCGCTCATTCTCACAATGTCACTCTGACTTGCTCAGTCTTGCTGAGACACCCTCAGTTTCATTCTGTCTCACTCAGATACTCACTCATTCCCACTCAGTCTCACTCATTCTCACCTAGTTTTACTGAGTCTCCCCATAACTCACTCGTCCTCTCTGATTCACCAAGTCCTACCCATTCTGATTCAATCTCACTGTGACTCATTCATACTCAATCAGTCTCATTCATTTAAACCAAGTCCCACTAAGTCTCACTCATTCTGACTCACCACTTAGTCTCACTGTGACTTAGTTTTACTCATTCGCAGTAAGCCTCAGTCACTCTCACTCATTCTCACTGATTTGCAGTCATACTCATTCTGATTAACTCTAACTCACCCATACTCACTCAGAGTCACTCATTCACACTCATTCTGACAAACTCACTCAGACACAATCATTCTCACTCAGTCTGACTCAATCAGTCTCACTCACTCTCACACTAACTCACTCTGTCTCACTCATTTTCTGACTCACTGAGACTTGACTTGCCAAGTCTCACACAAAGTTTCATTCAATTACACTCCCTGTCATTCTCCCTCACTCATTCATTCTCACTTGTACTCACTCTTCTTATTACTTATTGTCCTCACTTTCACTTGCTCCTTCACTGTCACTTTCAGTTTTACTCACACATACACACATAAACACACAGACATGCTCACACATACACACACTCTCCCATGGACACACACTCTCACACATACAGACACAGTATTTAAAAGCATTTTTTACTTGCCTTGCTATCTGTGCAGGTCCCGTTTGGACTCCTGCTGAATCTTTCAGCTTTGGGCAATTGAAAAGGAAACCTCAAACCTGCACAGTCGCAGATTGAAGTTTTCAGTCTGTGCTCATTCATCCCATCCTTTCTCAACTCTGGGACATTTTGGGGAAGGGTGTGATGACCGGCTGATTGGCATATAGTCATGGGCACTGCAATGCTTAAGCCTACAATGCCCGTGGCTAACTTTATCTGTGACACTTTGCAACGTCACAGATTGGGAGGCACTGAGCCGTGCCAGGGGCCTGAGTCCAAGGCTTCCACCAGCCCTGGATACCTCCGATGACTGGTGCAGGTGGCTGCGTGCTCAGGCACCAGCCATCAGACATTCTCTCTAGCAGAGCTGTCTTAGGCTGCAGCTAGATGGCATATTCTTTTATACCACGAGTGAATAAAAGATTATTATTCGCTGTTGGTATAACAGGGGGGGGGGGGGGAGTAGCCCTGGAGCCCTAATGGGAAAACTGTTGGTCAGGGGGACAGTCATGTCTCCCCCAGCAGTGCACCTGCTCGCGGTAACCTTAAATAAAAGGATAGACAGAGATGGGGCCATCAGTGTAAGTACCTCAGACCATGGGTCCCATTTAGGGCGGGCATTCTGCTTTACTTTTTTTCTGTTCTGAACCACCACAAAACGTCTGCTGGGCCTGATCAGACAAAAAAAAGTACAATGATCATCCAACCCTGGTAAAAAACTCCCAGTATGTCAGGGCCATTGGAAATTTGTTTTTCAAAAACAAGCTTCTGCTCTGAAAATTTGTGTTTGAAAAACAAAAATGTTTCGCTTAGTGGTCACATGGCAGACACTCAGCAAACTTAAAATACCTTCAGAGAAGCCACTGTGGTGGCAGCACCTCTGAAGGCATACAGATCTCTGTCAGTCAGGCAGAGATATCTAAATATGTCAGGCACTAATTTCGTTTTCTAAGCAGTCGTGGATCCCCTCAGTATGCTTCGCGGATCCCCAGGGATCCCCGACCACAGGTTAAGAACCACTAGCGTAGAGCACTGGGTGGGCTCTTGCTTTGATGGCCATTGACCCATTGTCATGGCTTTCAGAAGGAAACTTTAGGCACAGCCCATTATTACCATTGTGGGCGTTTGGGAGCTGAGATCACACTTGCTGGCTTTTTCTTGTTGCCACCTCTCTTTATTTTGTGCTTCAGCCACTGAGTAGATGTAGGGATCTTCTGAGTTATGGACTGCCGCTGAGGTAAGAGGTGCCACTGCCCTGGTAATAAAAGATCTCAAAAATGTTACTTCGCATATGTATGGATGTATTGAATGACGGAGGCGTGTATTGAACAGAGGGGGTCCTTTAGACCCTCGCAGGCCTGCTAGATCAGCGGAGACCATGACCTCCGTTCCCCCGATGGCAGACCACCCACCACATTGAGAGATTCCTGACTCGCAGATATAGCTTGACCAAATGTGCATCCGCAGCACACAACAACCCTGTTATAAATTTGTTGCATACACTAATTTTAGCTATATTACAAGTTTCAACTTTATCATTATCTACAATGTCAATATGAGACTCCTTCACCAAGTTTGGGAATAACAACAATCATACATAGAGTATTTATTTACTAGTAAAATTGATCATAACAACTAGAATGCGATTATTTGTGGTAAACTGTGAAACTTGAAGATGAGTTCTTCCATGAAATGCATGAACTTATTTTTACTTTTTTAGGTCTCGCCTACGCAGCACGCATGCGCTGCATAGGAAAAAGACCTTTAGTAATCGGCACAGCTTTGCGGGCAAAAACGTGCACGCGTTGCATTGCTTTCAATGGCAACGCGTGCATGTTTGGCAATTCCCTTGCGGGAGCGAGCTTTGGCGCCATGTGTTGTCAATTATCGCTCCTGGCGCTGCTCGCTCCCGCAAGGGAAACGCTTTCACTTTTGCCAATGCTTTCACTTTTGCCGCACGCTTGTTTTTTTTCTTTTCGCGTGCTTGTTGTTGTTGTTGTCACATTTCTTTTGAACTTTGTACCCATCTACTCGTCTACCGGTAAAACACATTGACGTTTACAACACTTATAGCTCCAACTCTCAGAAATGCGACACCAATTTGCATTGCAAATGCTTGTTTTTTAACTTCGACACAAGCTGGTTTCAGTTTTATTCGCGCGATCAGTGGTGGGTGCAAATTTCGCTGTGCTTCGCTTTACGGACACTCTGCTGCAGCGGTACCTGCTTACTAAGCCTATTGTCTCCCGAAGTGTCTACTAGTCCCTGCCAGTCGCCGCCATTGCATCCTCCTCCCTGACTGCAATGGCGGTTGTTATTAACGGCTGTGCTAGAGTCCAGCACCACCGCAGCCTGCAATCCCCGCCGTTGCAGCCCCAGAGGAGGCGCGGCATGGACACATGCTCTCCTTCCTCATTAACATTTCACCGGGCAGGCAGCCCCCGCAGAAGGATGACGGCGCCCCGCTTCCCCCAGCCCCGTCGCCTCCTCCCACGCTCCCCGAGAGTGCCCCGCTGGAGCTTGAGAAGGACGCCTTTGCCAGCTGCCTGCCAGCCCTGCAGGCTGTGGTTAGGAGCCCACGCGGCTTAACAAACTTTTTTTTTAAAACCGCTGCAACGTCATGCTTTAACTTGCAATATTTCTCTTTTTTTTGTGTTCAACATCGTTACAATCCGCACGTTAACTTTAAAATGGTGCCCATACACCTATTATTAGCAGTTCGGTGGCTTCTAACATAGCCAAAGGTGCTTTTTCCTTCTCCTCCTTTCCATGTGTGTAGGCAATTAAACACAAAAGGAAGGCGGCGGCCGCCTTTACATCGTTGCCGGCTATGCAGCTTTTACGTCGGTTATACCTTTAAACACGGCGGCCACCGCCTTGCTTTTCTATTTGTTTACTTCTCTAACATTCACGGCACGCTTTAGCTTTTAAAATATAAAGTTAAAGCGCAGCGTGCCGCAAATGCAAAAAGCAACAAAAATGCTAATTTCAGACATGTAATAGGCTCTGAATTCATAACAATCACATGAACAAAATATAATTATTTTGATTAACTCTATATTGTGACACTTAAGCAAGTCCTTTATTGGTTTGAACTGCTCGTAATAGTACTTCCGGGCTTGATTCGTGACTGATGCCGTGCTCCCCAGTGATGCAGCATGCCCTGCTAGAGCAGCAGGCCTGGAGCACCCGAGGTCCGGGCCAGAGCACCCGACGCCATGAAGAAGAGCCACTCCAAATCAGCGACCCTGACCAGGCTCTTCAGGAAGAAGCAGGCCACCGACAATCTCTTTACCCCAAACCCACCCTGGATCTTACCACAGACTTCCAGCAAAGTAGACAGGAATTCCTACGGTCAGTATAACATTTATTGTAAATTCCGCCGTTGCAGTCGCAAACCGTTCTTGCTTTTTAAATAACATATGCTCCAGTTTGCGTTTCAACCCTTGTGGAATTTTCTGTGGTCTCCTTCGGTGGGTTTTGGTCTTAAATGATTTTCTTTTGCTTAATTGTGTTTGTTGGCTTCGGTCGTCTCCGAGCTCTCAATGTTTCTAGGTCTATGCCCAAGCAGTTAGTTAATTTCCGGTATTTGTAGTCCCACTTTCATAATTAGAAAAAGAGAACAAGTCCACAAATGCAAACAAAAACTCAAATTTGATGACCTGCTTTGGGAAGTCGACATTCTTAAAGGTATCTTTCCCTAAACTGTACTGTCAACAACGGGGGTTCCCGAATGGCTCCTCCTTTCATGATCTCCAGGCCTAGTGTGACCAGGGCCACCACAGCATCACTCAGGGCCAGCACAGGATCACTCAACGCCACCACGGCATCAGTCAGCACCACCACAGCGTTACTCAGCACCACCACAGCATCACTCAGGATCACCACAGCATCACTCAGCACCACCACAGCATCAATCAGCACCACCACATCATCACTCAGCAGCACCACAGCATCACTCAGGGCCACCACAGGATCACTCACCTTCACCACAGCATCACTCAGCACCACCACAGCATCACTCAGGAATACCACAGCACCACTCAGTACCACAACAGCATCACTATGCGCTAAAACAGCATCACACAGAGCCACCACAGCATCACTCAGAAACACCACAGCATCACTCAGTACCTCCACAGCATCACTATGCGCTACCACAGCATCACTCAGCGCCACCACATCATCACTCAGCACCACCACAACATCACTCAGCGCCACCACAGCATAACTCAACACCACGACAACATCACTCAGGGGCACCACAACATCACTCAGCGCCACCACAACATCACTCAGCGCAACTACAGCAACACTCAGCACCACGACAGCATCACTCAATGCCACCACAGCATAACTCAGGGCCAGCACAGCATCACTCAACGACACCACAGCATCACTCAGTGTTTCTTACACTTTTTAATTACAACTTCTCAGCATGCTGCACAGCAGCCACACTTCTCTACAGCACAGCTTAGAAACATTGCCAAAGTCAATAGCTCTACCTAAACACTTACAAGGCCCCCCAATGCATAGCCAATAGGTCTCACCTTTGGGACATTATAAATGTTTAGCTATCCAGCACAATATCCTAGATTAGACAACATCAAGTGTTGCATGGCTATTCACTTATAAGGTCCCAAAAGCGAGACCTATTGGCTATGCCAATGCTTATTTCCTTGCTAAAGTGAAGCCTGGACAGTGTCCATCTGAAAGATACAAGTACCCTACATAGTTTGGAGTAGTTCCACCTACTGTCAACACAATGGGCATTGCCCGACAGATAAGAAGTGTTGCAAGGACAATTTTGATATGCTCTGTAAGGATCTTGCTGCAGGTATGTAAGTCTCTTGTTGTAAAGAGTATTTTACTTGCCTTACCACCATGTGATGGGTCACTTCTAAAGGAGCAAATTCATTGTCTTCTTATTACGTGTTGCTTCAAATTACGTGCACATTGCAGGCAAACGAGCATGGCTTACATGAAATGGAATACATAAAAGCCTCATTTAGAAGAAAGATGTAA
Organism: Calotriton arnoldi; assembly: GCA_963921515.1. Lineage (NCBI taxonomy): Eukaryota > Metazoa > Chordata > Amphibia > Caudata > Salamandridae > Calotriton > Calotriton arnoldi. The sequence goes on along the minus strand of CAWUFW010013078.1, from coordinate 454,577 downwards.
CAGGGCATTCACAAATTGGCAAATGTTTGTCTACCTAGCTCTTGATTCCCCAGCCTCATTAAGGGGTATATTTACAAGAATTGCCACTAAGCAGTTTTCACGCAGCTTAGCAGCAATTTTTTTACCACTGCCAATCGGCAAATCCTAACGCTATGTTTTAGACATATTTAAGTTGCTACATGGCGTTAGGATCAGCTAGGAGCTGGGACAAATGTCGCTAACACTAGCGTCAAGGAGATAGAAAAATACACGCTAACGTGAAAAAAGTGACGGCTGGGCTAATTAGCGTAAAAAAATTCACGCTAGTCAGCCCAACGTCACTTTTCAGCATTTAGTGGCAAAAAGAGCTTACAAATATCCATCTAAGGAAAAAAAAAACATCGCAATGCAGAATGGAGCAACCAGGACCGAGTTCAGCACCGGTCAACAACCCCCCACTCCCCCAACAGCCAAGATGACCATCCAGAGCCCCAGGAGAAGAGGAAATGCAGATTCAGGGGCTAAGTTATGAAAAGTGGTGCATCGCTGGCGAAAAACAGTGATGTCACTTTTCATTGTGCCATCCTTGCGACACCATGGATGCACTTTATTTACAACAATACTGTGCAGCCCTACGTTTCCCCCTGCAGTGGCGCTAATTTCAGCTGCCTAGAGCCAACGCAGGCACTCGTGCACCATAGTGCAAGGGTTCCTGCATTGTGTGGAATGATTGTTTATGTGCAGGAAGGTGTCCCTTCCACATCTACAGGGCCCCCGGCCACCGCCCAACCTTCACTGACGCCATCATAGAACTCATAGCACCCCAGGCTTTCGCATCCACCGATTACATCCTACTCGGAGATCTCAATTTTCACCTGGAAAAAACCAGTGACCATAACACCACATCCCTACTGGAGAACCTCGACAACATCGGACTCAAGCAGCTAGTCACTGCACTGACCCATACAGCTGGACACACGATCGACCCCGTTTTCTCTGCAAGTGGGAACTTCACCTAGAGCCACACCACCAAGCTCCTCTGAACCAACCACCACTGCCTACATCTCGCCTTCACCATGCCCACCACACACCATCTCCCTCCTCGCCCGCTCGACGGAGCTGGAACAAGGCCACCGAAGACCATCTCATCGACTTCCTCAGCATGACTACTCAACCAGCACCAACAGACGCCAACACCACAGTACGCAACCTTCACCGATGGATCTACAACTGCGCCAACACTCTGGCAACCATCAAGAAGACACCAGGCAAGCAACACTCCAAGAAAGCCAGCTGGTTCACTGCTTCCCTCCACGAGTCTGCAACGCACTTGCTGACGACTCGAGAAGAGATGGAGGAACAACAAAACCCCAGAAACTCACGCAACCTTCAAATCCGCCGTCAACGCACACCACCTTCTCCTCAAAACCACAAAGAAAACGGCCTTTCAAGACAGAATCAATGCCAACGCACACAACAGCAAAGAACTCTTCGCCATCATCAAGGAGTTCGCCAGGCCCAACAGCGAGACCTCCTAAGACCTCTGCAACAAACTCAGAACCTTCTTCCACCACAAGATCAAGGAAGATCTATGACAGCTTCGACAGCCAAGGCCCTGCCACTACGCCCACCACAACCGCACGCAACCAAGTCGCACCCCAACAGACCGTGCTCAACTGGACTTCGCTCACCACTGACGACACACTCAAGACTATGAAGAGCATCCACTCAGGAGCCCCATCGGATCCCTGCCTGTACCACATCTTCCATAGAGCAGCCGCCTCCATCGCCCCCCAGCTTCGCTGCACAGTCAACTGCTCCATCGAAACCGCGACCTTCCCCGATGACTGGAAATACGCCAAGATCAACCCCCTGCTGAAGAAACCGTCCACCGACCTGACAGACCTCAAGAACTTCAGACCCATCTCCCTCCTTCCCTTCCCAGCCAAGGTCATCAAGAAGGCCATCAGAGCCCAACTCTCCGAGTTCATTGACAAGAATCATGTCCTGGACACCTCCCAATCTGGCTTCCGAAGCAACCACAGCGCAGAGACAGCACTCTTCGCCACCACTGACAACATCTGCTCCCTCCTCGACCGGGGTGAAAACACAGCCCTCATCCTACTGGACCACTCGGTCGCCTTTGACACCATCTCCCACAGTTCCCTAATCACAAGACTCCACGACGCATGCATCTGCAACAAGGCACTGGACTGGATCCACTCCTTCCTGACCGGCCGAATACAGTGAGTCTGACTACCCCCGTTCCGCTCAGAACCTATAGAGATCAGCTGCGGAGTGCCCCAGGGCTCCTCCCTGAGCCCAACCCTCTTCAATGTCTTCATGTGGCCCCCCTCGCAGCCTTCATCAGAAGCCACGGGCTCAACATTGTCTCCGACACAGACGACACCCTGCTGATCATCTCCCTCACCAATGAACCCACAGCTGCCAGAATCAACTTTCACAATGGAATGGAGGCCGTTGCTACCTGGATGAAAGACAGCTGCCTCAAGCTCCACTCAGACAAGACCAAAGTACACAACCTGGGATCCACCCCCTCAGCCTGGACCGACTCCTGGAGGCATGCCGCACTTGGAAGCCCTCCCACCCCTATGGACCATATACGCAACTCAGCATCATACTGGACTCCACACTCACAATGAACCACCAAATCAATGCAGTATCCTCATCCTGCTTCCACACGCTCCACCTGCTTTGAAAGAAATTCAGAAGGATCCCCACAGAATCTAAAAAGACGGTCACCCACTCCCTCATCTCCAGCAGACTCGACTATGGAAATGCATTCTAAACGGCGTCACCCAGAAACAGCTCAGGAAACTACAGAAAGTCCAAAATGCAGCAGCCAGACTGGTCCTTGACATCCCCTGCCGCAGCCACATGACACAACACCTCCGACAACTCCACTGGCTCCCAATCAACAAGAGAATCACCTTTAAGCTCCTCACACACCCCTACAAGGCTCTCCGCAACACTGGGCCAGTATATCAGAAACACTGCCTCGCTTTCCACACACATCAGCCCAACTCGCACTGGCCTCCGTCCCACGGATCCACAAGACCAGAACCGGAGAAAGATCCTTCTCCTACCTTGCTGCCAAGACCTGGAATATCCTGCCCATCCACCTCAGGCAATCTGCGTCGTTGATCCAATTCAGGAAGGACCTTAAGATCTGGCTCTTCGACTGAAACCTCCCCACCCAGACGGATCAGCAGCACACCCCCTCCACCCCCCCCAGCGCCTTAAGACCCTCACAGGTGAGTAGCCGTGGTATATAAACCCTTGATTGATTGTTTGATTCCTGCACAAAATCAATCATCCCCGCAATGCAAGCACCCTTGCCCTGCATTGGCACCTGGTAGCCTATTGTGCACCAGCGCTGGTGAAAAGGGCAGGAATGCACTGTATCTTATAGATACGGTGCATTCCTGCCCTTTTCTTTTGACGTAGGGCAGCGCAGCAAAATTCCTTGCTGTGATGCCCTGCGCCAAAACCTCATAAATGAGGCCCCTATTATACAAGTGTGTTAGCGTTATTTTTAAAAACAGGTAATTCCTATTCGTAAGAAACCACCACTAATGTGACGTAGTGGCAGTTTTTCTTTTTTAACGACGTACAAGGAAATCCTTGTAAATATCGCATTGTGTGTTTTGCTGGAGCTTTTTCGTGGGAATGCCTACCTTGCATCTTATTTTCGGTAACTCACGCTAACAGAAATGACACTGTGACAAATTCACGTTAACGCTGAAAAAATGCCGCTAACTGGGCTTTGCGGCAACTTGTAAATTTGGCGATAAAAAAAAGCTGGCCGTAACGTCCAAAAATTAACGCGACTGCAGCGTTAATTCCTTGTAAATATGCCCCTAAGAGTTCAAGGAAGTGTTGTTTTTGTAACAATGGAGCCACCATCATTTGCAGTCGGTAAACCGCAGGCAGTCCTGGTGCTGTTGGGCATGGCATCTGAGCTGCCATAGTTAGGTCATCTCCTCCTGTGTTAAGTCCATCAATATTCTCACTGCTATTGCGATGTAAAGAGTTGAGATTTGTTGTCCAGGAGAGGAAAAGTCTTTATATGTCCCCCACAGGGTGGTATACATCTCATGGCAAGCAAGGGTCATTGCTGATGTCATTTACAAGGATGGACCTTCACTTTGAAGTTCTGTTTTCAGATAAGGCTTAAGTACTGATAGGTCTGCCTTCCATGTCTACTATGGCATGGTTTACCTGCTGCCACTGGTCTGTTTCCCCAATGCAACTGAAGCCTAGGAGATGGGAGCTGCTTTGGGGGACAAAGGCCACAATTGGTGGCCACTCTAAGCTTAGCATGCCACCCGTGGTTGGGTTCATGGAGAGAGTAGCCTGCCACTCCATCAGTTTGGAGGGTGGTCCACCAAACTTTGAATGACACCAAAAGTATTTTTATAGGTGGATTATATCCTGACTTTTCAGATTCTTAGTGTGGCAGCCGCCGACAGATGGCTGTGGTTCTTAACTTCATGAGAAGTCACTCATTGTAGAGACTATTGCTGTCCTGAGCTGTGATTTAGCTCATTCCAGGGAGCCTGATAGGGAAAGTTTGTCATTAATAAAGGTATGAAATATGTTTGTATCTTACAATGTCAAGGTCATGGATGTCATTTAGGGGTCGCAGCTGTGACCCCCTGGCTTTCCCCTTGTGACTCCTGGTACTACCTTTGCGAACCCTGGCCTCAGAGGTGGCAAAATGGGTGCCTGGAACACAGGGGCAGCTTGTCCTAATGGATGTCAGTTGGGGCTCCACTTTCCTGGTTTTCTGCAAAAAAATTCATTACCCAAATAATGAATAATATTATTCACTATTTCTGTAATATAAATGGAGCACAAACAGCTGGAATATGACCCTATCTGGCAGCTAAGATAAGTAAAAAATGTTTTTAAATGTAAGTTGTATGCGTGCTTGCAGGTGAGTGTGTTTAATTTAGGGAGAGTGTGTGAACGTGTGTGTATGTGTGTGTGAGTCAAAGTAAAGGTCAAATGGCGTATGCTGTCACTTTCGCTACCCCAGGCATTTTGGTGAATTGACGCCCATGATCAAGTTCAATAATATTGATCTACACATATATCAAATCCACTACATTGACTACCAACAAAACATGAAGGTAAGCACATAGAAAAGTGTAGAGGTAAAATTCTTGATTCCACATCTACTTACTTCGACAATACATTGGAAGTCGATATTGTGGCATGCATATAAGAGCAGGCCGATATTAAAACTTTTGTTGTTGTAGTAGAGCACGGAGAAGTACCCATAACATTCCAGGACTAAGTCACACTTACTTACAAAAAAAGCTTTATAAATGTGGCCCATTGTCTTCAGGTCTACCTCATCAGTTTGACAGGCACGTTTTGTTTTGTTTGTAATTGCTCATTTTTAAGTGATTTTCTGTAGACCTTTCCATTTCGTCTCACACCATTCTTCGAGTGAGGGGTATTACAATTCTGTTTGAAGGATTTCTGTCCATTGCATTTGGAACTCACATACTCTTTTCTCTGTAAAGTATCTTCAAATGATCTGTAGATTTGTCTATCTTTTTCGTACACATCAAGTAGAAGCAGTTGGCCTAAACTAAACACCATGAATATCCACCTTATTTAATTATTGCAACCATCTTTGATATAATTTTCAAAGACCTCTTTATACTAATTTGTTTGATATTATTGTTCTTGACTCTCCAGTGTTTTACTGTTGATCTCAGTGATTGCATGAAGTGAGCTTTTGGGCGATTTATATCCTAAACCATATGTCATATACCCAGCTCATTAGTCTCTTCTTGCATAATATCAAATTAGTGCCCACACAGGACAGATGGAACAGTGTATTCATCATTGCCTGCATTTCTGTGCTTTTGTCCTTTTTTTTATCCTTGTCTCCACTTCAATGAGACCAACTAGGATGGAATTCTTAAAAGTGGTTTATTGAAGTCACACTCAATTCTAGAAGTCCAGAGCTCCATTGCTCGTTGGGGGAGTGGGGGGGGGGGGGATCTTTGCCTCATAACCAGTCCCCAGTGGCTCTCAATTGACACATCCAAATTTTTAATAAATGTCATTAATTCACTTGTTTGGCATTGGCATGCTCTCATTTGCAGTCTTTAATGCAGACCATGAGCATTTGTTGTCTTTCAGGGTTCCTAAATAAAGGGGAAGTGTGCTTGTTCATCGCGTTCTCCCCGCGACCCCATTCATCCTGCAAACAATCAGCCATACACACAGCACTCGTTTCACATGGAGGGCCTCCAGCAGACTCATAGAACTCAAAAAACGCAGGTCAGGCCAAAAAAGGTTGCACATTTATCCTGGCCAATGCAAGACTCTCATCCCTTATCAGGTGTTACTTCTTGTGATGGCTAGTCCAGTACTGTAGGCTCAGAGGCGTACTTTAGTCAGTGAGATTTGGAGGGTGTAAGTTTGGGGTTTTCCCAACCACCACAGCAGTCTACCCAACTAAAAAAGATGTGCGTCAAGCCTGGGTTTTGGGGCTGAATGACAGGCATTGGGAGAGAGGAGGCTGTGGCTGTTAATGGTATAAAAGGAAAGGACAGCGAGATTCTGAAAACCAATCAACGTTCTAGATGCCTTTGAAATATATCTGATCTTTGTGTGCTGTACAGGAAGATCTTGATAGTAGCTAGCATAAATTGGTAGTTGGACTTATGGTGTGGATTCTGTCATCTGCTGGAAACTGTCATTGCTGTTTAAAGATTCCATTGCCAGGGAACTGCCTCACAAGGTTTAGGGCCAGATGTATCAAAGGGTTTTACCCATTCTGTGTCAGTGGGAAAATGTGTTCATACATATGGCCCTTAGTGTCTACAGCAGTGATCTGTGTGCAACAACATTTAGGTCATAAGTTCCAATGCCAGTAAGACAGCTAGGAGGGATATGGCACCTACTGCACAACGTATATGTATGTGCTTGTCCGTGTTGGTATGTAAGGTAGAGGCTGTGGAGCTGTTTAAAGAGGAGATTTTTGTACCAGCAGGCTTGAGGTGCTTTTCTTTTAACGATAGTCTATGGAGTGTCCATCTTGAATGAGATGAGGAGGTGAGGACAGCAACTGTGCAGGAGCCACTGGGTAATTAGCATGCTACCTGTTTCATCACTCACCTTTTCAACAAAGCAAAAGATGCCATCCAACATTCGCACAATTGATTTTTTAGAAGAAAAAGGCAAGTGCCCTTATGCACCTTTAGAGTTTGAGACCTGAAAGCCCAATTTTCCAGCTAAAAAAAGTTACGTTATCTGGAAAATATCAACAGATAAAAGGGAGGTTTCAAATTATGAGTACATCTGCTACTTCCCACTGTAAAACATAGCAGTATAAAAGGAGACACCATGTACTTTTGTCCCACTTCACATGCCTACCCTCTAAAAAAATCCATGACTATCCAACAGAGGACTGCTGGTGTTTAGCCTGCTCTTGCCCTTTCGTCATGGCAAAGATGCTTTGACATTGTCTATGCCGTGCTTAATTTGTAGAAAAAAAATAAGTATGTGTAGTTATATGTAAAAATCAGCTTAAACAGAAAACCAGGAGCCTTACTCATGATCTAACCAATGAGAAAATGACTACACTGGCTGGGAAGTCAAAAGATGACTAATTCGTTAATGCAAAAACAACAAGATGATGGAAGGAATGCCACCGACAATCAATTTGGGCTGCATTCCAGACCATCGTTTTTCACCCACTGTGCCATTCTAGAGACCCTCCTTATGGAAATCAGTCTTGATCCTGACAAAATAGGAACAGTCTTGCCCAAAATACCAGACCATGTCCTCTCCATATGGGAACACAAGCAATCTCAGACCAGTTTTGACCTACTTATGTCTCATCGGTGAGATATATCTTGAGTCCTATAGTCTTCGTTCATTAATGTGCATCAGTCAGTGAATCGTCTGACTCTGGAGTATGGCTCAGACTACTGGTTTCGCCAACTCGGCAATGCAGCGAGCGCAAGGTAAATAGTTTTATTCATTTATTTACTTACTCTACTCCTGCCCGTCGTATGTCCAACTCCACTACCCCCCCACCCCGCCCTTCCCCCGCCTGCCCCACCGCCCCGCAGCACTCCCTCTGCGAGCCGCCACTGCTGACAAGTATGCTAAAGCTGTTGGAAAAAAGGGAAGTGATTCTGATCTTGTTCAGTGAAAGGAGTCTGGAAGTAGATTCAAATATCTTCCCTGTGCAATAGTCTTCAGGTCAGTTTCAATATAAATCTAAAAGGGGTCAACAGGCTCTTACAGACAAACAAATGTAGGAAGGAGATGCTACAGAGAATGTCAATATTTGTCTCAATGGGGCAAGGCAACTGCATGCATCAGTAGAAATTCAGGATGCCTATTTGCATGTGTTAGTGAGGGTGTTCCTTGAGATGTTTCAACAATTCAGTGCCAGCGGAAGCTCAGGTACTACGCTTCATCCTCAAAACCTTTCACAGGGATTTCACTAAAGTTTTGGTACCTACGTGGAAATTTCGTCACAAGCAAGCATATTGGTACATTCATACATAAATGATTGTCTTGCACATATGGAGTCTTGGATCACAGTGACTAACAGATGGTATCTCAGGTATTGCACTGTCGTGTAGTTCCTATATTACCCATACAGGATCTACGCGTTCCAGATAACATAAACTGTGGGTTTGGTGGCAGACTGTCTCTGAGCACCCCTACCGAGAATGTTAGCCTTTTTGTTTTAGCTAGCTCACAGTGCCACTAGAATCTCCTCTTATCGGGGAGAGAATAGTTTCTGGCAACCTCAGAACATGACAACCCTGAACCCCCAGAATCGTGGAAACAATATACTACTTTTCGCTCAGTCACTCGTGCTCACTTATTCGGTCTCAGAGAGTTACTCAGAAGAAACAGTTGGGCGTGTTACAATAAGAATTTATTGCACAGTTGTTCTTCTAGTGTAAAATAGATGTGCTGCAACAAACATTAGACAGTAGCAGAGATATATGATTAGCAGTACCGTGAAAATAAAAGGATGGCATAATTCTACCATCTTGCAATAAACATGAATACATACATGAATATAAAATGCTTGATAAAATGCGCATACTCCTACGATGCCTATCTAGATGTACCTAAGTGTACCTAGCATGTGAGTAGGTGTGAAGCCAAGAATCCCTCTAGGATTTAGTCTAACCCCATTACCTGAAGTGAGAGAGTGTGGGACCCCGTCCTGGTCTCGAGTTGAACACCCCGCGAGGGATGTGTTAGACCACTGTCAGCTGGAGCGTCTGCATGCAGGAGCCTCAGCATCTCTGGTCAGTGTGTCGGCCTGGAAGTCTGGGTCTCCTCTCTCTAACCCTAGCAAGATGTGCTGTATTTATACAAAAAGTATCTAGGGTTTCTTTGTCCCTTGTTTCTTGTATTAGCCATTGTTGGATTTGAGGATGACGTATGGGATGAACCGTGTACGTAGATATTATGCAGGTGGTGTAGCACCTGCCTGGTTTCCAAGAACCCTCTTGAATATTCATTCATACTGAGTGAGTCCATTGATGGAGTTATAGGACGCTATTGTTCAGGGAAAACCCTCCTTCTGCGCCCAGGACTAGAACTAGGTAAAGGTTCAATCCTAAAGGCTCGTTACTGTGTAGTGTAAGGGAGATAATGTAGGTGAAGGTGTATGATATTACCCGGGCCTATATTAGGGTACCTATATGAAACATAACACCCACTCCTCTTCCAAACAGTCAATAATGATAAAAATGCTAGCGAACTACAGTATTTACTAGGTAGCAGCGCATAAAACTATCAGTGAGCTTCATAAAATATTGTCATTAAAACCATTTAAAAACAGTCTAATCGGGGTGGAGAAAAATTCTTTTCGAAAGCTAGAATTGGAAATGTCACTTTAAGTCAAAGTCCTAGTTGAGTTTGTTTACATAAGCCAAACCACTACAAGCATCAGAAGGCCATGCTTTTCCAGCGAAAGTGTCAATTTTAGGAAGTGTTCCAAATTTAGTTGAGTATTTTTTTAAAAGAAAAATTCCGAATTCTTTCCCAGCACACGATGAGCCAATTATAGATCAAGTGTCCTGGCCGGGAGACGTAACATCGCTGTTGCTTGCCGCTGCAGGGGACGGTCCCTGTAATACCTCGCAGAGTACGTCAATGGAGCACAGATGATATTCAGAGCTGCCAATAGCTGGTGCAGAGGCGGCTGGTGCTGTAGTCGATACCTGAGTGCTAGTGGAAGAGCTGATGATTAACCCAGTTGTAGTAAAAGGGACCTGCAGGTTCTCGAGGAATGCAGCCATCAGTATAGGAATACGCTGGGGACATTGCCGAGCATGGGACCGCAAGGGTTCCAGCCTGGTATTCAAGTCCGCAGGCGTGTCCTATGCAAGTGTCAGACAGAGATCCAACACGCATTCTTCTCCGCAGAACAGGCATCGAAGAACAGGTAAGATGCAGTCCATCCAGACTGGTCTAAACGATAGGAACCGAGGTGTGCCCAAATGTTGTACCATGCGCTCACGATATTTGCGCTCCAGCAGTGCTTTTGCCATCTCGTTGGTGATTGGGCCGTCCATTGCGTAGCAAAAATATGACAATCAGGATAACTGCTATTGAGAGCAAGATCATCGGAAGACCTCCAAAAATGCTTCCCAATACAAAGTGTGTAAAATTTGGAATAACTCCGAGGATCGTCTGAAAGGTGCTTAGAAATCCTGACCCTATGGTCTTAAATAGGTGTACAATACCACTCGTATCAGATATATTAAAGATACGACCCACCATTTCTGCAAAATGAAAGGGGCAGTTTGTACGTATAAGTGCCTGCATCTCAGTCGAGGTCCTTGCTATTTGAAGATCAAAGGTCTCTCGAGCGGAGGTTAAGGGTACGGTTTGCTGTAAAAGCATGGCTTTCAGTCTGCTCAAAGTATCAAACTGTATAAAGGAAACGTTCAACGAAGGCCATAATGGCGCCTCCCTGACTGTATTTACTGGTGGAAACAATACTTGCATACAGCAAGTAACCCTGGAGTTCACAGTGACCAGATAGGCAATGCCCGGAAGCATCCCACAGCAACCTTGATCGTTCAGCATCAAGTAACTCCCATTCGAGAGTAGCCTGAATACCGGAGTAATTACGGCCGCTGGAGTCCCTTTCATGTTGCAGGACAAGTTCGCTACTGAACCATTACAAGCTCCGTGCAGGGCAATATCCTGGCACATGAGAGAACCGCTTAAAGCGTTCTTGCAGTTTGTACCGCTTAGAAACACTTCTCAATCCCCACTCCGGCATCGAAATCTGTACGGTAATTCCCAAGATTCCTTAATGTATTCCTTACCCAATTTTTCATATTTGCCTGCCTGTTTTTGTTCAAGGCAATACTGAAACTGAAAAGTCGTGACCGATAGAGTGATGTGGCCATGGATCAGCCATTCTGTGGATGGTGATTCCGCTACCGTAAATGGTAATCTATCTAGTTTCTCAATACGCAGCATTGTATATTTTGCTCCCCTTTGTACCATTTCTACCTGTTTATCTGTTAGATTATATTCAGAAAACAGAGACGTACTGTTGATAAAATGCCAAGGCACATAGCCTTCACGCAAAGATTGCAGTGTCCAGCTCAACAACATAATAGAACGTAACTGAAATTGCCGTGTTGTAATATGGCCAAATCTTGATCCAGTATGTTTATTGCAGAAGATACAATGTTGCCTAAGAATAGATCCTGGAGGTCAAAGTTGTTAACCCATTATCCACTACTGCTAATGCCTTCTCTAAGTTAATACGGTCTATTTCCCGTATTCTCTCTGCGGCCTCTTGTTGGGATATTCAACAAAATTGAATTGGCTTTCCAGAATTCAGGAAAGCCATAAAAACCTTCCTCTTCCCCTCTCCATAGGTCCTCCTGAGTCCCCTTCTATCTTGGTCACCTCATTGCTGTTCAGCGCTGGGACGCCTCTTTGCTGAAGCAGCTGTCGCGCTTTATAAACCCTCTAACATAACATAACATATTTTCCAATTTTCATTGTAGACAGCATAAAGGCCAGCATATATGAAACGTTTCTGACGTGATTTCCTGGGGCCTAGCGAAAAATCCCTAAGATCCATGTCATGTGTAAGTAAGGATATGTGTTGTTTCAACTCTGTGAGTGTTGAGGTCTCTAGCCAATCAAGGCACAACTTCCCAACACTGTAGGATGTCACTACCGCTGGGTGTTCTCTTTGTACATAGCGTGGGTCTGTAACCCTTTTGTTATACCCCAGCCTATGGGTACTGACGTGTTCGTGTCTAAGGGCCAAACCACCCATTTCTTCCAATTAGGCTCTGATCTATTGTACTGTAAAATGTCATCCACTGTTGCCCCTTCTTGTGAAGTTGAATTTTGCCACCCCTCCATCTGTGATGGTTTTGGAAACGGAGGTGTGTTCAGATCCTTGTTCTTGGCTAGCCCAAGACAGGATGTCTGTTGTACAGTGTCATTTAGGAATATCATCTGCTGTGGAATGAGGCATGCTCTAAATAGCGCTTCTGTTCCCTGGACTTGCCAGTCTCTAGAACCCCAGACTGATTTTAAGTCTATTGTGTCCTTCCATAGGTCAAAACCCTGTTCAGACAATCGGGCGATAAAGGAAGCAGAGTAAATCTGTTTGGTGTTAGTCAACATAATTTTCAGAGCTGATGTCGGTGCAAACTTGTAATAATACGAGGTCGGGTCAGTGGTGTTAAACCCTGAAAAATATAAAAACTTTTGCGCAAATGTATGTGAACTACCTTTTGGTGGTGTAGGGCAATGTTCCCACTGGTGGTACACAAAAACATTTCTAGGTGATATAGATTTGTGCAAGAAATGATGACCATAATGTTGGTAACAGTACAAAGTGTCATAGTCTGAAGTACCTTCTAACATTTCAGTGTTCGGAAATGCGGCAGTTCTCTCTAAATCAGACAACATATCATTAACAGTTTCAGAGTCCCAATCATCAGAAAATGTACTGGAGGTAATGATATCACTCAATGAAATTTTAAATACATGAGAAACTTTTAAAAGTTCAGTAGGTCCAAATATATCAAAATCAACCTTGTCCCAAACTATACCGTCCGGTATAGGAACTGCTGTAATGTTCACTGATGACAAGTCTCTTTGTTCACGATGAGAAGATTGATGTGGTTTCAGAATCAAATTCACTTTCTCGGCTTCAGGTCTTTGTTGAAGGTATCGTCCATTAAGAAGCATGCTAAAAGTTATAACTAAGCCTAGACAGAAAAGAAAGAACAGCATCCCAGTAATTACTCATAGTTCTACCCAAGGTGATACCAGGTAAGTCTTTTTGAGAAAGTTCGTAATCTGCTGCTTGCATGTTTGCTGGGCTGGCGTCGTTTCCGGTTCACTTGGATCCAAGGAAAATGTATCAAAGTTCATGAAGTAGCCAGAAGCAGTTCGATCAATTGTTGGAATTGCATCGGGATTTGTTGAAATCGTAGTTTGCTCTCGTCGAGGCATGTTGACGTAGACATCTGTATTTGGTCTAACAGCTATTTGTCTGTCATTTTGAGTTTGATTATGAATTTGAACTTCAGGTTCAAGGGGAACGAGTTCCATAGCATTGTTGCTTAGTCCTTCATTCCGTGTTGGAGGCTCTTCAAACGTGATGAGTCTTTCCGTTTGAACTTCTTGGATTGTAGCGAGAGGAGGGCGTCTGCTACTTTGGAGTCCACGTGGCCTACTACTCAGTATTGGCCACATAGTGTGGTTTGATTAAGTCGATTGAGACAAATCTTTTCTCCTTTTTCCCGGCAAGAGGCGGTAGAAGTACAATTCTTGTTCCTTAAATTGCTAGGACCGGAACAGGTTTTCTGTAGGATGGCCCAAATTCTTTTTTATCCGCTATTTTCTCTCTGACCAGATCCCCGACTTTTGGGATCCAGACAGGTCTTGCCGTGACTGCCTTGACTTCCCCAGTGGCGGTCTGTTTCAGGTGGACGTTACTTTGTTGTGTCCTGGATTCATTTAGATCCTGTAAAACAGCCAAACGATCATGGATATCAAATAGTTTCTCATCCGCCACTGCGCCTTCACAATCAAGATCAGGTACCCACATTCTTGTCCCAAATAGGACCTCGTAAGGAGTGACACCCCCTAGAGAGCTTCTTGGCTGGTTATTGAGAGCTCGTTGTACCCCATAAATATGATTGACCCAACTACGGCCCTTGCCTAATACCCTAGCTGTTAAAGATTGCTTTAGGTCCCGGTTTTTCCTTTCCACAACCGAATTTCCCTCAGGATGGTACGGAGAGGAGTACCGCAATGCTACGCCCATACTTTCTATGGCCTCTTTGTAAGCCCGAGAGCTAAACGCCGGGCCTTGGTCAGAATGTAACGTGCCAACTGCGTATGTCCCGATAAAGACTCGCAAATCTTTTATAACAGTTCGAGCGTCAGCCGAGCGCTGAGGCCAAACCCATAGGAATCTTGAGCAGGAATCCACTGCAACCATGATATACTTGTAAGTCCCATTTGATTGTAAGGGGCCGCAGTGGTCCAGATATACACAAGCGAGAGGTCTGTCTGATTTTAATAACGTGTCTGTGCCGGGCGTGCTATGGTGGAGCCTTTCATCTGCTGGCAGATGTCACATTTCAAGACGTAGTCTTTAGCTTGTTTTGTCAGACCTGGCCACCAGTAGCGCTGTTTCAACAATGAAATAGTCGCTGTAACGCCTGTATGCGCAGAGCCCAAACCCTTGTGTGCTGCGATAACCAAACCTTGCCTACGATCCATATTTGGTATTACTCTGTCCCACACTCCAGGAATCTGAGCATATGGAATGTTGTTTGCATCTGACTTGTAGGAGTATTTGAGTGGAAATATCTTTGGTACTGCTGAGCTGCCTTTGCCTGAAACAACGACAGCAACCATAATCTCACCGTCTATCCTCGTTTTTGAACGAGTGATTGCAGCTATGTAAGCTGTGCGTACAGCCTCCTTCGCGGCTTCATCAGCCAACGAATTCCCTTCAACGTGAACGCCATCACGCTGATGACTCAGTGTATGTATCACGTGAGCCCTTGGTAGTTCGTTTCTCAACTCAACTACCTGTTCCCATAGCATTTTATGCTTAATCGTGCCACCTTTTGCGTCTTTGAACCCGTTTAGTTCCCAATGATGTAAATATTCATTGTATGATTGCACACAGTAAAAAGAATCACAAACTATCAGTGTGGGGAATTCGTGATCCGTATTCACCAGTGCCAGTATCAGTGCTTTTAATTCTGCCAACTGAGCTGTGCAGTCTCCTAGAGATTGCGTCTTGGTGCAACTTGGATGGAACTTTCCATCCCGCATTCGACCTTTAACAATAGCACATGCTGCCCTGTATTGTTGCTTACTCCCTATGGCCGGTTGAGCAGATCCGTCAGTGTAAATAATATATTCATACTGATCTAGAGGCAAGATTTCATTCGGCAGAGGGTATTCTTGTTCGTATTGCAGAAATGCTTGTGTTTTTAGACTTGGATAAAATCTGTATTCAAAATCCGTTGCAGTAAGAGAATTAGCCCATTGTATCCATCTCGGATGTAACGCTTTTGCATTTGGAATGCTAGCCTTTGTAACAGCTTCTAAAGCCGGTACTGGTGTTACGACAATTATGCGCTTTCCCTGAGCCAGTGCTCTTTCTCTTGCTACAGCGGTCTGAACTGCTGTCAGGATTATTTCTGTTGAAGTGAAACGCATTTCTGCGTTTGTGTACAGGTGTGATTTGTAAGCGATTGGTACTGTTTCGCCTTCATTGAAGGTTAATTAGGTGTACCCGCATTGACCCGCTATTACACAGATCACTAGGTTGCGTAAGTGTTTTGAAGCTATCATGTCTTCTTGTAGTGAACGTAGGATGTTTGTGTGTTCCTGTGTCCATTGTCTAACTGAAAAGTCAAGTTTTATTAAGTCGTAGAAAGGTTTTACTCTTTCTGCGTAATCCAAAATGTATGTTCTGCCAAAATTTAGGAATCCCAGTATTGACTGTAAATGTTTTAATGATTTTGGAGGTTGGAGCGGCGCACACTTTTCTAAAAAGTTGGCTGCTAGACTTTTCCCTTCACTTGAAAGCTCATATCCTAAAAACAGGACATTGAGGTGGGTGATTTTTAATTTTTTTTAATTAAATTTGTAGCCCTCAGAGGCGAATCCCATAATTATGGTGTTTACTCTGTTCAAGTGTTCCTCCAGGTCATCGTCTGTCAGATAAATATCATCCACATAGGACAATGCCTCTTCGTCCAATTTTTGAAGTAACTCTGTTACCCTGGCCGAAAATAACCCCGGGCTGTTCTTATACCCCTGGGGGACTCGACAAAATTGTCGCTGGGATCCCAACGCTGAGAATGCGGTCAAATACCTGCTTTCAGGCGCTATATTTTGGCAGAAAAATCCATTTGAGATAGCAAGTGTAGTTTTGTACTTTTTCCGCACAATGTTATTCATTAATGCGGCACTGCGTGCTTTTTGAACTGCAAATGTCTTAGTGCAAGTGTTTAAATGTCTGAAATCCAAAACTAGACGATATGTATTGTCAGGTTTCATGACAGGAAACAAAGGATTGTTCATTGGTGAGGTACATGTTTCAATGACCCCTTGATATTCAAGTTGATCTAAGATCTCCCTGACCTGTTTTTTAGCTTCTTGCTTTATTGGATATTGTCTCTGTGCATTTGGTGAAACTTTTAATGGGATCACGTGGTGAGTTGAATCCTCATCCCATCCGGCATGATTTTTGTACAATGCTGGAGCTAGTGCCACTGCCCACTCCCATGCATATGTGTGTTTTAAATGAATGGGAACGAGGTCGGAGAAGGCTGGAAAAATTACCGTTTCTCCCCTAGGGCACTCCATAACGAATGCTGGCGGCCAATCTTGTTCAGCTAAGAGGATGTCATAACCAGATGACAGATTCTTCCAAAAGAGACCTTTAACTTTCCTGTGCTTGTCCCCCTCCATTCGGAGTGTTATTTCGTATAACTTATATGGGACTCTTACCCTCGTATCTGGTGTTTCCACCGTGATGTAATCATTCAAGTCCGCTGTCACCAGAAATTCCTTCAGGTTCTGGCGAGCTATTGTTACCTCTGCCGCACTGTCTAGCATCGTCTGAGCCCATTCCCCATTCAGGAGTTGTGTCCTCAGAATTCTGGGCATGTCTAATCTTCAGGCCTGCAACTTTCTTCTTCTTAAACGGAGGTTTTGATTTTGGCTTTTCTTTTTTTTTTGGAAGTATAGTCTTGAGCGTGCTGTTTGCCTCTGGACTTTGTACGCTCTTCTTGTCTTTCTGACCGTCCTTCCCTCTCGGAGTTTTTTGATGAACCCTGAAAGGAACGAGAGGAATGTGTATTAGTATCCTGATACCTGTCAGGTTTCCTAATGTTATCCCTATTCCTGAGATTATACCTCTTTTCGGAGGGCTCCTGTGGAGGAGATCTACCTCGTGATTGAGATCTATTTCTTTTAAAGCTTTGTTGGTTTTTATTATCCCACTTCTTTTTAGAAGAAGCAGGTGTCTGCTTGGAAGTGTCCTTTTCAGGACTGCCCATCAGTTGTGGTTTTAAAGCTTTCCCACCTAAACTGTCTCTGCCTAATTCTGCATATGCAGTCCCAATTATTTTGGGTAGTTCATGTTGTTGATCTATAGGACTGAACTCCCTTAGGCGTTGGCGGATTGCCACTGAAGCTGCTTCCCGTTTAATATTAGCTAGTATTATGGCTGATACCTGATCATAGTTACCTAGTAACTTCATCCCTAAGTTTAGGGCAGGCTCTGCTCCGTACTCATTTTGTATTTGTCTTAATACATCTGGTACTACAGCTAATGATGGTATACCATGTGTTCTGGTATAAATGGCAGCAAAGACTGTACCCCAAGTGGTACAATCTTCTATTTGTTGTGTGATCCCCCTGGGCAAGCAGATTGTTAGCATTCTGTGTTTTTCATATGGGGTAGTATTCGGGAATACTGCCTCGAGCTGAGTTATTTTCTGAGCTACCCAGAATGGCATTTGTTCACGTTTCGTTGGCATTTTGCCCATTACCACGTGTAACGTTTGTGGTGTAATTTTAGTTGCTGTACCTTGAGATTGAGTACCATTTGTTGCAACTGTTGCAGGTTGGACTGTGAAAGTCCTCATGACGAATTGCGTCAAGTTTCTGTAGATTGTAATTAAATCCTTGTGTTGTATGAGTAAGTCTGCCTGTGGCATTGTGTCAATGTCAGGATGTGGTGTGTAAGCCGCTAATATCGGCCATGTTGCCCCCTCTCCTCCGAGCGGGCCTAATCTTACTCTATTTCTTATGTGGGGTAGGGCGCCCTTAAACCAGTATAAGTGTTCCTGGTACGTGAGTGGAACCTCTATGTCCTCGAACGGACCATATTCCACTGGTGCATCTCCTTCTGTATAGTAGTGAAATGTCTGTGTTCTCGCATCTGCTGCTGGGAATGTAACCCACAAATAAAATACCTCTGTTTTATTTGATTCGTGTGCCTCAATCACGAAAGCTACTATGCCACCCCTAGCTGATAAACCATTTTCTAACAGTTTCAGGGTGATCGTACGTCTGAATTTTGGTGCAATTTGTATTGCATTTAAATCTACTTATCTGTCTGAGGTGTGTAGATTTACTACTGGGTTATCTCCTGTCTCAGTCATTTTTGTAAAGAAGAAGTTTGTTCAAGGGAACTAAGATAAGGTGTTATGCACAATTTTAGGAACACTGTGTCCTTCAAGCTTGATTAACCAACAGCTAATAAATAGGATTTTTCACCTACTCAGCTGTGGCAGAGTTTGTGCCCACCCACTCCAGACGTCTATGGCGTTTTGTGAGTAGGGGTCTCTGAGAATTAGCACGACTGAACTACTCAGATTCTACTGTTAAATAAGTACCCAACCAACGTTGGCGGCGCCATGTCGTGTAGTTCCTATATTACCCATACAGGATCTGCGCGTTCCGGATAACATAAACTGTGGGTTTGGTGGCAGGCTGGCTCTGAGCACCCCCACCGAGAATGTTAGCCTTTCTGTTTTAGCTAGCTCACAGTGTCACTAGAATCTCCTCTTATCGGGGAAAGAATAGTTTCTGGCAACGTCAGAACATGACAACCCTGATCCCCCAGGATCGTGGAAAAAATATACTACTTTTCGCTCAGTCACTCGTGCTCACTTATTCGGTCTCAGAGAGTTACACAGAAGAAACAGTTGGGAGTGTTACAATAAGAATTTATTGCACAGTTGTTCTTCTAGTGTAAAATAGATATGCTGCAACAACCATTAGACACTAGCAGAGATATATGATTAGCAGTACAGTGAAAATAAAAGGATAGTATAATTCTACCATCTTGCAATAATCATGAATACATACATGAATATAAAATGCTTGATAAAATGCGCGTACTCCTACGATGCCTATCTAGATGTACCTAAGTGTACCTAGCATGTGAGTAGGTGTGAAGCCAAGAATCCCTCTAGGATTTAGTCTAACTCCATTACCTGAAGTGAGAGAGTGTGGGACCCCGTCCTGGTCTCGAGTTGGACACCCCGCGAGGAATGTGTTAGACCACTGTCAGATGGAGCGTCTGCATGCAGGAGCCTCAGCGTGTCTGGTCAGTGTGTCGGCCTGGAAGTCTGGGTCTCCTCTCTCTAACCCTAGCAAGATGTGCTGTATTTATACAAAAAGTATCTAGGGTTTCTTTGTCCCTTGTTTCTTGTATTAGCCATTGTTGGATTTGAGGATGACGTATGGGATGAACCGTGTACGTAGATATTATGCAGGTGGTGTAGCCCCTGCCTGGTTTCCAAGAACCCTCATGAATATTCATTCATACTGTATGAGGCCATTGATCGAGTTATAGGATGCTATTATTCAGGGAAAACCCTCCTTCTGCGCCCAGGACTAGAACTAGGTAAAGGTTCAATCCTAAAGGCTCGTTACTGTGTAGTGTTAGGGAGATAATGTAAGTGAAGGTGTATGATATTACCCGGGCCTATATTAGGGTACCTATATGAAACATAACAGCACAGCTTATAACATAGGGCAGTGGGTTAGCCCATTTCACCTCTTGATTTTTTACAGTGATTGACTGCATTTTGCCTGATTACCCTGCACCCCCTTACAGAATAAATGAACACCAGCCCGACAGGCAAAATAGTTCCTTTCTGCAGATACCACTCAGTGCTTCTGGCTTAACGCTCTTTCCCCATCTTTCCCCAATGGAGTTACATCTGCTCTTCTGGTTACTGCTGTTGGCGCGACCCTTGATGGCCATACTCTATTCACGGCCAAATGAGTATTAATATATACATGCTCACCAGCTCCTTCAGACCTGACCTGCCCAAAATGTGCTGGCAGAAACTAGATGCTGCTGTAATCGTTTGAGCTGCCCAGAAGGCACATTAGGACTCCTCAATTTACTTGCCAAAGCTTTATATTAGTAACAGTGAAATAGCGCCACCGCAGCTTCACAATTGGCAGTGTCCTAGATCCACACAGGGGAGGACAGGCTGTTAGTGGTGAAAGGGACTCCACACCCACAGCCTGGGGTTTCAGACACAAAGTCAGCAGACACATCGCAATGCTTTGCAGGATAGGCATCTTATACTCCATTTTCTCATCCCGCCCGCCTTCACTAAAGCAGAAAAAAACACACACACTGCACTCGGAGGTCCCCCGCTGTTTATGGGACTCAGCAACTAGTGCTAACAGATGTTCCCTCGCTGTTGCGTCTCCTCCACACAAAAGAAGCATCACTGCAGAACCCACATGACTTTCAAAATGCATTAAATCTAGATGGAAACAAGGAAACCTCTGCTAAGGGATGATTTGCAATCTACTTCCTATGGCTTTGCACTCATCAAGAACACCATTTTCTTACACTTTCACCAGGTTCCTTAACATGCTGTAACTTTATCTATGCAAAATCGGGTAGCTAACCTTTTAACTTATTATCATAATCATTAAAAAAATGTCTGCGGTATTATTCCACACTACCATCAGAGTGTAACTGGTGTAATAGCCACTTTCTTTACCTACCATGTAACCTCATTTTCACAACCACAGTAAGCCACAGTAAACGTCATCTGTGGTTGACACTCTAATTAACTAATGAAGATCAGGACTGTCTGAGTCTTCGTAAGTCCTTGTGAGTCTTGGTAAGACAAACCTGGATTCTATGTTAAAACTTCATGGGTTTATTAAAAAATATGATGATTACAGAAAGGAAAAAGTAATAAGTTAGTTAATTAGGAATCAGCCTAATCAAAAGAGTCAAAGTAATATTCTGCCATAGGTCTAAGATAAGGTCTGCCACGAGGAAAGCCCAAGGAAAGACCTAAGTATAAATCACAGAGGCACACTGCCATAGAGCCTGTTCAGTTACAAAGACAAAATAAAGCAGTTTTTATACGGTTTCACTGGACAGAAGTCACATTTCACAGTATGATATAAAATAAGAGTGTTGGACTAGCAATGTTGCAAACACACAAACCTATCAGTATTCTGGTAAACAAGATACTTCTAGAGAAACCTACTTCCTAATTCATTTCATAGGTTAGCTTATGCAGTTGCTGTAGGTATTGATGCCAGAGCCCTTGCTATGTAGCTTGAATCCAGGGAAGGAGGCACCACTGTCAGCCTATCTACCTATTCACCTATTGTAGTTGACCACAAGGTAGTATCTTTCTGAAACAGGGACTACCTGCTTCCCTTCTGTTATAGATGATTTCAGCTTATCAGGAGCACATGTATTCTTTCATTTCTCCATATTATGTCTCACAATAAAGTGCATTTTAAAATAACCCTGTAGATTGGGCCAGTGGAATGTTTGTGGAACAATATAGCAGTCTGGCGTGGAGGACCATCAACTTCATCACAAATATACGTAGACCCACACAAAACAGGACTATCATTCAATCAATCAATCAATCAATCAATCATGTCACTTATAAAGCGCACTACATACCCGCGAGGGTCTCAAGGCGCTGGGGGAAGAGGGGGGTGGTGCTGCTACTGATCGAAGAGCCAGGTCTTGAGGAGTCTTCTGAAGGCCAGTAGGTCTTGGGTCTGTCGGAGGTTGGTGGGGAGGGTGTTCCAGGTCTTGGCGGCGAGGTGGGAGAAGGATCTGCCGCTGGCAGTCGTTTTCCGGATGCGGGGGACTGTGGCGAGGGCGAGGCTGGTCGAGCGGAGCTGGCGGGTGGGGGTGTAGAAGCTGAGTCGTCTGTTGAGGTAGGCTGGTCCGGAGTTGTGGAGTGCTTTGTGTGCGTGGGTGAGGAGCTTGAAGGTTATCCTCTTGTTGACAGGGAGCCAGTGCAGGTCTCTCAGGTGGGGTGTGATGTGGCTGCGTCGTGGGATGTCGAGGATAAGACGTGCAGAGGCGTTCTGGATGCGTTGCAGCCGTCTCAGGAGCTTAGCCGTCGTTCCTGCGTAGAGGGCGTTTCCGTAGTCCAGCCTGCTGGTGACGAGGGCCTGGGTGACTGTTTTTCTTGTTTCGGTGGGGATCCACTTGAAGATCCTGCGGAGCATTCGGAGGATGTTGAAGCAGGATGAGGAAACGGCGTTGACCTGCTTAGTCATGGAGAGGGTGGGGTCGAGGATGACCCCTAGGTTGCGTACGTGGTCGGTGGGTGGCGGGGCTGTTCCCAGTGATGTTGGCCACCAGGAGTCGTCCCAGGCTGAAGGGTTGGAACCAAGGATGAGGACCTCCGTCTTGTCCGAGTTCAGCTTCAGGCGGCTGGTCCTCATCCATTCGGCGACGGCCTTCATTCCTTCGTGGAGGTGGGCTTTGGCGGTGTGAGGGTCTTTGGTGAGGGAGAGGATCAGCTGGGTGTTGTCGGCATAGGAGATGATGTTGAGGTTGTGCTGTCGGGCGACGTGGGCGAGGGTGCCATGTAGATGTTGAACAGCGTTGGGCTGAGGGAGGAGCCTTGGGGTGCGCCGCAGATGATCTTGGTGGCCTTGGATCGGAAGGGGCGAGGCGGACGCTTTGTGTTCTGCCGGAAAGGAAGGATGTGGTCCAGTCCAGGGCCTTCTCTTGGATCCCGGCGTCGTGAAGGCGTGTTCGTAGTGTGTGGTGGCAGACCGTGTCGAAGGCGGCTGATAGGTCCAGGAGGATGAGGGCTGCTGTTTCTCCGTTGTCTAGCAGGGTCCTGATGTCATCGGTGGCGGCGATGAGGGCGGTTTCGGTGCTGTGGTTGCTGCGGAAGCCGGACTGGGAAGGGTCCAGGATGTTGTTCTCCTCGAGGTAGCGGGTCAGTTGTTTGTTGACGATTTTCTCGGTGACCTTCGCGGGGAACGGGAGCAGAGAGATGGGTCGGAAGTTCTTGAGGTCCTTGGGGTCTGCCTTGGGTTTCTTGAGTAAGGCGGTGATCTCGGCGTGCTTCCAGCTTTCCGGGAAGGTTGCTGTCTCGAAGGAGATGTTGATTATTTTCCGGAGATGGGGCGCGATGGCTGTACTGGCTTTGTTGAAGATGTGGTGAGGGCACGGGTCTAGCGGTGAACCGGAGTGGATGGTGTTCATGATCTCGCTGGTGTCCTCGTCGTTGATGTTGGTCCAGGAGAGCAGGCGGTTGGTGGTTGTGGGGGCAGTGGTCTCGGTGGTTGCCGGAGCGGTCGTGGTGTTGAAGCTGTCGTGGATGTCGGCGATTTTGCGGTGGAAGAAGGTGGCCAGTGAGTCGCACAGGTCTCGCGACGGCTGGATGTCGTTGGTGTTGGAGCTGGGGTTGGAGAGTTCCTTCACGATGTTGAAGAGCTCTTTGCTGTTGTGTGCGTTGTTGTCTAGGCGGTCTTTGAGTGAGGCCCTTTTGGCGGATCTGATGAGGTGATGGTGACTGCGGGTGGCGCTCTTGTGGGCGGCGTAGCTGTCCGCTGTCCGTTCGTGGAGCCAGATCTTCTCCAGTTTTCGGCATGTTCGTTTGGAGGCCTGGAGGTCTTCGGTGAACCAGGTGGCTTTCTTGCTGGTGTGGCTGTTGGGCGGATTCTTGAGCGGGGCGAGGGTGTTGGCGCAGTCGTCGATCCACTGTCTGAGGTTGCGGGCGGCGGTGTCGGTGTCGGAGGGTTTGGCGGGTGGGCTCAGGGCGAGGGTTGTGGTTAGCTGGTCTTCCGTGACTCTGCTCCAGCAGCGGCGAGGCATTTGTTCGGTGCGGTGGTGCGTGGTGGGCTTCCTGTAGGTGAAGTGGATGCAGTGGTGGTCAGTCCAGTGGGGTTCGGAGGTGTGGTTGAAGGAGACGTGTGGGCTTGCGGAAAAGATGGAGTCGAGCGTGTGGCCGGCGGCGTGGGTGGGTGTAGTCACGATCTGTCTGAGTCCGAGGGTGGCGAGGTTGTCGATCAGGGTGGTGGAGTTGGTGTCCTTGTTGTTCTCGAGGTGGAAGTTCAGGTCCCCGAGGAGGATGTAGTCCGTGGAGGCGATGGCGTGTGTGCTGACGAAGTCAGCGATGGAATCGCTGAACTGTGGTCGGGGTCTGGGGGTCTGTAGATGAGGGTTCCTCTGAGGGTGGTGTTGGGATCGGTGTGGATCTGGAAGTGCATGTGTTCGGCGGTGCTGAGGGTGTCGTCTGTGTTGGTTGAGACTCTGAGGGTGTTCCTGTGGACGATGGCGATGCCTCCTCCGACTCCGTTGGTGCGGTCCCTGCGGGTGATCTTGTATCCGTCCGGGATGGCAATGGCGATGTCGGGGGCTGAAGCGGGATTCAGCCAGGTCTCCGTCAGGAATGCGACGTCTGGGGAGGTTGAGTCGAGAAGGTCCCAGAGTTCGATGGCGGGTTTGCGGGCGGAGCGGGTGTTGAGGAGGATGCATCTGAGGTAGTTGGGTTCTTTCCTGGGCGGTAGTTTGGCGGGGCGGGTGCTGGCGAAGCTGCAGTTCCGGCAGGTGAAGGGCCCTTGGGTGCGCTCGGGTGGCCTGGTAGCAGGCGTGATCTTTTCCGGGGTTGAGTGCGTGGAGGGTGCTGGCGTCGTATCGGGCGTCTGTTGATGTGGCGGGCGCGGGGATGCCCGGACCAGGGGGTCTGGCGCTGGGCGCGGTCACGGCGCAGACGGGCGCAGACGGAGCTTGCCTTAGGCGCGCCTTGGCGCGCCAGCGGTGCGACCGCGCAGCGGCCGCCATAAATGGGGAGGTGGGAGGGAGGAGCAGGGAATGGGGCAGCGAATGGGCAGTGAGGGGTGGGGCCGCAGAGCGCAGCGGCGGGAAACAGGCACAGAAGGGAAAACGAGCACAATCAGGGCATCAAGGGGGCACAGAAAGGAAACAAAACGAGCACAATGAGGGGCAGCAAGGGAGCACAGAAAGGAAAAAAAACGAGCACAATCAGGGGAGGCAAGGGGGCACAGAAAGGAAAAAGCTAGCACAATGAGGGGCAGCAAGGGGGCACAGAAAGGAAAAACGAGCACAATCAGGGGCAGCAAGGGGGGCACAGAAAGGAAAAACGAGCACAATCAGGGGCAGCAAGGGGGCACAGAAAGGAAAAACGAGCACAATCAGGGGCAGCAAGGGGGCACAGAAAGGAAAAACGAGCACAATCAGGGGCAGCAAGGGGGCACAGAAAGGAAAAACGAGCACAATCAGGGGCAGCAAGGGGGCACAGAAAGGAAAAACGAGCACAATCAGGGGCAGCAAGGGGGCACAGAAAGGAAAACGAGCACAATCAGGGGCAGCAGCAGGGCACACAGACGGAGCTGTGTGGTGGGGGAGCGACCTACCAGTCAAGGTCAGGGTCGCTCTCTTCACCACGCAGCGGCCGCCATAAATGGGGAGGTGGGAGGGAGGAGCAGGGAATGGGGCAGCGAATGGGCAGTGAGGGGCGGGGCCGCAGGCGCAGCGGCGGGAAACAGGCACAGAAGGGAAAACGAGCACAATCAGGGCATCAAGGGGGCACAGAAAGGAAAAAAAACGAGCACAATGAGGGGCAGTAAGGGGGCACAGAAAGGAAAAAAACGAGCACAATCAGGGGCAGCAAGGGGGCACAGAAAGGAAAAAGCTAGCACAATGAGGGGCAGCAAGGGGGCACAGAAAGGAAAAACGAGCACAATCAGGGGCAGCAAGGGGGGCACAGAAAGGAAAAAACGAGCACAATCAGGGGCAGCAAGGGGGCACAGAAAGGCAAAACGAGCACAATCAGGGGCAGCAAGGGGGCACAGAAAGGAAAAACGAGCACAATCAGGGGCAGCAAGGGGGCACAGAAAGGAAAAAACGAGCACAATCAGGGGCAGCAAGGGGGCACAGAAAGGAAAAAGCGAGCACAATCAGGGGCAGCAGCAGACGGAGCTGTGTGGTGGGGGAGCGACCTACCAGTCAAGGTCAGGGGTCGTTGTGAAATTTGTCTGACATGAATATCATGTCCTAAATATTTCCTACAAAAATATTGCACCATTGGAATTAATATTACAAAACCTATACCCAATAGGACGTTATTTGTGTAAACGATGTTTAGGACACAATATTTATGTCAGACGAACTTTCTGTATATCGTATTTTGACATTCAACAGCTGAAAAATACTGAAGAGAGAGAATAACCTTGAGGAACACCTTTTATAATACGGCTGATTGGAAATTGTCTATTGTCTAGTGACGCATCAGAGAGGAAATACTTTATCCAAGTTATGGCTCTACTGTAAATAACCAGATTCTGAATAAACTAATTTAATAAACAGCTGCACCTCAGAAAATCACAGGGAAGCAGGAAAGCTGGAATGAGAAAAAAGCTGCATCACTGCAGTGGAAACACATACATTGTGAATTAGAAACAGTTTAGTACAAAACCCTAACATCACCTGCAAAATTGACCACTATTTAGAGTCATTACTCTCTGGCAAACATAGGGCTCTTGCACTTGTGTTTTTATAGAGCCTTCTATAATGAAGCTGTCGCTGGAAACTGATTTTTTAAACACTAGAGAAGTGCTCTGTTTATATATTCATTTTATACATATATCAAAGAAAATTAAAAGTGAGATATTGTCCACCCACTCAATTAACTTAACCAGCCCAGTGACCGTATGTAAACCATGATCTATAGAAAGCAATGGTTGCTTTGATTTTTTAATGTAGCAAGGGAAGACCATTATATTTCGATCCTTAGGATGTAGCATGGAGCTCGCCCACTGAGGACAGCTTTCTTCAATGACAAAACTAAAATCTTGAATCCATTCTAAAATCTTCTAAGAAATGTTTTAGCATAGCCACCAGAACCTTACTAGCATGTGCAGAACACTTTCACAGCAACATATTTTATTAATACAAAGTATAATGAAATGTTCAATATTAATTACATTTTGCTTTGTTTTGTCTTGAGAAAGGCTAGTAAAATATTAGCAATTGTCAAAACGCCTATCCATGTTTCTATATTAGTCTTTGTATAGTGACCAATGTTGTCTACATGTATCCTCCTATAAACTCGTCCTACTGGTCAGCTTGCCACGGTGCCTTCTAAAAAACTTTCACCTTTTTGGTACTGCGTCATCATGGGCCGTCTCAGAAGGAAAATACATATTAATTGTTGTGAAGTCATATTTATTCATTTTATGTGATAAAAGTACTCATGTAGTTTTATTTATATTTTTTTTAAATGCATCAATACACAAAAAATTTCCGGGTGTACGTTCAAGGGAAGACGTACTCCCCCACCCTGCCCCTATTCTGTTGTCCAATTAATGACCTCATTTGGGAAGAATCTTCTCCCAAATCTGGATCGTAATACAACAGTTTCTGAGGCAACAACTATTCTAGACAGTCATACTATTATCATTCAGCTATCTTAGATCAGGAAAGAACCAATGGGGGCATCCACTTTACAATCTGACTCCATCTGTAAGCAGGAGACACACACATCTGGGTTGAATGATCAAGAACACATGAGGACCTAGAGGAAAGGGCACAGACAAGCAGGGGGGAAGAATTCAGTCAGAAGACAAGTCAATCACTGATCGCTTAGAATTGAGGAGCTTGCTATGTGATTGGCTGCCTTAGTTTGAAACGTTAGTCAACCTGTTGTGAACAAAAGCATATATATGAAGACAATATCCGTTTAGATAGGTATATTTACAGCTCCGTAAAATCAAATTAGAAAAAACACAATTTACAAGAATGCATATTAGAACATTGACGGGTTCGGTGCTTGATTGAAGGCAAACGCGTGGCAGAGGATAAATAACTAGTAGAAACATTATATTTCTTGCCTTTCTGTTTCTCGCCATTTAATTTAGAATATTCTAAAATAGGTGCTGATTCACAACGGGACTCTACACTCGTGGCGGAGGCCCCTCAGTTGTGGCGAAGGCCCCGCAGTTGTGGCGGGGGCCCGCACTCGCCGCGTGACCACCACAATGAGTAACTGCAGTGCGGAGATCCTGCCACACGTGCGGGCCCCCGCCCCTTCCATGACTTTAGGGCCTCTGCCGGACTGCGGAGACCCGTCCTGACTCGGCCCCTTAGTGTGCGGAATGTTCTAATAGCAGTATACTACTTCTGCCTTCAGCTATATTCGTAGTTAAAGGCCCTCTCTCCAGGGCCGGACTGGGAACAGAAACCGGCCCTGGCAAACTGCTCAGCCGGCACCCCCTGAGGTGAGGGGGAGTGCAGCCGAGCAGTTTGCGAGGGCCGGTTTTGACCGATTTTGTTACCGGGGGCCGATATTGCCGACCCCTGGTAACAAAAACGGCCCCCCAAGGGTCCAAAACCGGCCCCCACCCTAGCGGCCTACCGGGGAAACGCCCGGTGCCCGCTATGGCCAGTCCGGCCCTGCCTCTCTCTCGTTACAGGGTCTCACCTGTGACTCACGCGTATAATTTGGGCGAGGGACTTTAACCCCTTCAGCAGCGGGTTATAAAGCTATAATGACAAGCAGGCTTTAGGGGCCGATTTACGAAGCATTTTTGAGGTCTCAAACGTCACGATTCTGCGGCTGCAAAAATGCTTTCTGTAATGTACAAACACCAAACTGCAATTACAGATTCGCAATTTGGGTTTGCGATTCGTTATTTGGAAGTGGTGTATTTAGGGGTCCCTTCCAAAAACCGAATCATGGTGGCATGTATTAATGATTTGGGATTGAATTATAGTCACAACACATTAATATTTTACCACCTTCTCAAACAAGTACATCTTGTACATCGACTACAAATTTTGGTGCTGTTTGTTCAATGCCAAATCCTCATGCATGAGGACTGCCTCCACACATGCGTGTGTATGTATGTGTTGGCTTTTCATATGTAACTTAAAGGATGAATGCCGAAGACCACTGGACTGCAGGTGTGGGTGCTACAAGGTGGTGGTCAACTTTGTTTTAGGTCATTAATGTTTATTTTGAACAGGATGATGTTATAGTCGCTCTGGCTCGGTGCAATGCAATTCAGGACAGTTGTCCCTTTTTTTTAGAGCCTACTCTGCTTTTTCAATCTTTGGGTTGGCTAGTGCGATTTGGAATTTGTCTTTTCACATGGGTTCAGAGTTCCTGCCAGGGCCGCACTGGGCGTAGCGGGCACCGGGCGTTTCCCCGGTGGGCCGCCAAGGTGGGGGCTGGTCTTGGATCCCTGAGGGGCCGTTTTTATTACCAGTGGCCGGTTTTGCAGTATAGCTGCAATATCGGCCCCCTGTAACAAAAGCAGCATCGGTGAGACGGGAGTGGTGCTTCCGACTAGCACCCCCCCCCCCCCCAGTGTGTGCACTCTTTTCAGTGCAAGGTCTCATCAGTGCGCCTAGGACTGTCACAGTGGCCCCTTTTCTTAGTGTCATTGACTGTCCTCACTGTTTGTGTTGCTGCAGGGGAACGATGGGAGCTGGAGACTACAACCTGAGAGGTTCTTGGATGTGTAGGTGTGTGTGAGTGTGTGTTTATGAATGGGTGTGAGTTATCGGAGCCTTGTGTGTGCATGTGGCTTCTAGTAATGAGTGATGTTTAGTTGTGAAGGTATGCATGAGGTGGACCCTTAAATCTGATAACTGCTAATGAAGCCCTAAGCAACTCCATTCATAAAGAAATCATAGTATTTAGATATTCACACACTTTGCATTGGTGCAAAACAGGGGGAGCACAACACTGATTTGACAGCGTATGATACATGATAATAATGCATTTGTTTTTATTTTTAATTGATTTTGCCTCTTGTACACATTGATTGAATTCGTCCCGAGGCACACCTATATTTTTTGTTCCTATGGATCAGTATACTTGCACTTAGAGACATCACAAGTAAAGACACATTTGAAACTCACCCTAAGGATGCAATGGCAGCTCCAGAGGGCAAAGATGATAGTTGTTTTAAATTCCTCCCTATAAGATTGGGGTCTAGTCAGAGTATGGAAGCAGACAGAAACAGTTACACAGATGCAAGAAGGCATGCTCTTAAAGGGGAAATTATCATCAAAGAGCAACAATGGCTTGCAGCATCTGTCAGGGTGACTGAAACGTCTATGTGTACTTCATGTCCAAGAATATCACTGACTGTGTCATTGAATCCTTTTGTGAGGTTGAAGCGAGGTGAATCTGCAGATCTGTGTAAACTACAAGTGCTGAGTTCCAGCCATTGCTTTAAACCGGGATCAAGGTAGTGGGTAAGGGGTGGAGTCCAAAGTTAAATTTATGTATTTGCACATCAGCATGTGTGTTTATATGTGAGACTACATAGGTGTGAGCATCTGTGAGCAAGCATATGTGCACAGGTACATGCGTTTGGTCAAGGGAATGGGCTCAGCCACACCTAATGGGACTCATCCTTGACACATTGTGAACCTTCTTGGGGAGATACTGCCAAACCCAGCTAGGAAGGGTGTTAGACCTTACATTCTTGGTGTGGTATTCCCACAAACATTTTGCCTTCACCCCTCCTGTTTTGCTGAATTCGTTTTTCATGGCTTTCTATGCATTTTTCCACTGCTAACCAGTGCTAAAGAGTGATCTGCCCTTAAAACATGGTCAAATTGGCCTACACCTGATTGGCACTAGTATATGGTACCTAGGGTTTGTAAATTAAATGCTATTAGTGGGTTTGCAGCAGTCATTGTGCTACTCTCTACAAAAAACTTTTTAGAACAAGCCTCAGATCTGCCATTGCAGCCTGTAGTGTAGTGTTAAACTGAAATTTTGACCTTGCAAGCTAAACCTTTTGTCAGGCTTAAACCTTCCTTTTTTAATATTAATAAGTCCCCCTGAGGTAGGCCCTAACAGCTAGGGTAGGGTGCATGGTATTTAAAAAGTATGACATGGGAGGTTTAAGTTTTACATGTCCTGGTAAAGTCGTTTTTCACTGTTGTAAGGCCTCTCGCATTGATTAACACTGGGTTTTCTTATTACATCTAATGAGGGATACTTTAGATCAGGAGGAGATAGAGATACGGTGCTTAAATTCAAATGATTTGTAATTTTAAATCATCTTTATTGGTAAAGTTGAATTTTAATTCACAATTCTGAAAATGCCACTTTTAGGAAGTTAAAAGAACAGATGATGGACGAAATGCTGAACAAATCAAACATTCACCCCCAGGTACAGATCTGGGTTTAATCCAACGCTTTTTTGTTCCCCACGCCACCCAGTTTGGAACGTAGCCGTATGCAAATCAGTCTTGACCCTTTTCCCATGGGAACAGTCCATCCCGAACTGCCAGGGCAGGTCCTCCCTGGACCTTAAACAAGCATCATGGGATCGGTTTTGGGGTATCACCCCTCATCAGCCAGGCTAGCTTGAATCCGGTGGCACAGTGAGCACAGGACCCATGTCTGGGCATACCCTTCACACTTAGGGCAACAAAAGCAAAAAGAACAGATGATGGACGGAATGCTGAACAAATCAAACATTCAACCCCAGTCACAGATCTAGGTTTAATCCATTGTTTTTTTGCTCACCGCGCCACCTCAGTTTGGACCCAGCCATATGCAAATCAGTCTTGACCATGCTCCCTAAGTGGGAAGGGTATGCCCAGACATGGGTCCCCTGCTCACTATGCCACTGGATTCAAGCTAGCCTAGCTGATGATGAGGTCACCCATTTTTGTATACAATGTACTGTAAAATGCAGCAACTAGCCCTGATTTAGCCAACAGCTTTTCAAAGGCAAGAACACTACCAGACGTTCTGAAGGAAAGTTGGTCTTGCACATTTGCTCTTTCTAATTCAGGGAAGGTATTTATGCCACACCACTTTCAAAGTTCACCAGCCACCACTGCTGTAGAGCAGACAGGAAAACCAGCCAGAGCTACATTAGTGCCATACAAAAGAGAAGTCACAAAAACCTGTTCTACAGTACATAGATCATTTAATAGAATTTAGTCTGATATGGTTAGTTATGTTTTAATAACACTTGTTATTGACACCCGTTCAATAGTCTTGCATATAATAATAGAATGTGGTACAACAACAGACAAATAGATTGCGAAATGGCAGCCTCTATGTGCTTAAGGCATGCCTCATTATAGAGATAAAAATACTGCAAAGAGCTTGAGAAATAGTGCTTGGTTCACAGGTGACTCCACAATGACTCATACTAATAACTGAAGCTGGGAGTCAATGGACGTTATTAAGTATGTCGTACTAAAACTTCTGACTCAGACAAATCCCTGTAGTTGTATAGCTGATTCCATTATGTCAAATGGAAACAAGATGTGCTGCCTTGAGCCCCGTGAGGCAAGTGAGAATGCATAGAACATAGACTTCTTCTTCCTGGCCCCTGCAATGGAAGGTTATAGGTGCCTGAGAAATAAAAGGAGTTAGGATCAACTACAATTTACCAATGACAGTGTAACCCATTTGGCCAGACAGTAAAGCTCAGAGTCGATTGATGGGGTTAAGTACAGATTCATTACAAATTCAAAGCCAAGCTAATATAAATCAGTTGCAGCAACATAATATAAATATACAGAATCACTAAATGATATCCGGAAAGACGTACAAAATGTATCCTCAATACAGAAAGCAAATGAGGAATTCTGTAGCTGCTATACAAAGGAAGAGAAACAAAGTCTGGTGAGAAGATTGAGAATTTCATTACTCTTGCCTACTCATGAGGGTGCCTGAGAATATCTACTAAACCTTAGTCTAAACTAGAATTATGGGAATCCATAGTACTTCAGGGAAGCATAGAAAGGTGTCAGCATAGTAGAATTTCTGTAGAAGTTCTCTAAAGGGAAAGAATATTGTATAACAAAGAGCCACAAAACAGAGATGTCATAAAGAGGTCTGTATCTCTCAGAGTCTAAAGGGAATCAGGATCAAGCTAAAGTGTAATCCTCAACTATACCTACAACAGAACCTTTGAGAATGATATGTCATGTCTCTTTAATTTCCGTCTTCAACCAACAAAACTTGGCAACTACACTCGAGATTTCTTTCCTTTGGTCCACACAGTAGAACATCCTTGGATTCCTCCAATCTCCCTATTCCGCTCGGATAGTAGTCCTCCCTTCATTCGCACAATGTTCTTATCCTTGCCAAAATATACTCCTCTCGAACCTCACTATCTCTTATACACAATGTGCCTTTCTTTAGCCATGAGCTCCTGCAGCTGCACCTGCAGTGGAGAGAAAAACATTACATCCAAAGCAAGCATTCACATCAAAAGTTCAACTGTAAGAAATTCCAAAGCTTAAGACCATTAGTCAACTTATACTGGCAAGCATCTCAATACACATTAAAATGTAGATTACAGATACATATACAGTTACAATGTAGATGTAAAGTACTATTCAAATAGATACAAAATATATGGAGAGTATTATTTAAGTGAATATGCACCTATGTGGGAATTGACAGTATTATTCAAACCACACAAATGCAGATATATGTGAGACCTGCAACTCCTTGTTACTGTAATGGAAAACGTTAATATGCACACTCATATAAATGTCGATATTACACAGTAGATGCACTTTCTGTAACTGTTCAAGTGCACTACATTGCTTTCATAATGTTACATCACATGAGTACATGAGGTCATACCTACACATATATGTGGCCTAATTAAACATGAAAGGGTGGAACCAAAATTACACTGTTCGAGTCCCCCCTCTAATGGTGAATCAAGCCATCACAGATTACAATCTGATGTTATCAGACGGACCATCTAAAACCTTGTAGTCTTCAGCATCTTTTGCCTAGAATCCTCGGGACGTTTCATGTCGTCGTAGTATCGACTATGACTCCTCTAACTCCACATTTGCTCTCTTCCTCTTCAATCCATATGTAACTTGTGCATACTTGTATCCCTTAAAGATCATGAATAGAAATATTACTCAAAGAACAATTTTCAAAAGGGGTTTCAAAATGGCACCCAAAATTCCACTTCCCAGGTTTCTAAACCATTTGCCTGCAGCAGACAATTCATTCCCAATGGCTTCCCAAGCACCTGTCACTTCTAACTCTTCCAAATCTTTTGTCAACCCCGATATATTCCGAATATATTTATCCAGATCCTTACTTTCGCCTGGGATGTAAGTACAGCATTCCAGAACTTTTAACATCCTGCAGACTCTTTTTCGAGTAAAAGGTATAACGCAAGTCAGTTCTGTAAAACCATAGACCTTATCGCAACCATCCCTGTATTTACAAGCAATAAAGAATTTTCAGTACTAGTAGCCAGTTTATGCTCTATTGTAGACAGCTTTCTAATTTACAGATCATTCAGGAGTACAGCTAAAGATGGGATTATAGTGCCAAAAATATCTCCTACCACTTCCGCTGCACTAACACCTCGCCTAGTTCTAGATTTTGTTTCCCATACAGGATCATTGAAATGTTCCACATGGTAAATCTTCAGGAAAATGATACCAAAATATAACATGTACCATGCCATCCATGGGTCAATTTAAAATATGCATACTGTCCACAAATAAGGTACACTCCAGGAGTCACAGGACCCTGTCCCTCTAAGAAAAGATCATTCTTTCCCCTCACATCGAAAACATGTTCACATTTGCTCTACCCGAAAAATAACGGATCAAAATAATTCTGATGATTGTGTATACATAGCTTTCCCTTATGTTGCCAATATAAAGTCAAGGCAGGCAAATTTCCCTTCACCTGCTCAATTTCTTCATTACTCCATCTATGGTGTTTCTTAAGATCCTTATCAGTTTCAGATTTGTACTCTAAATCTCTCCTCCTGTTTTCCACTAAATTCAAGAATTTCTTCTGCACGTCTGACATTGAACAAGTCAGATTATGTCTGTGCATAGGCAGTGTCAAATGATTTACGAGGTGCAAAATATTTACCTACAATCTCTGCACCTTTGAAATAAGGATTCTTATTCAAATGTTTCAACATTGGTACTTCTGAAAGAACTAAATGATAATTCAAAAAATAATGAAAACTACAGAATAAGCTTAGTATAAGACTACAAAAAATTCAATATGTCAAAGGGATATGATCATACGTTATACCCTCTTCAACAGACGTAGGCAACTAAGTGCACATGTAACAATCTCTCGCATTCATAGTGTCAATATATTCATAAAGCAATCTAAAATAAGCTTTTGAAGAAAAATCTCCCCTTGATAGATCTGTGTGCGGTTTCTTAGCCCCCGACAACTGTAGGTCACTATCAGCAGGATGTGGTGTAGTATGAGTAACAGTAGGCTTAACTGTTACTGACTTATATGTAGCTGGATGCATGTAACCCTATAAGCATGATGATTAATACGACAACTACGACAACTACAGCCATTAGTGTGCCTGTTAAAATTTATCTATGCCTATTAGTATTGGCTTCCATTTCTTTGTTAGAATATAAACTGTTGGGTGGAATGTAATAGCTACAGAGTCTTTTCTGTGGGTTTCCACCTGTGCAAGTGGCAAAACCAAGTTCAAATGATGTGCACCAAAATTATGTACAAAGAATTTGAGAGACTTCTTTATTCCCTACAAAGCCTAGTTAAATGTCTCTAATAATAAATGGTTTAAGTTCACTAACAATCCTTTCCAGAACAAAGTGTTTCAGTTCATCAACTAGCACAAGGAACTCATTTGCATCCAAAGAAGGACACTCGGCCAATTCCAGAATAAGATGTCTCAAGTCACTCAATTTCACTGACAAAGGAAGTTCAAACTGAAGATCAAGTTCCTGAAGTTTCAATTGAATTTTCACAATGATTCCAGAACTACCAGAACTTGTTCTCTCTGTCTTTTGCAAGGCAGTAAGTCCATTCAGGCGAAGAGTACCTTCGACAAGGCATTCTTGCTCACCTTGACCTTCTGAGTGTATTTCCCTCTCCTTCTCCGTCACTCAGATCTGACTCCTCAGTATCCTCTGGGATGACTGGGAGGTCACCTTCTCCCTGTCGGGCCAGTCTCCCCCTCTCCTGCCTTCTCAGCCAACGTTCTCCGGCAGCCACTCGCGGCCCTTTGTCAGGGTCCAAGTCTGTCTCAGTCACGACCACAGGTCTAGCCCCTTTATTTTCCTCTTCGACAACCAGTTCTCCAGGACCCCCTCAGGCCGCGCAAGTGCTTTTTCAGATTCTTGCTGGTCCCCAACAGCTTGACTATACTGTTCCGTGGCCTCTCGACCACCAAACTGGTGCTTCTGGGAAAGGTGCTGTTATATCATCAAGGAGACACTGAATTCTGTGAGTGTAGGCAGCATGCACCCAGTTGGAGAGACCTCTGCACTTCACAGCAGTCGTGGTGACATGGATCATCTGGAATGGCCCACGCCAACGAGGCTCCAGACAACTTTTTTGTATGTGTTGTTTTCACCAGGACCCAGTCTCCAGGGCTGAGGTCATGACACTGCTCCTGGTGAGACACAGCTGTGGCAGCTTTAACCTGATGATACAAAGAACTGACAACATCAGCCAGTCCCTTGCAGTAATCAAGTATCAGATTATCAGTAATGATCACAGCACGTTTGCAGGCATGGCTGGCAACCTCATTGTTCTGCCTATTTTGATCTCATGGGCGGACAATCCTGTCCTTCGATCAGGTATGCTGCGAAGGCTCATCAACACAAGCGGCAGAGCATCAGACCATTTCAAAGATGTAGAAGCACCCACATTTGCAACCCTGGATTTCAAAGTCCATTTGAACTGCTCCACCACACCTGAAGCCTCGGGTCGATTGCTACAATGCAGTCTCTGTTCCATTTGTAAAGCAGCGCACAGCATCCTCAGGATTTCATTATTGAAGTGCGTGCCTCTGTCAGATTCCAAAGAAGTCAGGAAGCCAAATCTGGGTATTAACTCCCTCAACAAAAGCTTTGCTTTTCAGTCATACGAGGTTAAAGGCAGGATCATTAAGGCTGGAAGGGCCAAAAGTAATCCCCTTGATACTAAAATAAGGATTACCCCTTCTCTGCGGTCATACTTTAAAGTACAACCAGCGGTACTGGACATTGCGAAGCAGGGTGAGGCCCTCAGAAGGGGGTCAGCAGGGCAACCTTTTGTAAACCCAGTCCTGGATAGTATGGAGGCCGTAGGTGGCCCGCCGCCCCCGGTTGCAATTTCAACTACAGTTAGTGAGAGATCTGTAACACTGGGTCCTGATAAAGTGAAAGACCCTGCAGGACAGGCGGTCCTGCTATCAGTAGCCGGCTAAGATGGAGGGGAAGATAAAGGCTCCAAGGATCAGGAAGTCAGGGGCCCCTCAGTAGCTTCTTTGGAGGTTATTTTCTCCACATTATCAGAGGACATTAAGAAGGGCTTCTCGGTATCCGCTGCTAATCAGGGAGAGATTAGGAATTTCTGTGAGTCGTTGGAGAGGAAAGTGGATCTCTTAAATATAAGAACTGAGACTTTAGAGAACACTGTCGGAGAGTTTAAAGACCATCTCGGGGCTGCTAAGGCTGATATTCAGGCACTCAAAAGGGAGGAAGTGGCCCTCCGCGACAGGATGGAGACGTTGGAGAATAACTCCCGAAGGAACAATTTGCGCCTCTTGAACATTCCGGAGGGGAGTGAAGGGGCCGACCTTAAGCCTTATATCATCTCACTGCTTAAATAATCCTTGCAGCTTGTAGAATCAGAGGAGGCTCTGAGCAACGATGTACAGAGAATCCACAGGGATCCTTTCTGCAGGAATCCCAACAGAACAAAGCCAAGGAAAATCCTCATCAACTTCCTTACTTATTCGTTAAAGGAAAAGATCCTTAACATGGCCCTGAAGGCGAAATCATTGAAGGCCAGGGACTTCTCCTTTGAAATCCGCTCAGACCTTGCCAGAGTTACTCTTGATAGGCAATGGGAATTAGGCAGGAAGTTGGACGACTTTAAAAAACTTGGTGCCGTTGCCCAGCTTAAATTTCCAGCATCTCTGAAAATTATGTATAATAACAAAATGCATAACATAAGATCAGTTCAGGAGGCAGACGAGTTGCTCGAAATTATGGGGAAGGGGGACCCCTAATAGCTGAATTCCATTCCTGAGGTCAGGCTTGGGCTCAGTATTCTCTTTTTTTTAGGCTTGCCCTTCCTCTGCCTTGATCAGATTTGATATAAGATATAAGATGACTTAAAATACTACTTATTCACTTATCTTTAGGGTTTCTCTCTTAGCAGGTGCTTAAATTCTTTTTTGCTTTATCTAAACTTACACATAAAGGGACGGGGTTCGCTGCTCCGGTAGGCAGCATCTGGACTCCATCTGTCCAGGCAAATGGGGGAGGGGTTCTCCAGGGGGGGAGGGGTAAGAGGGGACACGGGGTGTGGGGTAGGGAGCACAGGGGCATAAAACACAACATTTCCTCATTCACCTCAGAGCTAGTTCAGATAGCCGCGGTTAGATTTCGATTGGTCTGGTGTTGGTTTCTTCTTTGCTCTGACTGGGTTGGGGATCCTGGACTCAAACCGCCATGAAAACAATCCAGATCCTGTCCTGGAATGTCAATGGCTTCGCGTGATTCCCCCACGTAGGTCATTGTCCTCCAGGAAACTCATCTTCTTAAGGAAGAGACTATCGAAATTTTTAAAAACAAAAAATTGGTGGATTCTTTCATGTGTTCGAACCAGACCGCCAACATTAAGGGGTTCTTATCCTTTTTAAAAAACAAGCTAACGCCCGGATCCTACACCATTTGGTTGACCCTGGTGGTAGATGGGTAATTTTGAAGGTGACCATTATGGGTTTCTTGCTTACCTTGGTCGGCTACTATGGTCCAAATCAAGATGACCCCTCTTTTCTTAAAAGCATCTTCTCGCATCTCCTAGACTACCCAGACCCGGTTATTATGGCCGGGGACTTTAATATTGTTCTTAACCCCAAACTCGATAAATCCACAAGTAGCAGAGCCATAGTTCCTTCTAAGTCACGGATGTATTTGCAGCCTATGATGGCCAAACCGGTCTTTGCGACATCTGGAGAGAAAGATCGGGTCAGCAGCTAGGAGTATCATACTGCAATAGCAAATATCGACATAAGTCAAGAATTGACTATATTTTGGTTAGTCAATCTCTAAGGGGCAAGGTTAAGGACATTAGATACCTGACTTCGCACCTCTCGGATCATTCAGGGATATTATTGGATCTCGATCTGGTGCAGGCCCAGTATCCCAGAGTTTGGTCTTTTGATCGAACTTTACTTCTTGAGTAAGCAGAGATGTCCTTCCTATCCCAGGAGATCGAATACTTTTTGAATGTGAACCTAGGCTCAGCTACAACCACCATGGTCTGGGACTCCCTAAAGGCCTTTCTAAAGGGTCTAATCACGAGTAGGGTGAGTTTTAGGAACAAAAAATATAGAGGGGAGATCGCACTTAAGGAGGCAGAAATGAAGGCAGTGGAGTTAGATCTCAATAGAGGGCTCGTTTTGGAAGGGCAGCAAGAGGACCTGGTTAAAATTAGCAAATTAAGGGAGCAGTTGGATACCATTCTTCAAACAAGGCTCATGAGTAGATGGGAGGCAAGTAAGATAGCCCATTTTGAGTATGGGGAAGGGGCAGGTAAGCTTTTGGCATGGAAGGCCAAGTCTGACAGGCTTCGTAATCAGATCAAAGAAATTGTTGCAGACGATGGGGTAGCTGCTCTGTCTGCGGATGAAGAGATAGGAGGAGTCCTTTTTGATTTTTTCCAAGACCTCTACCAAGAAGATCGAGTCGTAGACAAGATCGAGGTCAAGGACTGGTTGGGTAGGACCACGCTCACTCCCCTGAGTTCTAAACAGCAGGAAGATATAGAGCAGGACATTACGCAGGAAGAGGTGAGGAAGGCCATTGTCGCCTGTAAGAGAGGGAAGGCTGCAGGGCCCGACGGGCTCCCAGCAGAGCTCTATAGGTCTTTGGGTGAAGTGATAATCCCGGTTTTGACACAACTATTTAATGAGATCTTATCGGACGGCCTCAAGCTTCCAGGGTCCTGGAGTGAAGCTACAATTATTCTGATTTTGAAACCCGGTAAGAATCCAGTGAGTTGTGGGTCTTATAGGCCCATCTCGATGTTGAACGCGGATTATAAAATCTTTGCCGGGATCCTGGCGGCCAGGTTGGGCCTCGTGGCCGGTGACATCCTTCATCCCGATCAGAAGGGGTTTGTCAAGGGAAGGAATTTATCGGACCTTACCTACGAC
This sequence comes from Calotriton arnoldi, assembly GCA_963921515.1. NCBI lineage: Eukaryota > Metazoa > Chordata > Amphibia > Caudata > Salamandridae > Calotriton > Calotriton arnoldi. Next base: position 414,065 of record CAWUFW010013078.1, on the reverse strand, counting down.
TTTGTCTGAGCAATAGATATCGCCTCTACTTATTCACTCCCTCTTGCTGCCATGACACTCGATGCCACAAAGGCTTTCGACAGGATCAATTGGGTTTACCTGTCGGAAGTCATGGAGAAATTTAATTTGGGCAGGAAGTTCTGTCGAACCATTCAGTTGATTTACCAAGAGCGGTGAGCCAGACTTTTGGTTAATGGCAACCTGACCAGACCTTTTAAGATTACCAGGAGGACTAGGCAGGGCTGCCCCCTCTCCCCTCTCCTCTTCGACCTGTATATTGAGCCTTTTGCTCAGCGGCTGAGGGAGGAACCTAGCATTGTGCCATTCAAACATGGTGCTTGGGAGAGGAAGGTGGCCCTGTATGCAGATGATATCCTGATTCTCTCTGCAGATTTAGCAACGACCTTCCCCGCTGTAATTGTATTGGCACAGGATTTCGGGCAGGTATCGGTTTATGAGGTTAACGCTGGGAAGACTGAGGTCATGAAGTGGAATCTCTAGGGGTGCCAGCACCAGGCCAATCTTAGTATGCGGTATCTGGGGGTCAGAATAGTCCAGGATATTGTCAAGATTGCAGAGGTTAACTTAGAGGTAGTTTCAAGGGAGTGCCAGAAACTGATGAAATCTTGGGCCCATCTTCCTTTAACCATTCTTGGGAGGATTAATTTGGTTAAGATGGTGGTACTCCCCAAGATAACCTTCCTTTTTAACTCTATCCCCCTGCACTTTGACAAACCGGCTATTGACAAACTTCAGCATGCCATCAACTCTTTTGTCTGGGTATATAAATCTACTAGAATCACCTGGAAGAAGCTGAGGCGTAGGAGAGAGAAGGGTGGTCTTGCTTTCCCCGATTTGCAATACTATGCATGGGCTTTCCAGCTCTCGCATTCCAGGATGCTGTTAAAAATTCCAGTAAGCCAAAAAAACAATCCCTTTGGGAGCAGATATTTTAACCACAAACACCACTCTTACATACACTGCTCACTCAGACAGGGTGGATCATACTAAGAGGAGTAGAGAACATGAACCAGGAAAGTCAAATCAGTGCAAAAATCCTTTCGTACTTGACCCAAAATTTATTAAAATAATGTATATACATACAATGTCAAATTAAAACGTTTAAAATCATTCAGTTAAAAACAAATTAATGTTCAAAAGTATCATTTAACGAATCACAAAAATCATCAGTACAGGTTAAAAACACAACAAGTGGGACAAACAAAACTGCAAGGAAAATATATACTGAGTGCATTGTAACTTTATTGATTGGCTGTTTGACTATCGTGATGTTTTCCTGACAAGAATATATTTTCCTTGCAGTTTTGTTTGTCCCACTTGTTGTGTTTTTTAACCTGTACTGATGATTTTTGTGATTCGTTAAATGATACTTTTGAACATTAATTTGTTTTTTTAACTGAATGATTTTTAAACGTTTTAATTTGACATTGTATGTATATACATTATTTTAATAAATTTTGGGTCAAGTACGAAAGGATTTTTGCACTGATTTGACTTTCCTGGTTCATGTTCTCTACTCCTCTTAGTATGATCCACCCTGTCTGAGTGAGCAGTGTATGTAAGAGTGGTGTTTGTGGTTAAAATATCTGCTCCCAAAGGGATTGTTTTTTGACTTTGGTCTATTGGTACCCTATCCTTTTGGCGTTATAGGGTCCCTCTCTCTCTTCTTCAAAAATTCCAGTAAGCACAGGGGTGGGAGCCATGTTTTCGGCTATGTTAAAGGGTGCCAGCCTATCTGAGGAGGGTTTCCTGTTTAAATTTGGGGAACCACAATTCTTCAAAAAGGTCAAGCTTAAAGTTCTCCAGGCAATGGCTAGAACGTGGGCCAGTCTTAAGCGCCTTGCTGGCCTTAACTATTTTTCTAGGCTGGCCCCTCTTTGGGATTCACCGGGTACACCTGAGTGCTTAAGGGATAGGTTGGCACTACCCCTTAGAGAAGCTGGTTTGATGGTAATGGGGGACTTGGCCTACGAGGGTACACTCATTTCATGGGCACAACTTAGTGAAAGGGTTGGAGTCGGTCTTTCAAGGTTTAAGTATATTCAGCTGCGGAGCTGGGCCCAAACCCAGCAAACTTTGAAAACTTCCGTAGGCAGTGGCAACACCTTGGAACATCAGTTAGTGGCTAGGCCAGTTGGGAGGAGGGAGGTTTCTTTTTGGTATTGGACCATTGAGGAGGCTGTAGATGGAGAATTTAAACTGGCCGAAGAACTGTGGGCCGAATCTTTACCAAATGAACAGTGGGAGCATTTGTGGCAAACTTCGTTCAAGATCCTTTTCGCCATCGTAAAACCAGCCTGGCTGAAGAGAAACCACCTGTTAACTGCACACAGGGCCTATTTATCTCCATTGAGGCTGACTGAAATGTCGAGGGGGCCTCCAGTTAGCTGTAGAAAATGTGGTTTGGCCGGAGCCTCATATGTACATATGTTTAAGGACTGCCCGGCTATAGCAGCTTTTTGGGAAGGAGTTGGAAAGTCTCTGGCGGATATTTTAGGCCTCCCAATCCAAATAAACTTGGCCTTGATAATTTTTGGTTTTTCTAACCAAGTTACAGGATTAGCTAGATCCTTCCTATTTTATGCCATATTGTTAGCTAGGAGGCAAATATGTAAGCGATGGATAGAACCCACACCCCCCTCGCACTCCGACTGGCTGGCTTCGCTCTTTGAGACATCTAAGATAGATTTGTCTAGAGCTTGCGGCAGGAAAAAGACAGCATTCTGGAATTTTTTGTTAAAATGGGCTGGGGACTAATCCCTAGGGAGATATACAATTATTCAAACATCCATATAACAATCAGTGGGTCCTATGAATATGTCTCCTTGGTACTCTTTGGACTATGTTGGGCACCTCCAGTTATCCCGTCGGCCAACGATGATAGCCATCAGGCTCATTCGGGCCGTGTGGAAGAGTGACCTCTCCCCCTTTTCCGGGGTTAGTGACATTCGAGCCTGTCATAGTACCTGTAGGCGGGCGTTCCCCGTGGCTCCAAGTCAAAGCCTACGTCTCCCAGATCACCGGGTTTTGGTACGGACGGCTTGTTTGTTCAGTGGGGTCGGAGGCGAATGAGGACAAAAAAATATTTTTAAAAACTTTGCTACGGTGAGACTATCATTCCTTCGTGACCTCCCTATGTGACTCAGCGTTACTGCAGCCTTTTCCCCACATTATTCTGATGACACACAACATATCTGTTGCACAATGCTTCAGCCATCAACTTAAACCTTGCATCAAACCAAGTCTGCCTAAACAATCGGACCATCGCCTCCCTTCCCATATGAGTAGGACCAGGATAATGCCTGGCCATTGGGGATAAAAGACTGTTAGGCAACTCTGGTCTCCCATATCCTGAAACCCAAATCTCGACCTCCTCTCTCTTGACAACCTACTTTGACCCAAATCTGCTGTTCTGCCTCTGACACTTATTCCTGCAACCTCTTAACTTCTTCCACCGTATCAGCTGTAGTTAACAAAAGGTTGTAGTTGTTCTCATCTGTTCCCTCATTTGTATACTCTCCATTAAAGGTACAAGCATTTTAAGCGCATGTTAGAAATGGGGTTTCTGGTTGGCTAGGGTATGCACCTAAGTCAGGCAGAACCCACCACTGTAGTCAGGGCAAGGGAGTTACACACCTAAGATAACCCCAGCTCACCCCCTTGGTAGCTTGGTAGAGCAGTCAGTCTTATCCCCGAGGCAATGTGTAAAGCGTTTGCGCCACACACCCACACACCAATGACACACTAGGCACACCACAAGAAGAGACTCCACACAAGGTTATATAAAAATATCCTTTGTATTATTCATAAAAACACATTAGACCATAAAACACTTCATAGCATGTGAAGCACATCAGACCATATCACATAAATCACTGCGCCACTAGTCGTTTGTCCTGACGTCACATAGATCATACATCACCTTGCCATAAGGCAATGGTGATTACATCACATATAGGACATTAACATATAGACATATATGTTGCCCATATCATCAGAACAATTCATGCCTAACATCACAGTCAGAGCATTACTGTACACATTTACAGGTAGTTCAGGTCATAAACTCATATCATAAATCACCTTGCCAACTAGGCGACTATGGAGACACAAGTAGAGCATAAATCATTTCGTAGTATTTCGACCATCCAACACTTTGTCACGGTGCCACTAGGCATTTGTCACCAAAAATGTAGTAGATCACTTTGGGCGGTAATCCCATAGGTCACTGTGCCCCTAGGCACGTACCCCAAACACAATTGGTGCTTCAACCACTACAATTCTGTGCCTAAATCACGCCACTGCGTAGGCAGACACAGCTTCACTCCCAGTGAAGCATCCACAGTATCTTTCGTGAACACGGGCCCCAGGCATCAGGAAATGGGGAGCGCAGGACCACCTGCACTCCTGTTAGGGGCAATCTGGGTAATTTCCAAAAACAAAGATGTCCCCGTTAGCAGAGAGACCTCACGTGGTCCCCCGCATCCGCAACTTGAGCAAAGCGCAGCTACCCGTGAACGTGCGTGGCAGCTGCTGCCAGCTGGGATATTTGAATCCCCAAAGAAATACCCCCACGGTACCTCTACCCTTCGTGGGCCTTGGAGAGCTCAGGTTAAGGCCAGCGACTCCCGTTGGATCTTGGAACCCGGTGCACCAGGGCTTCTGGGAGGCTGCCAGTTCCGAGCTTGCAGGGGATTGTCCCCGCCCCTGGCCACTTCTTACCGGGTGCCTCTGGACTCCGAATGCCACAGTTACGCAAAGGCTGCCCCCGCAGGTGTGGGAACCTGCCCGCCTACCACAAGACCCAAGCAAAAGCTCCTGGGGCCGCCGTCGACTGCAATACACTGGAGCCGCGAGGATTCCTTCCTCTCGTCGGCTCCCCTCTCTCCTTGGTGGCAGCCGTCTCATCGGGCAGCTCCGTTGTAGACCTCAAGCCTCCTGCTGAGCCTCGCCCCTTGGGATTCCTCTGGGCGGGGCTGGTGGCTTCCGATGACGCTGCACCCTTGCTGGCTTCGGGGAAGTAGCTGGGCAACCGGTGCGGACTCTGCAGGTTGCCTGGCGCTGGCCGAATGAGGCGAGGCGTTGATTCTTCCCGATCCCGGGCCAAAGGCGGTGAGTGGGGCTGCGCCCCAGGCAGTCTGCTCCCTCCTGATGGCCCGCAGCGAGAGCTCCTTCTGAACTCTCAGTAGGTAAACATGCAGCGCTGTGTCAGACCCAGACACACAGCGCGCTAGCCACAGTACCCTGAGCCCTCACCATGAAAGCGCTTCAACACGCGCTTGGGCTTTGAACAAAAAGAAAAAGGGGTGATGGACACAGGCGCTCACCACGCACTGAACTGGAAACACCAAGCTCTCCTTAATACCTTTTATCTTGAATACAGGGTGTAGAACAGTCCAGTCCTTCCACTGCAGGTTGCCTTTTTATGAAGTCTTTTATATCTCTGAGACTGCTAACAGGAGGCCAGCACACACAAGCCCTTGTAGATTCCTCACAAGCAGGATACCACTGCAGGGCAAAAAGAGTCAGTCCTTTTGCTCCACCATAGACAGAAGCAGCAACTGCAGGCCAACCCACCCCTCACACAGAAAAGGCAGCACTCCTCACACAGTCCTTCTGCTCTTCTTCTTGGCTGGGTCCTCTTGTTCCTTGAAGTAATCTAAAGTCCTGGGGTTTTAGATGTAATATTCATACCCCAAAATGTCTTTGTTCTCTTTGTGGCGAGCGTTTCTGAACCCGGTCCAAACCAGTTCTGTCCTCACTGGTGTGGCATGACCACAGGGGGCGGAGAAAGCATTGTGCAAAAGGAGACACAGCCTATTCAGGTGTAAGCACAACTCCTCCCACCACGCTAAATGCAGACTAGGTCTATTCAGCCCTGTGATGATTCACCCAGGCAGGGCAGGGCACACCTCAACCCCGCCCAGTGACTGTATAGAGTAAATGCACATCTCAGCTCCTGTCACTCACACACCGGATGCTGAATACACAAACAGCCAGAGGCACACAGAATGGTGAAGTAAGGAAATGCTCTCTTTCTAAAAGTGTCTTTTTCAAACACAGGATTTAAAAACACCTTTACCAAAAGGTGCGTTAATAAATTCTGAGTTCAGAGAGGCCAAACTTCGTTTTACTATCTTGTTCCTATGAAAAGTTACACATGTAAAAATGTTGCAGTGTGTTGGACCTGGCCCTTTTTGGCAGGTTCACCCCTGAACTTTTTGCCTTTTCCCTGGCATGGTGTTAGTGGTTTTAGGCCTCTGGGCACTTGGACACGGTGGTCCAGTGCCAAGTGCGTGCGCTCTCTGTGTGTGTGTAGTAAGCTTGGCCTGCCCTCCCATAGGAATGCATGGGGGATAGTGTGCCTGTGGTAATTCCTGGTATGAAAGGTGCAGTGTGGTCAAGTCTAGTATGTATGAATTCGTGAGAATAAATGCTGCGCAATGGTGTGCGCAGATTTATTGTGACTGGTGTAGAAATGCCACTTTTAGAAGTTGGCCTTTATGTGTGCTCTGGAGTCTGCCTGCCTGATGTGGATTGCATGTCTGGCTCTGTGAGTGACAGGGGCTGGGAGGTGTGTGTGGCTCCAGGAGGGGCAGGGTGAGTCAGCGCTGGGCTGAATGGGACACCTGAGCTGAGAGTGGTGGGAGGAGAGATCCCCTGACCCTGAATAGGATGTTGCCTGCCCTGTACAATGCTGGCTCCACCTCCTGTGGTGCGTCTGATGTCCCTAGCCTGTCTTGTGAAAGGGAAGAGGAGCTGGGCAAAACAAAGTGCTCCAAAACTTCCCTGAACCTGTTGCATCTGGTTCCCCCATGCCCTGCACCCTAACACAAAGGAAAATGATGTATAAAAGTAGGGGCTGTGACCCCATAAAGTTGTTCAGTTCTGTGGTTGTTCCTGAATCCTGCGGGGAGTGCTGCTGCTGGGGGCCCAGGGGGGGCCACCATGAGGGCTTGCCTCCCTGGGCCCTGCCTTGCCCCTGGATGGCTAAAGGACTTTCTTGCTGGGATCTTTTTCTGCCTTGGATCCCCCAGGACCTTTGTGCACCCAGCGCCCTGTGAGCGCTTTTCTTTTCATTCTTCCCGGAGGGGAGAGCGTGGGCTGCGCAGCGCTGAGCTGCAGCCCTTTGAGAGGGAATCCCCATCCTAAGGGATTCCCCCGCATTGCTGGGCCGAGCGGGTGCCCACCCAGCTTATTTTTATATCTAAATGGTGCCCACCCCACATGGCCGTTTTATATTTATTTCTAATGCGGGTGCCCACCCCGCTTGTCGCTTCGTTTAATTAGCGGGAGCCCACCCCGCATTGCCGCCGAAAAATCACCGCCGCGGCCCGAGACCCAACAAAAGGAACTGCTGCGTCGGAGCGGCGAACAGGAAGTCAGGCAAGTGAAGGCCTGATCGTGGGCGGGGCCTCGCCCGAAGTAGCCCGGAAGTCATCACAGGCCGAGCGGGACTCCCGTGAGCTGGTGGAAGCCCCGTGGCCATAAGGAGGAAGTCCGGGGTGGTCCCGGTGCAGGGGGGACCCGACCAGGCACGTTGCCAGTTTTCGTTGCGGAGCCTCGCCGGCTCCAGGTCCAAGTCCTGGGAAGGGGGACCGGGTGAAGGGTGAAGCGTGTGGTAGTTGCAGCGGAGGGGGCCCGAGGCACATTGTCGGTGCCTGCCCCCGCCGCATTGAAGAGGAAGGCCACAGAGGTCACCAGTGACGAGAGACCACGACGGAGAAGAGCCCCACAGAGAGCCCGGTGAGTGGGGCAGACCGGAGCCGACCTTGCGCTCCCGAGGCACGTGTAGTGCCTGCGCCTATATTCCTTGTTGGGGGCATTTGCTTCCGAGAGTCTCCCGAGTGGGACTCTCCCTGGCACAGTGGTGCCCACGCTAATTTCTTTTGGGGGCATTTTGTTGGAGTCCCAGGGGGGAGCTCTCACGGCACATTGGTGCCAGTGTCCTTGGTGCTGACCCCAGCTGCCCTGCGGGAGCGCAGGCAGCTACAAACGAAGGGGGCACTTGTTTCTAAGAGTCCCAGAGTGGGACTCGTGAGGCACGGAGAGTGCCAGTGTCATTTTTCCCACAGCTGCCCCACCGGACAGTGGGCAGCTGCAACGTGGGGGCAGGTTTTGTTAAGAAGCCCCAGTGGGGGCCCGAGAGGCACGAGGAGTGCCAGACTTTTATTTGCACATTTTGCCAGTTGCCCTGCGAGAGCGCAGGCAGCTGCAACCTTGGGGGACAGGTTCATTTTAAATTGCGAGTCCCAGAGAGGGGCTCAGGGGGCACGCTGGTGCCCGTGCTCAGTTTCACAGCTGCCCAGCAAGTAGTGGGCAGCTGCAACGTTTAGGTCTGTGCAATTGCGCACCCTTGACTTTCGCTGCTTTGGCAGCGCGCCCTGACTCTTGGGACATAGGGCATTTGAGCCCCTTTAGAGATGGCCAGTTGGCCCAGGGGGGACTGCTAGGTTTTTAGGGCGCCAGGCCCTAATGTGATTTGTGTGTTAGCAAGCTTCTCTCCTATGAGTTATAGGCTAATGTGATTTATACCTCTGCTATGGCTCTTTCTACTATGAGGTTATGTGCTACTGTGAGTATGTGGTGCTAGGAAATGTAATGCATGTAGCATGTTTTACGCACCTTGTTTCGGTTACCTCTAAAATGTGGTTTCTATGCTTGTGAGGTTATTACTTCCTAATGCATTTAGGTTGTGAGTTATTTTCCCCTGAGATTATTTCCTAATGTGATTTATACTTAGGATGTTATGGTCTAATGCGTTTATACTGGCGAGATGATTGCATAATGTGTTTATGCTGGTGAGGTTGGTGCATAAGGTTTTGCGCCTAATGTGATGCTGTGCATAATGTGGTTTATGTTACAGGCTGATGCTAAGTACAGTGGTTGCCAGTGATTACTGGTTGTACGTTTCTGATATGTCCTACATTTATTATGTGTTCTACATCTATTACCTTTTACTAAGTGAGGGTTCTGACAGTGGTCCACGTGGCCCTGTCATGTGTACATAATCCCCTGTAAATATTGTCCCGTGCCAGTTGGCACAGTGTATTGTATGTGAGGACTATTCTAATGTGTTTTATGATAATACAATGGCTATTTTTATATATAACCTTGTGTGGAGTTCCTTTTGTAGTGTGCCTTGGGTGTTGTGCTGTGTGTGTGTTGCGCAAATGATTTACACATTGCCTCCGGGATAGGCCTGACTGCTCGTGCCAAGCTACCAAGGGGGTGAGCAGGGGTTATCTTGGGTGTGTAATTCTCTTGCCCTGACTAGAGTGGTGGGTTCTGCTTGGCTTTGGCGCAAGCCTTAGCCAACCAGAAATCCCATTTCTAACATTGGTGATCAGCGGTGGGATAGGACTTGCGTTTGCGCAGTACCACGGCGACAACTGGCTGCACTACAAAACTCTGCATTTTAGATAGTCACATGTTGGGGATTATTGGTCTAAGTTTGTTTTAAGTGTCATTTCATTTTTGAAATATGTGTTCTTGTTGCAGTGTGAGTTTTCTGGATTCACCAGTAAGGGTGGGATCCAGTGGTGGCAGCAAAGTGTGTGTCCAGTGCATGAAGTCCTCCGTCCCGTTCCCAGAGTATGGTACCTGGTGCTCAGTGAGAGGGGTGCAGGTTGAGATTCAGGGACAGTAAGGAACTGTCTCACCGGTCTGGGGGGGGGTGTGTGTGGATGAGTGATGTGCTGCTGGACGCTGGGGTGAGTTCTCTGAAATAAGGAACTTGCATTGAGGAGCAACCTTGAGGAATGGTGCAGGTGTCTCCTAACACGCGTGGCGGAGATGGTTCAAATGAACCCAACTAGGAACCGTTATAGTGAGGAGGTTGGGAACCTAGTCTGTCCTGTTGGACTGTTCTTTATGGGGGACCGCCCCGTGGTAGAGGATCTGAAGAAGCATTGGGGAGTGATTCCAATAAGAGTGGCTCAGGTGTCTTCCGTGGTGGAAGAGGTTCAGTGTAGCCCAGCTAGGTCCCAGTGTAGCGGGAGGGGTAAAGGGGCTCACGTCCTGTCTCAGAGGAGAAGGAGTGAGTGTGCCCGAAACCCAGTCCCAGGGCCTGGATGGTTTCTTCAGGGAACACCAGGTTGGGGGCCTAGGCTGTACTTGTAGGCCATTTGAGGAGGATCTTCTAGTCTCTAGAGGACGTGGAGCGTCTGTAACCAGAGCTCCAGCAGTCCTGGTGCTAGGCAGCACCGCTCCTAAGTGGAGGGTGCAGAAGTCCTGATTGAGGGGTGAGAGGGGGAGAGGTTCCCCAGTGGAAAAACCAGTGGGCCCAGAAGGGGCCATGGGGACACCACTTCTGCCCTGGGGTTGGTCCCGGCAGACTGTCACATGACACATTAGTGAGGTGTCACCCTCGGGAGGGTATATGTGCTCCCAGGAAGTCCTGGTTCTCCAGGCAATGTGAGGTAGTACCCCCCTGAACGCAGGTGGGGTCCGGTTTCGAGGGTTGAAAGGGGGAAAGAGTCCCCAGTGGGGACCAGTGGGTCAGGGGCCAGCCAGAAGGGCTGAGCGCCAATGATTGACCATGGTGTGCGCCACTTCTGTCCTGGCACATCTTCACGCACTGTCAGAGGGACAGGAGGTCGTGAGCTCTGCGCCAGGCAGACTGTCACACGACACGCTAGGGATGTGTCACCCTTGTGAAGTCCTGGTTTTCCAGGCATCTGACCCAAGAGGTACGTCCCTGGGTTGGGAAGCCAGTAGCCGGTGTTTCCGGATCTGGACGGCAGGGCGACTGTAGTCAGTGTCCTGGCCGGTTTGCCTTCTAGGGGGTACCACTACAGTTGGGAGGGTATCGGAGTCTGGAAGGGGGTGCAGAGGGAGGGAGTCCTCGCCTCTGACCCCGGTGCATCCGGTGAATATGGATCCCAGGTGGTAGACCAGTTGATGGAGAGAGGTCCTGAACTGGTGGGAGAGTTGTGTTCTGGTGGGTGCTTCCCCTGGGAGGGTGCGGAACCCCAGAAGTAGAGGTAGGGTGAGGCATTCTTGCCCGTGATCTCTGGTCAGCCTGAGGGTGCGGACCCTAGGTTGAAGGATCAGTGGTAGTGGGAACTACACTGAGAGGGAGAGTGGAAAGTGGCTATTGTATGCCAGGGGTTACTGCCCCCACTCTATGGATTGGCAAGGACCAGTGGCATCTGGGTGGCCTAGGGCCTGGTCCTGGCCGTGGACAACTAAGGAGTACCGGTGGGGTAGCCTAGTTGGCCCTGAGTTTTTTTTCCTTTTTTTTTCTTTTCTCTTCTTCCCCATGGGTTCCACGTGGCGTAGAACAGGAGGGTGTCCCTGCAGTGCGGGCCCGCATCCGTGTTCTATCGCCCCAAGCAGGGAAGCCCATCACGGTGGTGATTGGTCTACCCTGCGTTTTGGCTGGAAGGGGGTTGTGTTGGACCTGGCCCTTTTTGGCAGGTTCACCCCTGAACTTTTTGCCTTTTCCCTGGCATGGTGTTAGTGGTTTTAGGCCTCTGGGCACTTGGACACGGTGGTCCAGTGCCAAGTGCGTGCGCTCTGTGTGTGTGTGTAGTAAGCTTGGCCTGCCCTCCCATAGGAATGCATGGGGGATAGTGTGCCTGTGGTAATTCCTGGTATGAAAGGTGCAGTGTGGTCAAGTCTAGTATGTATGAATTCGTGAGAATAAATGCTGCGCAATAGTGTGCGCAGATTTATTGTGACTGGTGTAGAAATGCCACTTTTAGAAGTTGGCCTTTATGTGTGCTCTGAGTCTGCCTGCCTGATGTGGATTGCATGTCTGGCTCTGTGAGTGACAGGGGCTGGGAGGTGTGTGTGGGTCCAGGAGGGGCAGGGTGAGTCAGCGCTGGGCTGAATGGGACACCTGAGCTGAGAGTGGTGGGAGGAGAGATCCCCTGACCCTGAATAGGATGTTGCCTACCCTGTACAATGCTGGCTCCACCTCCTGTGGTGCGTCTGATGTCCCTAGCCTGTCTTGTGAAAGGGAAGAGGAGCTGGGCAAAACAAAGTGCTCCAAAACTTCCCTGAACCAGTTGCATCTGGTTCCCCCATGCCCTGCACCCTAACACAAAGGAAAATGGTGTATAAAAGTAGGGGCTGTGACCCCATAAAGTTGTTCAGTTCTGTGGTTGTTCCTGAATCCTGCGGGGTGTGCTGCTGCTGGGGGCCCAGGGGGGGCCGCCATGAGGGCTTGCCTCCCTGGGCCCTGCCTTGCCCCTGGATGGCTAAAGGACTTTCTTGCTGGGACCTTTTTCTGCCTTGGATCCCCCAGGACCTTTGTGCACCCAGCGCCCTGTGAGCGCTTTTCTTTTCATTCTTCCCGGAGGAGAGCGTGGGCTGCGCAGTGCTGAGCTGCAGTCTCTGAGAGGGAATCCCCATCCTAAGGGATTCCCCGCATTGCTGGGCCGAGCGGGTGCCCACCCCGCTTATTTTTATATTTAAATGGTGGGTGCCCACCCCACATGGCCGCTTTATATTTATTTCTAATGCGGGTGCCCACCCCGCTTGTCGCTTCGTTTAATTAGCGGAGTCCACCCCGCATTGCCGCCGAAAAATCACCGCCGCGGCCCGAGACCCAACAAAAGGAACTGCCGCGTCGGAGCGGCGAACAGGAAGTCAGGCAAGTGAAGGCCTGGTCGTGGGCGGGGCCTCGCCCGAAGTAGCCCGGAAGTCGTCACAGGCCGAGCGGAGCTCCCGTGAGCTGGTGGAAGCCCGTGGCCATAAGGAGGAAGTCCGGGGTGGTCCCGGTGCAGGGGGGACCCGACCAGGCACGTTGCCAGTTTTCGTTGCGGAGCCTCGCCGGCTCCAGGTCCAAGTCCTGGGAAGGGGGACCGGGTGAAGGGTGAAGCGCGTGGTAGTTGCAGCGGAGGGGGCCCGAGGCACATTGTCGGTGCCTGCCCCCGCCGCATTGAAGAGGAAGGCCACAGAGGTCACCAGTGACGAGAGACCACGACGGAGAAGAGCCCCACAGGAGAGCCCGGTGAGTGGGGCAGACCGGAGCCGACCTTGCGCTCCCGAGGCACGTGTAGTGCCTGCGCCTATATTCCTTGTTGGGGGCATTTGCTTCCGAGAGTCTCCCGAGTGGGGCTCTCCCTGGCACTGTGGTGCCCACGCTAATTTCTTTTGGGGGCATTTTGTTGGAGTCCCAGAGGGGAGCTCTCACGGCACATTGGTGCCAGTGTCCTTGGTGCTATCCCCAGCTGCCCTGCGGGAGCGCAGGCAGCTACAAACGAAGGGGGCACTTGTTTCTAAGAGTCCCAGAGTGGGACTCGTGAGGCACGGAGAGTGCCAGTGTCATTTTTCCCACAGCTGCCCCACCGGACAGTGGGCAGCTGCAACGTGGGGGCAGGTTTTGTTAAGAAGCTCCAGTGGGGGCCGAGAGGCCCGAGGAGTGCCAGACTTTTATTTGCACATTTTGCCAGTTGCCCTGCGAGAGCGCAGGCAGCTGCAACCTTGGGGGACAGGTTAATTTTAAATTGCGAGTCCCAGAGAGGGGCTCAGGGGGCACCCTGGTGCCCGTGCTCAGTTTCACAGCTGCCCAGCAAGTAGTGGGCAGCTGCAACGTTTAGGTCTGTGCAATTGCGCACCCTTGACTTTCGCTGCTTTGGCAGCGCGCCCTGACTCTTGGGACATAGGGCATTTGAGCCCCTTTAGAGATGGCCAGTTGGCCCAGGGGGGACTGATAGGTTTTTAGGGCGCCAGGCCCTAATGTGATTTGTGTGTTAGCAAGCTTCTCTCCTATGAGTTATAGGCTAATGTGATTTATACCTCTGCTATGGCTCTTTCTACTATGAGGTTATGTGCTACTGTGAGTATGTGGTGCTAGGAAATGTAATGCATGTAGCATGTTTTACGCACCCTGTTTCGGTTACCTCTAAAATGGGGTTTCTATGCTTGTGAGGTTATTACTTCCTAATGCATTTAGGTTGTGAGTTATTTTCCCCTGAGATTATTTCCTAATGTGATTTATACTTAGGATGTTATGGTCTAATGCGTTTAGACTGGCGAGATGATTGCATAATGTGTTTATGCTGGTGAGGTTGGTGCATAAGGTTTTGCGCCTAATGTGATGCTGTGCATAATGTGGTTTATGTTACAGGCTGATGCTAAGTACAGTGGTTGCCAGTGATTACTGGTTGTACGTTTCTGATATGTCCTACATTTATTATGTGTTCTACATCTATTACCTTTTACTAAGTGAGGGTTCTGACAGTGGTCCACGTGGCCCTGTCATGTGTACATAATCCCCTGTAAATATTGTCCCGTGCCAGTTGGCACAGTGTATTGTATGTGAGGACTATTCTAATGTGTTTTATGATAATACAAAGGCTATTTTTATATATAACCTTGTGTGGAGTTCCTTTTGTAGTGTGCCTTGGGTGTTGTGCTGTGTGTGTGTTGCGCAAACGCTTTACACATTGCCTCCGGGATAGGCCTGACTGCTCGTGCCAAGCTACCAAGGGGGTGAGCAGGGGTTATCTTGGGTGTGTAACTCTCTGGCCCTGACTAGAGTGGTGGTTTCTGCTTGGCTTTGGCGCAAGCCTTAGCCAACCAGAAATCCCATTTCTAACACAGTACAACCCCAATGATAAGCCTATGGGACAGATAGCTTTTCAATAGTGAAAAATGAAATACGCAGTATTTCATTTCACTATCAGGACATGTCTCACATGTCAGTACATGTCCTACCTTTCACATACACTGCACCCTGCCCATGGGGGTACCTTGGGCCTACCAGAGGGGTGCCTTACATGTAAGAAAAGGGAAGGTTTGGGCCTGGCAAGTGGGTGCACTTGCCAGGACAACATGGCAGTTTACAACTCCGTGTGCAGACACTACAGTGGTAGGTGTGACATACATTTACAGGGCTACTCATGTGGGTGGCACAACCAGTGCTGCAAGCCTCACTAGTAGCATTTGATTTACAGACCCTGGCACACATTGTGCACTTTACTAGGGACTTACCAGTAAATCAAATATGCCAATCATGGATAACCAATCATTGTCACAATTTATACAGAGAGCATATGCACTTTAGCACTGGTCAACAGTGGTAAAGTGTCCAGAATCCTATAGCCAACAAAAACAGTGTTAGAAGGCAAAAGGTTTGGGGATAAACCTGTCAAAAGGGCCAGGTCTAACACAACCCCCTACCAGCCTAAAGCCAGGGGAGACCAATGAAACACCTTGATGGACTTCCCTGATTGGGGCGATAGAACATAGACGCTGGCCCGCAACAGCAGGGGCACGCTCCAGTTCCACGCCTTCCTGAGCCCAGGTGGATCCCTCTATCCATACTCTCAGGGCCCTCTAAGCTAAACCATAGGGAACCCTTCTCCTCACCTGCGGACCCCATCTGTGCAGCGCCTAAGGTTACCTTGCTCACAGATGTGTCCCAGCAGGCAGACAGTATCCACATAGCCAACACAGTGGTGTGGCCTAGTCCACCCTCAGGGTGAGAATCCTGTCCCCCTCCCAGGGGCACTTCTGTCCATCAGAACCGGGATCCATAGTGGCCACTGACAGCTGTCAGTGACGAGAGCCAGACTTCATGCCTCTCAAGGCTCTCTGTCCTCTGTGGCGTCAGAGAGTGGGGAGCGGTAGCCCCAGGTGACTGGCACCCTTTGTCCACTCTCCCTTCCTTCAGGTCAGCGATAGCATCCTGACACTGACCCACCAGCCCAGGGTCTGTACCCTGCAGCTGGACAGGAGACTGGGGTGGGCTCTCCCACACCCTGCCCTCCTCCCTGGGGCTCTACACCCTCCCACCTGGAGCAGTACCCCAAGAAAACAAACCGGTAGTGGTGCTGCTAGCAGTTACCCCTTCCTCCAGGTCAGGGGGGACACCCTGAACCTGGTACTCCAACCCAGGGTCTGTTCCCTTAGGCTGGACCTGTGCCTGGCAACCCAGGACTTCCGGGGGAATACACCAACCCCCCCTAAGGGGAACACACTCCTCCTGAGTTATGCAAGAGTCTGCCTGGCGCAGGCCTCCAGCCTGCTGTCCACCTGACAGAGCATGAAGACCCCCCACCAGGCCAGAAGCGGCCTCACCAGGGTCATTCCTGGGGTGCTCTGACCTTTGAGCAGGCAAGCCCTGACACACTGGTCCTTCCACTGGAGACTGTCTCCCCCTCTTACCCCTTTCTCTGGACTCATGCACCCTCCCAACTGGAGCGGTGCTGCCAGACACCAGAACTGGTGGGACGCTCGTTACAGCAATCTCCCCAGCTCACCTGACACCTTGGGATCCCCCTCATGGGATGGCCTCCCGGTATAGACTAGGACCCTCTCCTGGTGTTCACTCATGGAACCAACCAGGCCCTGGGACTGAGTCTTGGACACCTTGGGACTCAGCCCATCCCCACTCCCTCTACTCAGAGACAGGACATGGGGCTCCTCACCCATCCCATCACACTGGGACCTTTCTGGGTTACTCCAAACCTCCCCTACCTCACCTGGTTGGGGAAAACCTGAGCCACCCCCTTCAGGACCACTCCCAAAAGCCTCATCAGACCCTCTGGAATCCACTAAAAAGGTCTGCCTCCAGTGCAAGCTTCCTGGAATCAGAGAACTCACACTCCACCGAGTGGGCATAGCTCTGGAAAACAGGGACTTAAAATATGCTCTCCAACAATTGAGTCACAGAGCCCCTCACAAGTGTTAACCACGCTACCCTTCACCTTACCATCCAGTGCCTTGCAAACATACCTCACATCAACCTCCTGTGACTGGCAAGACAGTGTCTGACTGTTTCTGTCTTCCAACCTACACTCTTCCAGTGCAAGCTTCCTGGAATCAGAGAACTCACACTCCACCGGGTGTTGGCATAGCTCTGGGAAACAGGGACTTAAAATATGCTCTCCAACAATTGAGTCACACAGCCCCTCACAAGTGTTAACCACGCTAACCTTCACCTCACCATCCACACGCTAACCTTCACCTCACCATCCAGTGCCTCGCAAACATACCTCACATCAACCTCCTGTGACTGGGAAGACAGTGTCTGACTGTTTCTGTCCTCCAACCTACACTCTTCTGGGCAGTCTCCACACACACGTACCAGGACTTCTACCATGGGGGAACCCCTCTCCCTGCACCTCTCATCTAGAGTCAGTAGAGTGTCCCTCCCACCATTAGGACTATGAACCCCAGTGCCAGTTCCTCAATCCACATCAGGGACACTGGAGCTACCTCATATCCTTGAACCCCCTGGTTTGTGTCAACCCCCTCCTTCAAGTCAGGCCCCACATCTCTTGGTGTATGTACTTCTCTGTCAGCACTAGACATCACATTTTAGCTGCCACCATCTGACCTGGACTCCGTCCTCATGGCTTCCAGCTCCATTTCCATTTGCTTTATATGGAGCCTAATAACCTCCAACTCAGGATCCCTGGCCTTCTGACTGTCTGCCAGTTTTTCTGGGGCAGACCTCTACGAGAACCTCTACTGCCTGCTCTGGAGGACATCTTCCCCCCAGGTTCAGACATGATGGTTGCAAGTTTGCAAAAACTCCCAAGAGCAAAAAAGCAAAAGGAAAAAAAACAGTATGTGGTCACTCACTGGTCTAAGTGCAGAATTTGTAGTGCAACAATGAGTCACTGTGGTACTGCGCAAACACAAGTCCTATCCTCACCGCTGATCGCCAGTGTTAGAAATGGGGGGACAGATTTACAAGCCCCTTGCAACACATTTGCGCCGCCGTTGCGTCACTTCTGTGATGCAGCGGCGTCGTAAACAATGCGCCATGTTGCAACATATTTACAACGTGACGCATCTAGGGAGATGTATCACGTTGTAAAGCCCTGCGCTACATTATACCTGCGTCAGGTATAATGTATGCAGGGTGGGCGTTCCGTCGCAAGAAAGCCTCGTAAAAGTGACGCAGTGAAATCTACAAGATTTCACTGAGTCACTTTTACGACGCCGCTGCTTCAAAACCTTACGCCTGCTTGAAGCAGGCATAAGGAGTGACGCAGCACAATAAGTATAGGCCTCCCCTGAGCATTGCTGGAGTTGAGTCGCGCCTGCGACACGACTCCAGAAATGCGCTGCCCTTACGACAAAAGATGCGACACGCATCTGTCTATCCTTTCGCCACGTGCGCCGCATTGTAAATGCAACGCATCCGTGGTGGCACAAGGGTATTTATGCGTGTCGCATCTTTACTGGCGCATCCCTACTAATATGCAGAGATGCGCCAGTCCTTGTAAATCTGCCCCCCCGGGGTTTCTGGTTGGCTAGGGTATGCACCTAAGCCAGGCAGAACCCATCACTCTAGTCAGGGAAAGGGAGTTACACACCAAGGATAACCCTTGCTCACCACCTTGGTAGCTTGGCAGAGCAGTCAGGCTTATCCCAGAGGCAATGTGTAAAGCATTTGCGCAACACACCCAAACACCAGTGACACACTAGGCACACCACAAGAAGAGACTTCACACAAGGTTATTTAAAAATATCCTTTGTATTATTCATAACATAGAGCAACTTGGAACAACCAAGTAAAAGTACTGGGCGGCACATATACAGCCAAGCCTCAGGGTATCAGGATTCCAACCCAGGTTCAGCTTTTTTAGGGGAAGGCCCATGGATGTTCCACAGAGGGAGAGGCCAGGACTTGGGATGGAACCGGGACCAAGGGAGGGACAGGGGTTGGATAAAGATGGGGAGGAACACCAGAGAGGCAGAAAAGGAGTCAGGCTTTTCCCACAGGAGAGTCACGGAGAGATACAGACCCGACGTCAGTTTTACAAATGGTAGAGGCAACATTGACACCATCCTCCACTGACAAAGCTGGTCTCTCGCATCAACGGGCTTACGTCCTTAAAAACAATGCCTCCTGGTCTTCGTTCGAAACAATTGACCAAAACATAATTCTTAGCATGCTCTCAGACTTAAAACCCTCAAACCACTTTAGTGATCCCCTTCCCTCCAACCTCCTCAAGGATATCAAAAAGTTGATTCTTCCACTCTGGACTAGAATTGTAAATGCCTCATGTTAGAAATGGGGGTCTCTAGTTGGCAGAGGTAGGTACCTTTGACCAAGTAGGGGCCCATGCTTCTAGTCAGGATAAGGGGGCTACACTCCTAAAATAACCCCTGCTCACCCCCTTGGTAGCTTGGCAGGAGCAGGCAGGCTTATCTCAGAGGCAGTGTGTAAAGCATTTGTGAACACATACAGTAATACAGTGAAAACACTACAAATGGACACCACACCAGTTTAGAAAAATAAGTAATCTTTATCTAGATTTAACACAAGACCAAACGCCAAAAATCCACAATACAGTACTCAAAAATATGACTTTCAAATGGTAGAAATAGCTTAGTTCAATGCAGATGGTAAATGCGACACTTTACTCTCAAAGTATCTTGGATGCGTAACGCAATATAAACAAAAAGGGTCGCAGGGAAGGCGAGGTGTCAGTTCCATGCTTCAGGGCAGGCGGCGCACCTGTTCCTTACTGCAGCGCAGGGGAGGGGATGCGTCTGTTCCTTACTGGAGAGGAGGCAAAGCGTCTATTTCTTACTGCGTTCCGGTTACTATGCGACAAGATGACGCCTCGATGCGATGCGACGATCCGGTGCGATGCGACAAAATGGCGTCCTTGATGCGATGCGATAACTTGGATGCGATGTGTGCACGCCGACGGCCGTGCGGCGAAATCGGTGGTTTCTTGAGCCGCGACAGGCCCTGCGACATGCTTCTCCAGTGATGCGAAGGCAACCTCTGCGGCGGCGGCACGCTTCTCCGGCGATGCAATACGCTTCTTCGGTGATGCGACGGCACCCAGCTGCGGCGGTGGCATGCTTCTTCGGCGATGCGACGGCAACAGCTGCGGTGGCGACGCGCTTCTTCCTCGTTGCGTCGCGCTTCAAGCTCCCAGCGACACGCAGTCTCTAGAGGGCCCAAAACAACAGCAGGCACCTCTCTGCAGGCAGAATTCCCAGCAAGGAAATTCAGGGGAGCTGGTGGTGAAGTCTTTGTATCACTGAGACTTCAGAACAGGAGGCAAGCTCAGCTTCAAGCCCTTGGAGATCTTCCTCAAGATGATAAAGTACACACAGAGTTCCTTTTCTCCTTTCCTTGGCAATAAGTAACCACTGCAGGCCAACCCCAAACAGCAAACAGCACAGGGGCAGTCTCCTCCTTCAGCTTTCTTGGTTTCTCTCCTTGGCAAAGGTTCGTCTTGATTCCCAAAAGTGATCTAAAGTTCTGGGGTCTGGGCCCCTCTTTTTATACACACAAAGTCTTTGTTCTCTGAAGGCAGAGAGTGTCTGTACGTAGTCAAAACCAGTTCTGTCCTCCCTGGTGCAGCTTCCTGGCAGGAGGTGGAGACAGCATTGTTGAAAGCAGACTTGGCCCAGGTAGCTGAAAAGAAATCTCCTCCCCCTACTCTCTATTCTATGTAGGATCAGGCATGTGAAAGGAAATCTCCTCCCCCTACTCTCTATTCAACCCAGGTCCTATTCAGCCCAGCCCTGACTCATCAGACTGCTGGAGCCAAAGCCCTCTCCAGCCCCCTGTCACTCACAAACCAGACATGGAATACACAAACCTAGCAGAGGCATACTGAATGGTTAGGCAAGAAAATACCTACTTTCTAAAAGTGGTATTTTCAAACACAGAATGTAAAAATCACCCACACTAAAAGATGTATTTTAACATTCTGAGTTCAGGCATACTAAAATTTATTTTCCTATCTTGTTCCCTGGGTCAGTTATGGTTATAAGATGTTATAATTAATCAAACTGCCCATTCTGGCCTATGGGAACAGATAGCCTTGCAATAGTGAAAAACGAAATTGGCTGTAATTCACTATCAGGACATGCCACACACACCAGGGCATGTCCTACCTTTCACATACAATGCACCGTGCCCATAGGTGTACCTTGGGCCTACCTTAGGGGTGACTCACATGTAGAAAAGGGAAGGTTTAGGGACTGGCAAGTGGGTGCACTTCCCAAGTCGACATGGCTGTCCCAGACTGCACACAGGCTCTGCAATGGCAGGCCTGAGCCATACTTTACAAGCTGCTTCTGTGGGTGGCACAATCAGTGCTGCAAGCCCACCAGCAGCATTTGATTTACAGGCCCTGGGCACTCATGGTGCACTGTACTAGGGTCTGACAAGTAAATCAAATAAGGCAATCATGGAGTCACTAATCCATTACAACAATTTACAATAGGTAGCTCTTGCACTTTGGCACTGAACAGCAGTGGCAAAGTGCCCAAAGAATCTAGACCAGCAAAAACATAGCAAAAACACAGGAGGCAACAGCAAAAAAATGGAAGGGAGACCCACGCCAATGGTGCCAGGTCTAACACGTGTCCCCTCCAGCTGAAATGTGGGGAGAACTACCTACCCTCTTGGGAGTTCTCTTCACTAAGGCGGAAAAATCTGGACAGACCATCAGCATTGGCGTGTTCTGTACCAGGGCGGTGTTCCACCGTGAAGTCCATCCCCTGTAGGGAAATGGACCACCTCAACAGCTTTGGATTCTCACCCCTCATCTGCATCAGCCATCTGAGGGGCCTGTGGTCTGTCTGAACCCGGAAGTGAGTCCCAAACAAGTATGGTCTCAACTTCTTCAGTGCCCAGACCACAGCAAATGCCTCACGCTCAATTGCACTCCACCTCTGTTCCCGTGGAAGTAACCTCCTACTAATGAAGGCTACAGGTTGGTCTAGGCCCTCATCATTCATCTGTGAAAGTACAGCCCCCACACCATGCTCTGAAGCGTCTGTCTGCACAATGAATTCCTTTGAGAAGTTGGGTGTCTGAAGCACGGGCGCCGTGCACATGGCAGTCTTCAGGGCATCAAAAGCTTTCTGACAGGTGTCAGTCCAGTTCACTTTCTTGGGCTGCTTCCTGGAAGTCAGCTCTGTCAAGGGTGCAACAATGCTGCAATACCCCTTGACAAACCTCCTGTAGTACCCTGTGAGTCCTAAAAAGGCTCTCACCTCTGTCTGGGTCTTGGGGGGTTCCCAAGCCAGGATGGTATCAATCTTGGGCTGTAGGGGTGCCACCTGGCCGCTCCCAACCTGGTGTCCCAAGTACACCACGGAACCCTGCCCGATCTGGCACTTACTTCCCTTGATCGTGAGGCCTGCTCTCTGCAGCGCCATCAACACTTCCCAGATGTGGCGCAGATGTTCTTCTCATCTGGCGCAGAACACTGCGATGTCATCCAGGTAGGCGGCACTGAAATCTTCCAGTCCAGCCAACACCTGGTTGACCAACCTCTGAAAGGTGGCAGGGGCATTCTTCATCCCAAAGGGCATGACCCGGAATTGGTAGTGCCCATCTGGTGTGGAGAATGCGGACTTCTCTTTTGCCCCATCAGTTAAGGTGATCTGCCAGTACCCAGACGTTAAGTCAAACGTACTGAGGTACCGGGCAGCCTAACCGATCAATGAGCTCATCAGCTCTGGGGATGGGGTGTGCATCAGTCCTGGTGACTGAATTGAGTCGTCAGTAGTCCACACAGAACCGGAGTTCTGGCGTGGCACCCGGTGCGGCAGCCTTTGGGACCAAAACCACTGGGCTGGCCCAAGGGCTGTTAGAGGACTCAATCACCCCTAAAGCAAACATCTTGGAGACCTCCTCCTTGATGCAAGCTCTCACCCTGTCAGTCACTCTGTAAGTTTTGTGTTTTACAGGAGGACTGTCCCCAGTGTCCACATCATGGACGCACCACTCAGTGACACCGGGAGTGAGGGAGAACAAATCAGGAAACTGTCCCAACAGTTGGCGACAGTCATCTTGCTGCTCAGGGGTCAGGGCAGAAGAGAGGTACACACCGTCCACAGACCCATCTTGCTCTTTCGCAGACAGGAGGTCAGGAAGAGGCTCAGTCTCCTCCTCCATTCCATCATCTGTCGCTAGGAGCATGCCCACTTCGGACCTCTCCAAGTGGGGCTTCAGGCGGTTTACATGCAGGACCCGCAAAGGGTTACTAGGAGACCGCAAGTCCACCAAGTAGGTGACATCACTCTTGCGCTTCACCACCTCAAATGGTCCGGTCCACTTATCCTGGAGCGCACAAGGCTCCACGGGGGCCATGACCCACACTTTCTGTCCAGGCTGAAACTCCATCAGAGTGGCATTCTGATCATACCACCGTTTCATCTCTTCCTGGCTGGCTTCCAGATTCGCCTGAGCGAGTTGTCTGAAACGCCGAGTTTGGTTTCTGAAGGCAAGCATGTAGCTATATACATCCTGGGGAGGTTTACTGGGAGCTTTCTCCCAGCCTTCCTTTACCAAACTCAGAGGTCCTCTTACAGGGTGACCATACAGCAGTTCAAAGGGACTGAACCCTAAGGACTTCTGTGGCACCTCTCTGTAAGCAAACAGAAGGCATGGCAAGAGGACATCCCACTTACGCCTCATAGGTTCCTCAAGACCCATAATCATGCCCTTTAGGGTCCGGTTGAATCTCTCAACCAGCCCATTACCTTGGGGGAGGTAAGGAGTGGTGAACTTGTAGGTTACACCGCACTCCTGCCACAGGGACTTCATATACTTAGATATGAAGTTGGTACCACGGTCTGACACCACCTCTCTGGGGAACCCCACACGGGAGAAAATCCCCATCAATCCACGTCCCACCACGGGGGCCATCACAGTCCTGAGAGGGATGGCTTCCGGGTACCGGGTGGCATGGTCCACCAAGACCAGGATGAACCTGTGGCCCATGGTTGTCTTGGGATCCAGAGGCCCCACAATGTCAATGCCCACCCTTTCAAAGGGGGTGCTGACCATAGGGAACAGTTGGAGAGGAGCCTTTTGCTTCCTCCCACTCTTACCACTTGCCTGGCAAGTCTGACAGGTCCTGCAATGAGTATGTGATCTCTTGCGCATTTGGGGCCAATAAAAGTGGGTGACAAGCCGTTCAAAGGTCTTGTCTTGCCCCAAATGTCCTGCTAAAGGCACATCATGAGCCAGACCCAGTAGGACGGCTCTGAGGCGCTGGGGTACCACCAGCACACGGGCTGACCCAGGCTCAGCAACCTTAGGCTTGCTATACAGGAGACCATTCTCCCAGTAGATCCAATGTGATCCAGACTGATCACCTGCTGCCTGGTTTGTGGCCTGTTGCTGCAAACCCACAAGAGAAGGGCACTTCTTATGCTCCTCGCAGAACTCTTCCCTGGAGGGTCCTCCTTCCTGCTGCCAATGGGTCAGCTCAGGCAGGTCCCCCAGTTCAGCTACTTGTTTCCCTGTAGGTTCCAGGGCATCCCCCTCAAGGTCTGCCTCCTCCTGGATCGTGGGAACTTCGGGGGCTGGTTTCCCGCGCCCCCTGCCTCTTCTCTTTAAGGCAGGCACCTGGGCCACTCTTTCAGGCTCCAGGTCCTCTTGAATACCCTTACTGGCTGCCATTGACCGAGTGGTCACACACGCCCACTCAGGCAGACCCAACATCTCCAAATGAGACCTTCTCTCCACCTTAGCCCAAGGGGAGCTTTCCAAATCATTGCCTAGCAGACAGTCAACAGGCATAGCTGGCCTCACAGCTACTTGAAAGGTACCTGAGACCCCCCCCACTCAAAGGGAACCTGGGCCACCTTACAGTGGCTCTCTGAGTTGTCAGCGGCAACTACAGGGTAAAATGCATGGGGGATCACCTGGTCTTCAGACACCAGCCGACAACTGACAGCTGTCACACTGGCTCCGGTGTCTCTCAGAGCCTCTGCCGTATGGCCATTGATGGCCACCCACTTCCTGTATTTCTTAGTGTTATCAGGCAGCTTGTTCCTAGGGACCATCTCACTGTCTCCTAAAGAGACCAGGGACATCTCTGCGCGACCCCACCCACCTTGGGCACCCAACTCCTCCCCCACGGCTACACTAGCCATCTGCCGAGGCGGTGCACCAGTGGGTGCTGCATTCGCTTTCAGAGGACACTTAGGATCATAGAAGCAGTGGCCCACCTGACCACACGCATAACATGTCTTGGGCCCCTTTTGAACAGGCTTATCTGTTGGGGCCCCGGACTTCTTCTCAGGGGGAGGCTGGGAACCCTACCCTTGGTTCCCTTGGGAATTACTTTGGGGCCCTTTTTGGAACTCCCTCTGTTTACCCTTGTCCCCCCCACTCTTCTGCTGGGGACCCTGCCCACCTTTGGCGAAGTCTCCCACATGACCCTTGTGGACCCGGGTACTAACCCAGCGGTCCGCCTCCTCAGCAAGCTTCCTAGGGATAGTCAGCTTGCTATCAATTAGGTGCTGGCGTAGCTCTGGAAAACAATTACTGGACAAGTGCTCCCATACAATCAAATCATGGAGCGCTTCAAAATCATTCACTTTACTATCCTTCACCCAACCATCCAATGCTCTGCAAAAAAAGACACATATTCCACCCAAGTACTTGACTCCAGCTTCTTACAATTTCTAAACCTTTGTCTATAAACTCTGGGGTCAACCCATACCTGGTCATTAAGGCTTCCTTCATGCGGGCATAGGAATACTGGTCCTCAGAGGGCAAGTCTAACAAGGTATCCCGCCCCTGACTGACAAAGCGCCCCCACAACCCCGCTCCCCAATCCTTCTTAGGGACCCGGTGGGAGGTCATGGCCACTTCATAGGCCTTAAACCATTGACCAATATCTTCATGCCTGTGGAACTCCTTAATTACCCCTTTGGGGATATAGACTCTTACTTCTACAGGCACTGAGGGTACGCTGCCACCAGAGGGAGTAATCTCTAAGCTCTTCGCTTTCAGCTCCAGCTCCCTCAACATTCTTTCATGCTCTAAATGCATTCTCTTTTCTTCCAAGGATAACTTCTTATTCTCTAATTCCATTTGACCACCCATTTTGAGCTTGGCTAGCTCCATCCTATGCATTCTATCCCTCTCCCTGTCCTCCAGCTCTTCTGGTGACGGGCCCTTTGAAGAAACACTGCTGCCTGCCCTGGAAGTAGCTGTCTACCCTGTTAGGCACAATGGCCCATCTAGCTGCCCATCTGTATTCTCTGCTTCCTCCCTAGGCTCTTCAGAATGCTCAAGAGTATTTCTAGCTTCCAACCAGGCCTTCAGCGCCTTTTGGAACTCCTCCTTCTTGGTGATGCCTTTCACAGAGATTTTAAATCTTTTACAGAGGGTTTTAAGCTGTGGCACAGTGTAGGTATCAACCCTCTCTTCTTCAAATTGTAGATCCATAGATGCGTTGGATGCTGCTTTGCTCATGGTAACACGGATTGGCAGTTTTTAGCAAAAATAGAAGTCCCAAGGAAAAAATTCTACCAAAATGTATGTGGTCGCGTTATGGTCTGCACTCACTAATAGTGTACACCAATCACTGTATATGAGTCACAAATGCAAGTCCAAATCTCCACCGCTGTCCACCAATGTTAGAAATGGGGGTCTCTAGTTGGCAGAGGTAGGTACCTTTGACCAAGTAGGGGCCCTTGCTTCTAGTCAGGATAAGGGGGCTACACCCCTAAAATAACCCCTGCTCAGGTAGCTTGGTACGAGCAGTCAGGCTTATCTCAGAGGCAGTGTGTAAAGCGTTTGTGAACACATACAGTAATACAGTGAAAACACTACAAATGAACACCACACCAGTTTAGAAAAATAAGTAATCTTTATCTAGATTTAACACAAGACCAAACGCCAAAAATCCGCAATACAGTACTCAAAAATATGACTTTCAAATGGTAGAAATAGCTTAGTTCAATGCAGATGGTAAATGCGACACTTTACTCTCAAAGTACCTTGGATGCGTAACGCAATATAAACAAAAAGGGTCGCAGAGAAGGCGAGGCGTAAGTTCCTTGCTTCGGGGGAGGCGGTGCACCTGTTCCTTACTGCAGCGCAGGGGAGGCAATGCGTCTGTTCCTTACCGGAGAGGAGGCGAAGCGTCTGTTTCTTACTGCGTTCCGGTAACGATGCAACAAGATGTCGCCTCGATGCGATGCGACGATCCGGTGCGATGCGACAAAATGGCTTCCTTGGAGCGATGCGATAACTTGGATGCGATGCGTGCACGCCGACGGCCGTGCAGCAAAATCGGTGGTTTCTTGAGCCGCGACAGGCCCTGCGACGCGCTTCTCCGGTGATGCAACGGCAACCTCTGCGGCGGTGGCACGCTTCTCCGGCGATATGACATGCTTCTTCGGTGATGCAACGGCAACCAGCTGCGGCGGCGGCACGCTTCTTCGGCGATGCAATGGCAACAGCTGCGGCGGCGACACGCTTCTTCCTCTTTGCGTCGCGCTTCCAGCTCCCAGCGACATGCAGTCTTTAGAGGGCCCAAAACAACAGCAGGCACCTCTCTGCAGGCAGAATTCCCAGCAAGGAAATTCAGGGTAGCTGGTGGTGAAGTCTTTGTATCCCTGAGACTTCAGAACAGGAGGCAAGCTCAGCTTCAAGCCCTTGGAGATCTTCCTTAAGATGATAAAGTACACACAAAGTTCCCTTTCTCCTTTCCTTGGTGTTAGACCTGGCATCCTTGGCGTGGGTCTCCCTTCAATTTTTTTCATAATGCCGCCACTGTTGTCGATATGTTTTTGCTGGACTAGATGCTCATGGGCACTTTGCCACTGCTAATCAGTGCCAAAGTGCAAGTGCTCCCTATGATAAATTGTGTTGTGTATTAGTGACTCCATGATTGGATGATTGGTTTACTTGTCAGTCCCTAGTACAGTGCACTGAGTGTGCCCAGGGCTTGTAAATCCAATGCTGCTGGTGGGCTTGCAGCACTGGTTGTGCCACCCACAGGAGCAGCTTGTAAAGTGTGTCTCAGGCCTGCCATTGCAGAGCCTGTGTGCAGCCTAGGGCTGCATTGTCGACTTGGTAAGTACACCCACTTACCAGGCCCTAAACCTTCCCTTTAGTGCATGTTGGTCACCCCTAAAGTAGGCCCTAGGGCAGGGTGCATTGTAAGTATAAGGAAGGACATGCCCTGGTGTGTGTGGCATGTCCTAATAGTGAATTACAGCCATTTTCGTTTTTCACTATTGCAAAGCTACCTGTTCTCCATAGGCCAGAATGGGCAGTTAGATTATTACATTTTATAATCCTAACTGACTCAGGGAACATGGTGGAAATTCGAGTTTAGTATGCCTGAACTCAGAATGATAAAATACATCTTTTAGTGAAGTTGTTATTAACATTCTGTGTTTGAAAATACCACTTTTATAAAGTAGGTATTTTCTTGTCTAACTATCCAAAGCCTGCCTCTGCTAGGTTGTGTATTCCTTGTCTGGTGTTTTTGAGTGACAGGGCTGGGGATTCCAGGAGACAGAATGAGTCAGCCCAGTGGTGAATAGAGAGATCTGCATCTAGATGGGTGGGAGGAGTTGCACCTGGGACCTGAATAGGACAGTGCCTGCCCCCCACAGTGCTGGCTCCACCCCCTGTGGTGCGTCTGATGTCTCTGTCCTGCACAGTGAAAGAAGAGAAGGAATCATGTCAACAAAGTGCTCCAGGGCTGGGCTTTCCCTCCACAATGCTGGCTCCACCTCCTGTGGGGCGTCTGATGTTTCTGCCCTGCACTGTGAAAGGAAAGAAGGAGTCATGTAAACAGAGTGCTCCAGAACTGGTTTGGACTGGGCAAAGGCCCCTCTGCCCTCAGAGGACAAAGGATTTTGGGGTATAAATATTGGGACCCTGATCCCAAGAAATTAGATCACTTTTGGGAACAAGAAGAAACCTTTGCTGAGGAGCGGAACCAAGAAGAAACTGAGGAGAGACTATCCCTAAGCCTGAAGTGCTGCTTGGGGGATTGGCCTGCAGTGGTTTGCCTGACTGCCAAAGAAAGGAGAAAGGAACTTTTGCTTTGCAGTGACTTTCATCAACTTGTGAAGGATCTCCAAGGGCTTGGAAGAGAGCTTGCCCCCTGATCGAAGTCCCAGGACCATTGGACTTCACCCCCTTTGTGAATTGCTGCTGGAAACTCTGTTTCAGTGGCTACAGAGGTAGGGAGCTGTGACCGACTCTCCCGACCGGCTCGGCGTCCTGTTGGCACCGAATCGAGCACCGCCTGCATCTTGCAACGCACGGCCTTGGTCTCACCGACTCCGTCAACGAGCCGCTGCCTGCACCGTAACCTGTGAGCACCGCACCTTGCAACGCCTCGCTACACCGAATCCATCTGGTCCGACCGACACGGTCACTGCTGCTGAGTTTGAGTCCTGTGACCGCACCGGAGTTGGGCACCGCTCGCACGTTTCGCGACGCACCGCCCGACTCGCACCGCTGTCCGGACTGATCGACGCCAGCTCCTGAATCCGGCTCCGTCGCCGCTCCGCAACCTGCCAGCACCGCATCGAAGCACCGTCTTGCCCTGCAACGCACGGCCCATGTCTCACCGACTCTGTCTCGACGACGTCAACGAGCCGCTGCCTGCACCGCATCGAGGGACAACGCGTCCTGCAACGCTTTCATTGTGCATCGCGACCGCGACGAACAGCCATCCGGCTCGCACGCCCGTGCCTGCCGCTTCAAGTAAAAGGTACTGTGACCGAGTCTGTCTACGCTGTGTTGGCCCGTCTCGACGCGGTCAGCTGGATTTGTTAGACTCTGTTTGTTCTTGACATCGCCGTAGCCGGAGAAGGCTACCGACTCGCACAGAACCTTGACTTAAGTCTTTTTGATCAGAACTGAGCATTCTTGACAGTATTGTGGATTATTTTTGTCGTTTATGGTCTTGTTATAAATCTATATAAAGTATACCTATTTTTATAAATATACAACCTGTGTGGTGTCCATTTGTAGTGTTGTCACTTGATTACTGTATGTGTTTTCACAAATGCTTTACACACTGCCTCTGAACTAAGCCTGTCTGCTCGTGCCAAGCTACCAAGAGGGTGAGCAGGGGTTATTTCAGGAGTGTACCTACTTTCCCTGACAAGACGCAAGGGTCCCTATTTGGACAAAGGTACCTACCTCTGCCAACTAGAGACCCCCAAATCTAACATTGGTGGTCAGCGGTGAGGATTCTGGACTTGCATTTGTGACTCATGTACAGTAATTGGTGAACACTACTTAGTGAGTGCAGACCAAAACGCAACCACATACTCTTTGATAGCATTTTCTCTGGGATTTTCTACTTTTGCAACTGCCAAGTTTAATCACCATGGAGAAACCAGCATCAGTAGCCTCTGTTGAGTGTGATTGGGAAGAGGAGAGGCTAGAATGCTACACCCTCAAGCAGCTCAAGAATTTCTGCAAAAGTTTAAAGTGTCCATGACCGGGCTCTCCAGGAAGGAGGACCTCCAAAAGGCGCTGAGGGCCTGGGTCGAATCAAGGAGTGCCCCTGTGGAGGGGGCTGAGAATGCAGAAGGGCAGCTGGAGGGGCTATTGGATCTAGGGGCTGGAAGACCACCTTCCCCAGTAGGTAGCAGTGTTTCTACCAGAGGTCTGTCTCCAGAAGAGTTGGAAGACAGGAAAGAGAGTAGGATGCACGAAATGGAGCTGACAAAGCTCAAGCTGAATGGGCAGTTAGAATTTGAAATGCAAACTAGGAAATTAGCCCTAGAGGAAAAGAAAATGCAGTTTGAACATGAGAAAGTTTTGAGGGAGTTGGAATTGAAGGCCAAAAGCTTAGAGATTACTCCCTCTGGTGGCAGTGTACCGCCTGTGCCTGTTGAAGCTAGGGTGTATATTCCAAAAGATGTGGTTAAGGAATTTTTAAAAATGATGACATTGGGCAGTGGTTCAAAGCCTATGAGGTAGCCATGTCTTCCCACCGGGTCCCTGAGAAGGATTGGGGAGCGGGGTTGTGGGGACGGTTCCTTAGTGAGGGCGGGATACCTTGTTGGATTTGCCCTCTGAAGTTTATAATTCATATAGCCACATGAAAGATGCATTGATGACTAGATATGGTTTAACCCCTGAGCTTTATAGGCAGAGGTTCAGGAACTGTAAGAATATTGAAGGCAGTACCTGGGTTGAATATGTGACCTTCTTTGCAGAGCCTTGGATGGTTGGGTAAAGGGTAGCAAAGCGACTGATTTTCAGGCGCTCTTTGATTTGATTGCCTGGGAGCACTTGTCCAGTAATTGTTTTCCTGAGCTACGCCAGCACCTGATTGATAGTAAGCTGACTAACCCTAGGCAGCTTGCTGAGGAGGCGGACCGCTGGGTGAGTACCCGGGTCCACAAGGGTCACGTGGGAGACTCCGCCAAGGGTGGGCAGGGTCCCCAGCAGAAGAGTGGGGGGACAAAGGTAAACAGAGGGAGTTCCATAAAGGGCCCCAAAGTAGACCCCAAGGGAACCAAGGGAAAGGTTCCCAGCCTCCCCCTGAGAAGAAGCCAGTGGCCCTGACAGGCCCCCTGTTCACCAGGGACCACTGGTGTGTTACAAGTGTGGCGCCCCTGGCCACAAGGCAAACGATCCTCGTTGCCCTTTGCATGGAAAACCAGCACCCACTGGTGCCCGGCAGTTGGTTAGTGTAGCCCTGGGGGAGGAGTGGGGTGCCCAAGGTGGGGGGATCCAACAGTGTTTTCCCTTGTCTCATTAGGAGACTCTGAGATGGTCCCTAGGACCCAGCTGCCTGATAACACTAAAAATACAGGCAGTGGGTGACCATCAATGGCCATAGGGTGGAGGCTCTGAGAGACACAGGAGCCAGTGTGACAGCTGTCAAGTGTCACCTGGTGTCTAAAGAGCAGGTTGTCCCTGATGCATTCTATCCGGTTGTTGCCGCTGACAACACAGAGAGTAACTGCAAGGTGGCTCAGGTTCCCTTTGAGTTGGGGGGGTCTCGGGTACTCTTCAAGTAGCTGTGAGGCCAGCCATGCCTGTTGACTGTTTGTTAGGGAACAATTTGGAGAGCTCACCTTGGGCTAAGGTGGAGCGGAGTGCGCATTTAGAAATGTTGGGCTTGCCTGATTGGGCATGTGTGACCACCCAGTCAATGGCAGCTAAAGGTGTTCAAGACGACCTGGAGCCTGAGAGGGAGGCCCAGGTGCCTGCCGGAGAGAGAGGAGGCAGGGGGCGCGGGAAACCGGCCCCCGAAGTTCCCACAGTCCAGGAGGAGGCAGACCCTGAGGGGGATGCCCTTGAGCCTACAGGGGAACAGGTAGCTGAACTGGGGGACCTACCTGAGCTGACCCATTGGCAGCAAGAAGGAGGACCCTCCAGGGAAGAGTTCTGCGAGGAGCAGAACACATGCCCTTCTCTCGTGGGTTTGAGGCAACAGGCCACAGACCAGGCAGCAGGTGATCAGCCTGGGTCACATTGGATTTACTGGGAGAATGGTCTCCTGTATTCAGAGCCTAAGGTTGCTGAGCCTGGGTCAGCCCGTGTGCTGGTGGTACCCCAGCGCTTCAGAGCCTTCCTACTGGGGTTGGCTCATGATGTACCGTTAGCAGGACATCTGGGGCAGGATAAGACCTTTGAAAGGCTTGTCACCCATTTCTATTGGCCCCAGATGCGCAGGAGTGCCGCCACTCACTGCAGGACATGCCAGACTTGCCAGGCAAGTGGAAAGAGTGGGAGGAAGCAGAAGGCTCCTCTCCAACCATTCTCTGTGGCCAGCACCCCCTTTGAACGGGTGGGTATTGACATTGTGGGGCCACTGGACCCCAAGACAGCCATGGGCAACAGGTTTATCCTGGTCTTGGTGGACCATGCCACCCGGTACCCTGAAGCCATCCCTCTCAGGACAGTGACGGCCCCCGTGGTGGGACGGACACTGATGGGAATTTTCTCACGTGTGGGATTCCCTCAAGAGGTGGTGTCTGACAGAGGTACCAACTTCGTGTCCAAGTACATGAAGTCCCTGTGGCAGGAGTGCGGTGTAACTTACAAGTTCACCACTCCTTACCATCCTCAAGGAAATGGGCTGGTTGAGAGATTCAACCGGACCCTCAAGGGCATGATTATGGGTCTGGAAGAACCCATGAGGCGTAAATGGGACGTCCTCTTACCTTGCCTGTTGTTTGCATACCGGGAGGTGCCACAGAAGTCTCTAGGGTTCAGCCCCTTTGAGCTCCTCTATGGACACCCGGTGCGAGGACCTCTGAGTTTGGTCAAGGAAGGCTGGGAGCAATCTCCCAGGAAACCTCCCCAGGATGTATACAGTTACATGCTGGCCTTCAGGAACCAGACTAGGCGTTTCAGAGAGCTGGCTGAGGCAAATCTGGAAGCCAGCCAGGAAGAGATGAAGCGGTGGTACGACCAGAATGCCACTCCGGTCGAGCTTCAGCCTGGTCAGAAAGTGTGGGTCATGGCCCCAGTGGAGCCTTGTGCGCTCCAGGATAGGTGGACCGGCCCTTTCACGGTGGTGGAGCGCAAGAGTCCAGTTACCTACTTGGTGGACATGCAGTCTCCCAGGAACCCCTTGCGGGTCCTGCATGTGAACCGCCTAAAGCCCCACTTGGAGAGGTCCCAAGTGGGCATGCTCTTAGCTACAGATGATGGGATGGAGGAGGAGACCGAGCCTCTTCCTGACCTCCTGTCAGCCCGAGAGCAAGATGGATCAGTGGATGGAGTAAACCTCTCTACCTCCCTCACACCTGAGCAGCAGGGTGACTGTCGCCAGCTGTTGGGACAGTTCCCTGACCTGTTCTCCCTGGTTCCCAGTGTCACTCATTGGTGCGTCCATGATGTGGACACTGGGGACAGTCTTCCTGTGAAGCACAAGGCTTACAGGGTGACTGACAGGGTCAGAGCCTGCATCAAGGAGGAGGTCTCCAAGATATTTGCGCTAGGGGTGATTGAGTCCTCTAACAGCCCTTGGGCCAGCCCAGTGGTCTTGGTTCCAAAGGCTGCCGCACCTGGTGCCACACCAGAACTCCGGTTCTGTGTGGACTACAGGGGACTCAATTCCGTCACCAGGACTGACGCCCACCCCATCCCCAGAGCTGATGAGCTCATAGATCGGTTAGGGGCTGCGCGGTACCTCAGCACGCTTGACTTAACGTCTGGGTACTGGCAGATCGCCTTGACTGATGGGGCAAAAGAGAGGTCAGCATTCTCCACACCAGATGGGCACTACCAGTTCCAGGTGATGCCCTTTGGGATTAAGAATGCTCCTGCCACCTTTCAGAGGTTGGTCAACCAGGTGTTGGTTGGACTGGAGGATTTCAGTGCCGCCTACCTGGATGACATCGCAGTGTTCAGTGCCAGTTGGGAAGAACATCTGCGCCACCTCTGGGAAGTGTTGATGGCGCTGCGGAGGGCAGGCCTCACAATCAAGGCAAGTATGTGCCAGATTGGGCAGGGTTCTGTGGTGTACTTGGGACACCAGGTTGGGAGCGGCCAGGTGGCACCCCTCCAACCGAAAATTGATACCATTCTGGCTTGGGAGCCCCCCAAGACCCAGACAGAGGTGAGAGCCTTCCTAGGACTCACCAGGGATTACAGGAGATTCGTCAAGGGGTATGGCAGCATTGTTGCCCCCTTGACAGAGCTGACTTCCAAGAAGCAGCCCAGGAAAGTGATTTGGACTGACGCCTGTCAAAAAGCTTTTGACACCTTGAAGACTGCCATGTGCACGGCGCCTGTGCTCCAGGCACCCAACTTCCCAATGAGTTCATTGTTCAGACGGACGCTTCAGAGCATGGTGTAGGGGCTGTTCTATCACAGATCAATGAGGAGGGCCTAGACCAACCTGTAGCCTTCATCAGTAGGAGGTTACTTCCCGGGAACAGAGATGGAGTGCTATTGAGCGTGAGGCATTTGCTGTGGTCTGGGCACTGAAGAAGCTGAGACCATACCTGTTTGGGACTCACTTCCGGGTTCAGACAGACCACAGGCCCCTCCGATGGTTGATGCAGATGAGGGGTGAGAATCCAAAGCTGTTGAGGTGGTCCATTTCCGTACAGAGGATGGACTTTACGGTGGAACACCGCCCTGGTACAGAACACGCCAATGCTGATGGTCTGTCCAGATTTTTCCGCCTTAGTGATGAGAACTCCCTAGAGGTAGGATAGTTCTCCCCACATTTCAGCTGGAGGGGACACGTTTTAGACCTGGCATCCTTGGCGTGGGTCTCCCTTCCATTTTTTCATAATGCCTCCACTGTTGTCGATATGTTTTTGCTGGACTAGATGCTCATGGGCACTTTGCCACTGCTAATCAGTGCCAAAGTGCAAGTGCTCCCTATGATAAATTGTGTTGTGTATTAGTGACTCCATGATTGGATGATTGGTTTACTTGTCAGTCCCTAGTACAGTGCACTGAGTGTGCCCAGGGCTTGTAAATCCAATGCTGCTGATGGGCTTGCAGCACTGGTTGTGCCACCCACAGGAGCAGCTTGTAAAGTGTGTCTCAGGCCTGCCATTGCAGAGCCTGTGTGCAGCCTAGGGCTGCCATGTCGACTTGGTAAGTACACCCACTTACCAGGCCCTAAACCTTCCCTTTACTGCATGTTGGTCACCCCTAAAGTAGGCCCTAGGGCAGGGTGCATTGTAAGTATAAGGTAGGACATGCTCTGGTGTGTGTGGCATGTCCTAATAGTGAATTACAGCCATTTTCGTTTTTCACTATTGCAAGGCTACCTGTTCTCCATAGGCCAGAATGGGCAGTTAGATTATTACATTTTATAATCCTAACTGACTCAGGGAACATGGTGGAAATTCGAGTTTAGTATGCCTGAACTCAGAATGATAAAATACATCTTTTATTGAAGTTGGTTTTAACATTCTGTGTTTGAAAATACCACTTTTAGAAAGTAGGTATTTTCTTGTCTAACTATCCAAAGCCTGCCCCTGCTAGGTTGTGTATTCCTTGTCTGGTGTTTTTGAGTGACAGGGCTGGGGATTCCAGGAGACAGAATGAGTCAGCCCAGTGGTGAATAGAGAGATCTGCATCTGGATGGGTGGGAGGAGTTGCACCTGGGACCTGAATAGGACAGTGCCTGCACCCCACAGTTCTGGCTCCACCCCCTGTGGTGTGTCTGATGTCTCTGCCCTGCACAGTGAAAGGAGAGAAGGAATCATGTCAACAAAGTGATCCAGGGCTGGGCTTTCCCTCCACAATGCTGGCTCCACCTCCTGTGGGGCGTCTGATGTTTCTGCCCTGCACTGTGAAAGGAAAGAAGGAGTCATGTAAACAGAGTGCTCCAGAACTGGTTTGGACTGGGCAAAGGCCCCTCTGCCCTCAGAGGACAAAGGATTTTGGGGTATAAATATTGGGACCCTGATCCCAAGAAATTAGATCACTTTTGGGAACAAGAAGAAACCTTTGCTGAGGAGCGGTACCAAGAAGAAACTGAGGAGAGACTATCCCTAAGCCTGAAGTGCTGCTTGGGGATTGGCCTGCAGTGGTTTGCCTGACTGCCAAAGAAAGGAGAAAGGAACTTTTGCTTTGATGTGACTTTCATCAACTTGTGAAGGATCTCCAAGGGCTTGGAAGAGAGCTTGCCCCCTGATCGAAGTCCCAGGACCATTGGACTTCACCCCCTTTGTGAATTGCTGCTGGAAACTCTGTTTCAGTGGCTACAGAGGTAGGGAGCTGTGACCGACTCTCCCGACCGGCTCGGCGTCCGGTTGGCACCGCATCGAGCACCGCCTGCATCTTGCAACGCACGGCCTTGGTCTCACCGACTCCGTCAACGAGCCGCTGCCTGCACCGTAACCTGTGAGCACTGCACCTTGCAACGCCTCGCTACACCGAATCCATCTGGTCCGACCGACACGGTCACTGCTGCTGAGTTTGAGTCCTGTGACCGCACCGGAGTTGGGCACCGCTCGCACGTTTCGCGACGCACCGCCCGACTCGCACCGCTGTCCGGACTGATCGACGCCAGCTCCTGAATCCGGCTCCGTCGCCGCTCCGCAACCTGCCAGCACCGCATCGAAGCACCGTCTCGCCCTGCAACGCACGGCCCTGGTCTCACCGACTCCGTCTCGACGACGTCAACAAGCCGCTGCCTGCACCGCATCGAGGGACAACGCGTCCTGCAACGCTTTCATTTTGCACCGCGACGAACAGCCATCTGGCTCGCACGCCCGTGCCTGCCGCTTCAAGTAAAAGGTACTGTGACCGAGTCTGTCTACGCTGTGTTGGCCCGTCTCGACGCGGTCAGCTGGATCGCACAGAACCTTGACTTAAGTCTTTTTGATCAGAACTAAGCATTTTTGACAGTATTGTGGATTATTTTTGTCGTTTATGGTCTTGTGATAAATCTATATAAAGTATAGCTATTTTTATAAATATACAACCTGTGTGGTGTCCATTTGTAGTGTTGTCACTTGATTACTGTATGTGTTCACAAATGCGTTATACACTGCCTCTGAACTAAGCCTGTCTGCTCGTGCCAAGCTACCAAGAGGGTGAGCAGGGGTTATTTCAGGAGTGTACCTACTTTCCCTGACTAGACGCAAGGGTCCCTATTTGGACAAAGGTACCTACCTCTGCCAACTAGAGACCCCCAAATCTAACACTTGGCAATAAGTAACCACTGCAGGCCAACCCCAAACAGCAAACAGCACAGGGGCAGTCTCCTCCTTCAGCTTTCTTGGTTTCTCTCCTTGGCAAAGGTTCGTCTTGATTCCCAGAAGTGATCTAAAGTTCTGGGGTCCGGGCCCCTCTTTTTATACACACAAAGTCTTTGTTCTCTGAAGGCAGAGAGTGTCTGTACCTAGTCAAAACCAGTTCTGTCCTCCCTGGTGCAGCTTCCTGGCAGGAGGTGGAGACAGCATTGTTGAAAGCAGACCTGGCCCAGGTAGCTGAAAAGAAATCTCCTCCCCCTACTCTCTATTCTATGTAGGCTCAGGCATGTGAAAGGAAATCTCCTCCCTCTACTCTCTATTCAACCCAGGTCCTATTCAGCCCAGCCCTGACTCATCAGACTGCTGGAGCCAAAGCCCTCTCCAGCCCCCTGTCACTCACAAACCAGACATGGAATACACAAACCTAGCAGAGGCATACTGGATGGTTAGGCAAGAAAATACCTACTTTCTAAAAGTGGTATTTTCAAACACAGAATGTAAAAATCACCCACACTAAAAGATGTATTTTAACATTCTGAGTTCAGGCATACTAAACTTTAATTTCCTATCTTGGTCCCTGGGTCAGTTATGGTTATAAGATGTTATAATCAAACTGCCCATTCTGGCCTATGGGAAAAGATAGCCTTGCAATAGTGAAAAACGAAATTGGCTGTAATCCGCTATCAGGACATGCCACACACACCAGGGCATGTCCTACCTTTCACATACAATGCACCCTGCCCATAGGTATACCTTGGTCCTACCTTAGGGTGACTAACATGTAGAAAAGGGAAGGTTTAGGGACTGGCAAGTGGGTGCACTTGCCAAGTCAGCATGGCAGTCCCAGACTGCACACAGGCTCTGCAATGGCAGGCCTGAGCCATACTTTACAAGCTGCTTCTGTGGGTGGCACAATCAGTGCTGCAAGCCCACCAGCAGCATTTGATTTACAGGCCCTGGGCACTCATGGTGCACTGTACTAGGGTCTGACAAGTAAATCAAATAAGCCAATCATGGAGTCACTAATCCATTACAACAATTTACAATAGGGAGCACTTGCACTTTGGCACTGAACAGCAGTGGCAAAGTGCCCAAAACATCTAGGCCAGCAACAACATAGCAAAAACACAGGAGGCAACAGCAAAAAAATGGAAGGGAGACCCACGCCAATGGTGCCAGGTCTAACACGTGTCCCCTCCAGCTGAAATGTGGGGAGAACTACCTACCCTCTTGGGAGTTCTCTTCACTAAGGCGGAAAAATCTGGACAGACCATCAGCATTGGCGTGTTCTGTACCAGGGCGGTGTTCCACCGTGAAGTCCATCCCCTGTAGGGAAATGGACCACCTCAACAGCTTTGCATTCTCACCCCTCATCTGCATCAGCCATCTGAGGGGCCTGTGGTCTGTCTGAACCCGGAAGTGAGTCCCAAACAAGTATGGTCTCAACTTCTTCAGTGCCCAGACCACAGCAAATGCCTCACACTCAATTGCATTCCACCTCTGTTCCCGTGGAAGTAACCTCCTACTAATGAAGGCTTCAGGTTGGTCTAGGCCCTCATCATTCATTTGTGAAAGTACAGCACCCACACCATGCCCTGAAGCGTCTGTCTGCACAATGAATTCCTTTGAGAAGTTGGGCGCCTGAAGCACGGGCGCCGTGCACATGGCAGTCAATCAATCAATCAGGGGTTTGTTAAAGCGCGACTACTCACCCGTAAGGGTCTCAAGGCGCTAGGGGGAGGGGGGGGGTGCAGGTTCCATCCATCAAGGAGGGGGTCTGTCGAAGAGCCAGGTTTTGAGGTTTCTTGCGAAGATGGGGAGCGATGTTGTCTGTCTGAGGTGGAGCGGAAGGGCGTTCCATGCTTTGGCCGCGAGGAAGGAGAAGGAGCGGCCTCCCGATCTGGTCTTTCTGGTGCGGGGGACCACGGCGTAGGAGAGCTGGGCTGATCGTAGGGATCTTTGGGGTGCGTGGAATTTGAGTCGGCTGTTCAGGTATGCTAGTCCGGTGCCGTGAAGGGCCTTGTGTGCGTGGGTGAGCATCTTGAAGGTGATTCTCGCCTCGACAGGGAGCCAGTGGAGTGTGCGCAGGTGCTGGGAGATGTGGCAGTGTTTTGGCAGGTTGAGGACCAGTCTTGCGGCGGCGTTCTGGATGTTCTGTAGCTTGCGGGTGAGGTTTTTGTTTATTCCGGCGTAGAGTGCAGTTTTCAGGGCATCAAAAGCTTTCTGACAGGTGTCAGTCCAGTTCACTTTCTTGGGCTGCTTCCTAGAAGTCAGCTCTGTCAAGGGTGCTACAATGCTGCCATACCCCTTGACAAACCTCCTGTAGTACCCTGTGAGTCCTAAAAAGGCTCTCACCTCTGTCTGGGTCTTGGGGGGTTCCCAAGCCAGGATGGTATCAATCTTGGGCTGTAGGGGTGCCACCTGGCCGCTCCCAACCTGGTGTCCCAAGTACACCACGGAACCCTGCCCGATCTGGCACTTACTCGCCTTGATCGTGAGGCCTGCCCTCTGCAGCGCCATTAACACTTCCCAGAGGTGGCGCAAATGTTATTCCCAACTGGCGCTGAACACTGCGATGTCATCCAGGTAGGCGGCACTGAAATCTTCCAGTCCAGCCAACACCTGGTTGACCAACCTCTGAAAGGTGGCAGGGGCATTCTTCATCCCAAAGGGCATGACCCGGAATTGGTAGTGCCCATCTGGTGAGGAGAATGCAGACCTCTCTTTTGCCCCATCAGTTAAGGCGATCTGCCAGTACCCATACGTTAAGTCAAACGTACTGAGGTACCGGGCAGCCCCTAACCGATCAATGAGCTCATCAGCTCTGGGGATGGGGTGCGCGTCAGTCCTGGTGACTGAATTGAGTCCTCGGTAGTCCACACAGAACCGGAGTTCTGGCGTGGCACCCGGTGCAGCAGCCTTTGGGACCAAAACCACTGGGCTGGCCCAAGGGCTGTTAGAGGACTCAATCACCCCTAAAGCAAACATCTTGGAGACCTCCTCCTTGATGCAAGCTCTCACCCTGTCAGTCACTCTGTAAGTTTTGTGTTTTACAGGAGGACTGTCCCCAGTGTCCACATCATGGATGCACCACTCAGTGACACCGGGAGTCAGGGAGAACAGATCAGGAAACTGTCCCAACAGTTGGCGACAGTCATCTTGCTGCTTAGGGATCAGGACGGAAGAGAGGTTCACACCGTCCACTGACCCATCTTGCTCTTTCGCAGACAGGAGGTCAGGAAGAGGCTCAGTCTCCTCCTCCATTCCATCATCTGTCGCTAGGAGCATGCCCACTATGGACCTCTCCAAGTGGGGCAAAAACACTCTCCCCTATGACCTATATTTCTTTCCAAGAGATTCAATATGGTATGGGTTAGGGTACAGGTGCAAAATTACATGATTATAACATTCAAGTGCACATATACCTATTCTTTTTTTTTTTTTATTCCATTTATTTTTCATTCTTATTAATTTTTTGTCTGTTTATAATCAATACACATCAATCTGTATTTATTATATATTTACTAGAAAAACACTTTTTTAACAATTTTTTAGTACAAACATTATTACAAATTGTTGTATACAGTGTGATACAACTGTATCAACCCCCAATAAATAAATCAATCTAGCATCAAAACACATTCATTCCTCACACTCGCTCACAGTCATACAAGACACATATACACATTTGGGTATAAGGAACACATAGATGTAAAACGCTTCCAATGGACAATTTCGATGACCAAATCCAAAAGGTCTGGACGCACGGGTCGACGCGCGTTTCGGTGGAGTAACACAACCCGTGAACATCCTTCATCAGGACGTCGCCCAAATAGAATACTGTGTCACTAGGACAGATCAAAACGGGGTACTAATTTCAATTGGGGATGGTGCCCATTGTCTAGAGAAAGCAGATTATAGAACAATGGACAGCGAAGTCTGTGTCATCAATGGCTAGCCGTCCCCTTCTAACTCAAATGGAAGTAGGCTTCTAGATAATTTAGTCAGTATTTTTGGATCACCAGCGCCGATATACATAGAATTATCAATGCATGCGTGTGTTAAATTATATGTTCTTGCTCTCCCAAAACCAGAGTGTGTCACACTCTGAACCGTAGCAATGGGGGTATCCCTATAATGTATCCTGGTGTACTCAGCAGGGTAGAACTTCCATGAATGTACCCGTTCTATCGAGAAACACCTCTACGTTACTCCACGTCCATCCCAAGCTGTCCGGTCCACCTATCCTGGAGCGCACAAGGCTCCACGGGGGCCATGACCCATACTTTCTGTCCAGGCTGAAACTCGATCAGAGTGGCATTCTGATCATACCACCGTTTCATCTCTTCCTGGCTGGCTTCCAGATTCGCCTGAGCGAGTTGTCTGAAACGCCGAGTTTGGTTTCTGAAAGCCAGCATGTAGCTATATACATCCTGGGGAGGTTTACTGGGAGCTTTCTCCCAGCCTTCCTTTACCAAACTCAGAGGTCCTCTTACAGGGTGACCATACAAGTGACCAGTCCTTAGGGACTGAACCCTAAGGACTTCTGTGGCACCTCTCTGTAAGCAAACAGAAGGCATGGCAAGAGGACGTCCCACTTACGCCTCATAGGTTCCTGAAGACCCATAATCATGCCCTTTAGGGTCTGGTTGAATCTCTCAACCAGCCCATTACCTTGGGGGTGGTAAGGAGTGGTGAACTTGTAGGTTACACCGCACTCCTGCCACAGGGACTTCATATACTTAGATATGAAGTTGGCACCACGGTCTGACACCACCTCTCTGGGGAACCCCACATGGGAGAAAATCCCCATCAATGCACGTCCCACCACGGGGGCCATCACAGTCCTGAGAGGGATGGCTTCCGGGTACCAGGTGGCATGGTCCACCAAGACCAGGATGAACCTGTTGCCCATGGCTGTCTTGGGATTCAGAGGCCCCACAAAGTCAATGCCCACCCTTTCAAAGGGGGTGCTGACCACAGGGAACAGTTGGAGAGGAGCCTTTTGCTTCCTCCCACTCTTACCACTTGCCTGGCAAGTCTGACAGGTCCTGCAATGAGTATCTGAACTCTTGCGCATTTGGGGCCAATAAAAGTGGGTGACAAGCCGTTCAAAGGTCTTGTCTTGCCCCAAAAGGCACATCATGAGCCAGACCCAGTAGGAAGGCTCTGAGGCGCTGGGGTACCACCAGCACACGGTCTGACCCAGGCTCAGCAACCTTAGGCTTGCTATACAGGAGACCATTCTCCCAATAGATCCAATGTGATCCAGACTGATCACCTGCTGCCTGGTTTGTGGCCTGTTGCTGCAAACCCACACGAGAAGGGCACTTCTTCTGCTCATCGCAGAACTCTTCCCTGGAGGGTCTTCCTTCCTGCTGCCAATGGGTCAGTTCAGGCAGGTCCCCCAGTTCAGCTACTTGTTCCCCTGTAGGTTCCAGGGCATCCCCTTCAAGGTCTGCCTCCTCCTGGATCGTGGGAACGTCGGGGGCTGGTTTCCCGCGCCCCCTGCCTCTTCTCTTTAAGGCAGGCACCTGGGCCACTCTTTCAGGCTCCAGGTCCTCTTGAATACCCTTTCTGGCTGCCATTGATCGAGTGGTTACACACGCCCACTCAGGCAGACCCAACATCTCCAAATGAGACCTTCTCTCCACCTTAGCCCAAGGGGAGCTTTCCAAATCATTGCCTAGCAGACGGTCAACATGCATGGCTGGCCTCACAGCTACTTGAAAGGTACCTGAGACCCCCCCACTCAAAGGGAACCTGGGCCACCTTACAGTGGCTCTCTGAGTTGTCAGCGGCAACTACAGGGTAAAATGCATGGGGGATCACCTGGTCTTCAGACACCAGCCGACAACTGACAGCTGTCACACTGGCTCCGGTGTCTCTCAGAGCCTCCACCCTATGGCCATTGATGGTCACCCACTGCCTGTAATTCTTAGTGTTAACAGGCAGCTGGGTCCTAGGGACCATCTCAGTGTCTCCTAAAGAGACCAGGGACATCTCTGCGGGACCCCACCCAACTTGGGCACCCAACTCCTCCCCCAGGGCTACACTAGCCATCTGCCGGGGCGGTGCACCAGTGGGTGCTGCATTCGCTTTCATGGGACACTTAGGATCATAGAAGCAGTGGCCCACCTGACCACACGCATAACATGTCTTGGGCCCCTTTTGAACAGGCTTATCTGTTGGGGCCCCGGACTTCTTCTCAGGGGGAGGCTGGGAACCCTTCCCTTGGTTCCCTTGGGGATTTCTTTGGGGCCCTTTTTGGAACTTCCTCTGTTTACCCTTGTCCCCCCCACTCTTCTGCTGGGGACCCTGCCCACCTTTGGCGAAGTCTCCCACATGACCCTTGTGGACCCGGGTACTAACCCAGTGGTCCGCCTCCTCAGCAAGCTTCCTAGGGATAGTCAGCTTGCTATCAATTAGGTGCTGGCGTAGCTCTGGAAAACAATTACTGGACAAGTGCTCCCATGCAATCAAATCATAGAGTGCTTCAAAATCATTCACTTTGCTACCCTTCACCCAACCATCCAATGCTCTGGAAAAAAAAGACACATATTCCACCCAAGTACTTGACTCCAGCTTCTTACAATTTCTAAACCTTTGTCTATAAAGTCTGGGGTCAACCCATACCTGGTCATTAAGGCTTCCTTCATGCGGGCATAGGAATTCTGGTCCTCAGAGGGCAAGTCTAACAAGGTATCGCGCCCCTCACTTACAAAGCGCCCCCACAACCCCGCTCCCCAATCCTTCTCATGGACCCGGTGGGAGGTCATGGCCACTTCATAGGCCTTAAACCATTGACCAATATCTTCATGCCTGTGAAACTCCTTAATTACCTCAGAATGCTCAGGAGTATTTCTAGCTTCCAACCAGGCCTTCAGCGCCTTTTGGAACTCCTCCTTCTTGGTGATGCCTTTCACAGAGATTTTAAATCTTTTACAGAGGGTTTTAAGCTGTGGCACAGTGTAGGTATCAACCCTCTCTTCTTCAAATTGTAGATCCATAGATGCGTTGGATGCTGCTTTGCTCATGGTAACATGGATTGGCAGTTTTTAGCAAAAATAGAAGCCCCAAGGAAAAAATTCGACCAAAATGTATGTGGTAGCGTTATGGTCTGCACTCACTAGTAGTGTACACCAATCACTGTATATGAGTCACAAATGCAAGTCCAAATCCCCACCGC
The DNA here is from genome assembly GCA_963921515.1 of Calotriton arnoldi. NCBI lineage: Eukaryota > Metazoa > Chordata > Amphibia > Caudata > Salamandridae > Calotriton > Calotriton arnoldi. The sequence goes on along the minus strand of CAWUFW010013078.1, from coordinate 369,490 downwards.
TGACCACCAATGTTAGAAATGGGGGTCTCTAGTTGGCAGAGGTAGGTACCTTTGACCAAGTAGGGGCCCTTGCTTCTAGTCAGGATAAGGGGGCTACACTCCCAAAATAACCCCTGCTCACCCCCTTGGTAGCTTGGCACGAGCAGGCAGGCTTATCTCAGAGGCAGTGTGTAAAGAATTTGTGAACACATACAGTAATACAGTGAAAACACTACAAATGGACACCACAACAGTTTAGAAAAATAAGTAATCTTTAAATAGATTTAACAGAACACCAAACACCAAAAATCCACAATACAGTACTCAAAAATATGACTTTCAAATGGTAGAAATAGCTTAGTTCAATGTAGATGGTACATGCAACACTTTACTCTCAAAGTACCTTGGATGCGTAACGCAATATAAACAAAAAGGGTCGCAGGGAAGGCGAGGCGTCAGTTTCTTGCTTCGGGGGAGGCGGCACACCTGTTCCTTACTGCAGCGCAGGGGAGGCAATGCGTCTGTTCCTTACCGGAGAGGAGGCGAAGCGTCTGTTTCTTACTGCGTTCCGGTTACGATGCGACAAGATGGCGCCTCGATGCGATGATCCGGTGGCGATGCGACAAAATGGCATCCTTGATGCGATGAGATAACTTGGATGCGATGCGTGCACGCCGATGGGCGTGCTGCAAAATTGGTGGTTTCTTGAGTCGCGACAGGCCCTGCAACGCGCTTCTCCGGTGATGCGACGGCAACCTCTGCGGCGGCGGCACGTTTCTCCGGCGATGCGACACGCTTCTTTGGTGATGCGACGGCAACCAGCTGCGGCGGTGGCACGCTGCTTCGGCGATGCAACGGCAACAGCTGCGGCGGTGACACGCTTCTACCTCGTTGCGTCGCGCTTCCAGCTCCCAGCGACACGCAGTCTCTAGAGGGCCCAAAACAACAGCAGGCACCTCTCTGCAGGCAGAATTCCCAGCAAGGAAATTCAGGGGAGCTAGTGGTGAAGTCTTTGTATCCCTGAGACTTCAGAACAGGAGGCAAGCTCAGCTTCAAGCCCTTGGAGAACTTCCTCAAGATGATAAAGTGCACACAAAGTTCCTTTTCTCCTTTCCTTGGCAATAAGTAACCACTGCAGGCCAACCCCAAACAGCAAACAGCACAGGGGCAGTCTCCTCCTTCAGCTTTCTTGGTTTCTCTCCTTGGCAAATGTTTGTCTTGATTCCCAGAAGTGATCTAAAGTTCTGGGGTCTGGGCCCCTCTTTTTATACACACAAAGTCTTTGTTCTTTGAAGGCAGAGAGTGTCTGTACCTAGTCAAAACCAGTTCTGTCCTCCCTGGTGCAGCTTCCTGGCAGGAGGTGGAGACAGCACTGTTGAAAGGAGACCTGGCTCAGGTAGCTGATAAGAAATCTCCTCCCCCTACTCTCTATTCTACGTAGGCTCAGGCATGTGAAAGGAAATCTCCTCCCCTACTCTCTATTCAACCCAGGTCCTATTCAGCCCAGCCCTGACTCATCAGACTGCTGGAGCCAAAGCCCTCTCCAGCCCCCTGTCACTCACAAACCAGACATGGAATACACAAACCTAGCAGAGGCATACTGGATGGTTAGGCAAGAAAATACCTACTGTCTAAAAGTGGTATTTTCAAACACAGAATGTAAAAATCACCCACACTAAAAGATGTATTTTAACATTCTGAGTTCAGGCATACTAAACTTTATTTTCCCATCTTGTTCCCTGGGTCAGTTATGGTTATAAGATGTTATAATCAAACTGCCCATTCTGGCCTATGGGAACAGATAGCCTTGCAATAGTGAAAAACGAAATTGGCTGTAATTCACTATCAGGACATGCTACACACACCAGGGCATGTCCTACCTTTCACATACAATGCACCCTGCCCATAGGTGTACCTTGGGCCTCCCTTAGGGGTGACTAACATGTAGAAAAGGGAAGGTTTAGGGACTGGCAAGTGGGTGCACTTGCCAAGTTGACATGGGAGTCCCAGACTGCACACAGGCTCTGCAATGGCAGGCCTGAGCCATACTTTACAAGCTGCCTCTGTGGGTGGCACAACCAGTGCTGCAAGCCCACCAGCAGCATTTGATTACAGGCCCTGGGCACTCATGGTGCACTGTACTAGGGTCTGACAAGTAAATCAAATAAGCCAATCATTAAGTCACTGATCCATTACAACAATTTACAATAGGGAGCACTTGCACTTTGGCACTGAACAGCAGTGGCAAAGTGCCTAAAGCATCTAGACCAGCAAAAACATAGCAAAAACACAGGAGGCAACAGCAAAACAATGGAAGGGAGACCCACGCCAATGGTGCCAGGTCTAACACCTCACTAAACCAGGGTAAAATACCGGACTGCCTAAAAGCGGGACAGGTCAGCCCTCTTTTGAAAAAACCACTGGCTGATCCAACCAACCTTGACAATTTTGCCCCATTTCCAACATCCTGACACTGGCCAAAGTTCTTGAAAAATGTGCCCATGTCCAACTGTGCAATCACATTGATCATTTCAACCTCTTTGACCGGCACCAGTCAGGCTTCCGCTCAGGCCATAGCACTGAATCGGCCCAGACTCATAAAGTGGACGATGCCCTAAAAATGTTAGACCGTAACGAATCCTGCCTACTAATCCTCTTGGACCTCTCCTCTGCCTTTGACTCTGTAAAGCACGAATACCTTCTTGACTTACTAGAGCATAGGATGGGATTATCGGGGTCTGTTTTAAATTGGTTCACCTCGTTTCTGCAAAACAGAATGCAAAAAGTCAAGGTAAATCAATCCCTTTCCAACACCACACCGGTCACACTCGGTGTCTCACAAGGCTCCTCTCTTTCCCCCACTATCTTCAACCTATTCATGGAACCACTAACTGAAATGCTAAGGGCTGCCAACATTCACTATCATCTTTATGCAGATGACATCCAATTGTACTTGAAAATTTCATCTCCTGAAGACACCGATGTCTCAATCCCATCCTTCAAAACACTCAAAATTGGTTAGCATGCAACCCTCTCAAACTCAACACGCAAAAACTGAATTCCTCCTAATCGCCCCATCTAACCAGATACACTCAAGAAAGGATTGGATGGAGCATTTAACAGCTTTCAATTGTACACCACTAATCATTGAATCAGCCAAGTCACTAGGTATAACCCTGGACAAAACTCTTAATATGCGGGAACACATCAGTGCCACCACCAAAGGAGTAAACTTATAACTGAGTATACTACGTAAACTAAAACCTTTCCTCCCGGACACAGACTACAAACTGGCAGTGCAAGCACTCGTAATCCCCAGATTGGATTATGGAAACGCTACTCTCACTGGCCTACCTAGGGCCTCAACAGCCCCCTTAAGGCTTCACTCAACTCGGCGGCAAGGCTCATCACGGGGTCAAAACGGTTCAATCATATCTCTCCTGACCTTATGTGAGAAGTTGGCCTGGTATATGCTGTCCACTAATTAAAGTGGGCACCTTGCACCAGTCCAAACGACCCTTATTGATGATTAGGCTAAAGACAACCTTTATTGAAAGCTATCCTAGTGGTAGCTATGAAGAGCAGCCTTCAGGCTAAGTCTCGAAGGAATGTAAAGCAGCCTGTTTTACCAGATCATAACCTCCTGAATGACCAAATGAAAGGAGAACCACACAAGGAATATATAAAATAGATGTATTTATTACTAAACACTCTCTACTAGCCTCTTTATGAGATTAGAGAACAAAGCACACAATATTAAATCACTAGAACGACAGTAAATAGCACAATACACAGTGGGATCCAGGGGGAGACCAAACCATATACTAAGAAAGTGGTATAACAACCACGACTTGACTAGACACAGTGCCTAGAGCACGTAGAATCACTGGGACCCCAAGGAACCACCCAAAGTAGTGACACAGGGGACCCACGGAGGACGGGTGCAGTGTGTGAACACAGGCGCGAGCTCCGTACAACTCTATGGGAAAGTCGCGGTTGGAAATTTAAAGATTAAGGACACTTCGGAGAGGACTTTAAGCAAACCCAGCTAAACATAAAAGGTTCTAAGGCCAGCACCCTTGAGAGTACCGAGGTACCAGTGTTACCTATCCCAGAGGAGCCGGGTACATAGGGGTCAAGTGATGTCGGAAACCTTAGTCGTTTTCAATGGCGTGTTGCAGAAAAGTGCAAGATGAAAAGTGTCCGGTGTGATCCAAGCCTGGATCAGAGATGAGAAGAACCTGAAAGCAGAGGGGACAGAGTATGGGTCACTTCACAGTGACCAGGGGCACGATAGACGAATGCCCACCGATGTCGGATGTTTCAGGTGCGTAGAGGTGCTTAGAGGTGAAGCTTGACTCTGCAGCCACGGGGACCAGGAGATGTCAATGATGACCAAAGTCTGGAGGTGAGCTGTCCCACAAAGGATGTCGAGTGCTGGGGGGTCAGTGTCTGGATTGAACACCAACAAGCTTTGGCAACTGCAACCCACGCGTTCAGAGGAAAGATGCTTCTGTGAGGACCAGCAAGGTCCTGGGGACTCTCCAAGCTATGGAGAGTCAGGGCACATCTGGAGCAACCAGGGAAGCCCACGGAAAGTCAAAGTTACCTTCACAGGGACCCACAGGCCAACGGACCAGGGATCGCAAAGGGACCTCAAGCTGAATCACCAAATACCAGCCCACGGAACACTCGTGGTGTGTAGGCCGGAAATCTTCAGTGGAATTACTGCTTGGGGTCAGGACTACAAGTAGCCCAAAGCATAGCCTCAGGGATTTCTGCAAAAGAACACAGTGCACAGGGGTACGGGTTGCACGGTCCCCACGAGGGATATGGGCCTCAGAATTGCTGAGAGCGCAGATCAACCTCAGGGACCTTGGCAACCCACCTCCTGTATTGCAGAAATCTTCGGAGTCCTCAGGAGCTTGGGAGATGCAAACCGGTCAGATGCATTTAGGTGCCTGCCTTGCAGGGGAGTAACTCCTTTACGCCAAGGCAGATTTCTTCAGTCATCCAGCGTCGTGCAGATCGTCGAAGTACTTGGTTTCTGTAGCAGAGTTTAGTCCAGGTAAAATCTAAAGTCCTGTAGTCAGGGGTTCCTACTTTATACCCAAAGAAGGGGTGGGACAAACTCTGGGGACCCACCTAGGGGAGGGTCAGGACAGAGGGGTGGCTACACCCATGTCCTTTGTCCAGTTTCGCGCCAGAGCAGGAGCAAATGGCTCCTGCAACTGGTTTGAGCTGGACTATGCACAGGGACACCAAATGTGCCCCTAGTGCAGACATCGAAGCACTCTGAGAGTACACCCACCCAGCCCCAATACACTAAAGCCTGTCTGGGAGGTGGTCACACCTCCCTGTGACAGGAAATCTATTGTCAAGCCTTCCCCTGCCGGAGTTTCGTCCAGCAGCAGGAGGGCAGACTCGTGTCTGTGGCTGGCAGCATCAATTTTGTGATGCCAGGGTCAAGAAAGCTGGTACCGGGTGTACTGGTGTGGCATGTTTCTCCCTCTAGGAGGGTGGAATCATACCTCCCCGGCCAGTTACTGGTGGGGAGGTATGATTCCAAGGTGTTTGACACCAAACACGACATGTTTCCGTGAAGCCGTTTTAAAGTTAGCATTTACCGCTAGGTTATAATGCACTTAAGTATATATGGTTGGCTGCATCACAGGCAACCCCGGAAAAGAGGTTCCGAAGGCTGCAGAGGGGTTCTGCTCATGCATGGGCACCCTCTCACATAAAACCCAGCACCCTGCCTTCAGGATTGATAAGGCCTGCCATAGGGGTGACTGATCGGTTTATATGTGCAGTGATTTAGGATAGATATAGTGCACCTATATCTAAGTAAGGGGTGCATGCACCACCTGACAGAGGCTGCTGTAGCAGACCTGTGGTGTCATTTTGAATGGTCTCTCAGGGGTGGCACAATACATGCTGCAGCCCCTGGGAGGCCTCTGGGGTACCTAGGCCCTGGGTACATAGTATACCATATACTAGGGACTTATAAGGGGACCCCAGAATCCAATCTGGAGTGTACCTAAAGTACATGCACAACCAATTTAGGGAGAAAGCAGATAAACTGGGGTCCTGATTAGCAGGATCCCAGTCAGACTAGTCAAAAACCAGCAAAACATCAGGAAAAAAGTGGGGGTAACCATGCAGTCAGATTCCACCTTCCTACACCTTAAATCCCTCAACTGGCTCCCCTACGAAGCAAGAATCCAACTAAAAATTGCATGCATGACACACAAAGCTCTACATTTCAACACCCCAACCTATCTCGCCAGCAAACTTGAGCTATCTGGAGGCGCTAGATCCACCATAAGTGCTTCCACCCTCCTGCTTAAACCACAACGTTTCAACAAGAAAAAAACCTACAACAGATCATTCTCGGGCCTTGCTCCCAGAATTTGGAACGCTCTTCCCCCTGAGATAAGACTGACTCCCTCCAGTATCTCATTCAAGAAACAAGTCAAACTCTTATTAATGAACAGATTTCTGGTTTAGATCTTCAATCTCTCTCCTCCGTATTGTTAGTTATTATTCTGCTACACCGTATGTACCTTTACCATGTTTTAAATGTTTTATTGATCATTGTTCTCCTCATAGTGTAAAGCGCTCTGATACCCGCATGAGTCTTGTTCGCGCTATATAAAACTTTTCAAATAAATCAAAATAAAATAAATTCTTACTTAATCACAGACAAGAAGGTATTGAGATGCAATCCTTAACAGAGGAAGTTATCCTTAGTCCCATCATTAATTTGTCAGACTATAGATTGTCAGAAGGTGTAACAAACATTCTTGCGAAAGGTCTTTCTTTTGTACCCACCTCACTACCCAATAACTTTAATATAAAGGTGGAAATTCAACAATTTTTCAGAAAAATACACCTGAGGCATATTTTAAATAAAAATCCCATTGAAACAAGGTGAAATGCAGCAACTGACTTTAGGCCCCCATCCACTTTTACACGCTCTACATATCACATGTCACACAAAGTATTAGCATTCGAACAGGTGGTTCTCAAGGAGGTCATGGACATAGTCGAACACAGAGAGTACATAAGGTACAACATATCCAAAATGGAAAGGGAAAGCCTGGAATCATTGAAAAAGAATTCAGGAATCATCATCAAGGCAGCAGACGGGGGGGGGGGACAAAGTGGTGCAGAATACAAGTGATTATATCAAGGAGTTCATGACACAATTAGAGGTACAAGACAACTACTGCAAGGTGAATAAAGATCCGACCTAAGAGGTGGTTAAGCTCAGAGCCGGACTGGCTGTAGCGGGCACCGGGCGTTTCCCCGGTGGGCCGCCAGGGTGGGGGCCGGTTTTGGGCCCCTGGGGGTCTGTTTTTGTTACCGGGGGCCTGCAATATCGGCCCCCGGTAATAAAATCGGCCGAAACTGGCCTTTGCAAACAGCTCGACCGCACCCCCTCAGACCCCCAGGGGGGCCGGCCGAACAGTTTACCAGGGCCGGTTTCGGTTCCCAGTCCGGCCTTGGTTAAGCAAATACATAAGCTCACACAAGAAGGGCTGGACAAAGGCTACCTGACTGAACCGGAGTATACATTTTTGAATAAGAAAAATCCCAGAGTTCCAACTATTTATACTCAGCTGAAAATTCACAAGAACCTGGAAAAACCACCAGGTAGACTCATTGTTTCGGGTTATGGCTCCATCATGGAGCCCTTATGCAAATACGTAGACGTCTTCCTAAAACCATGGGTAATTGAAACAAGATCATATATCAGGGACACCATGCAAGCTATTCAATTAGTTGAGAATCAGCCCTTTGATCCTACGGTTCAGCTTCTTGTGACGCTAGATGTATCTTCACTGTACACTAGTATACCACAAGATGAGGCATTAGAGGTGGTTAAAGAAGTCCTAAACAGAAGGACTAACCCAGTGTGAGTTCCAACAGAATTCATAGTAGACCTTTTAGAAATTGCAATGAGAAAAAACTTTTGTACCTTTCAGAATGAATACTACATACAAACCAAGGGCGTGGCCATGGGAGCCGGGTTCGCTCCAGATTTGGGTAATTTATACATGGATAGATACGAGGACACCCACATCTATGACCAAAACAATCCATTTTTAGATAACATCACTATGTGGAAGAGGTACATAGATGATGTACTTATGATATGGACAGGGAGTTAACAGATTCTGCAGGATTTTTTTAAATCGCTCAATGAGAGATCTCCAGATATCCAATTTACCATGACATTGAACCATGAAGAAATCAATTTCCTAGATCTGACTCTGAAAGTGGAGGAGATGAAATTGTATACTAACCTTAACAAGAAATCAAGTCAACATAATACACTTCTGAGATACGGTAGTCACCATCCCAGAAATCACAGAGATAATCTGCCCTACGCACAGTTTCTAAGACTGCGTAGAAACTGTTCACGTAGGGTAGATTTCTTTAAAGAAACAGACATACTAATGAAAAAACTCAGTGACAGAGGGTATCCCAGGGGCTTGCTACACAGGGCAAGGAAGAGAGCCTGACACTTTACTGGAAATACATGAGAGACCAGACCCAGAAGATAGAAGAATGGTATGCGTCACTACATTCTGCACCAAAAGCAATAAAATAAAAAAAAAAATCATCAACAAATACTGGGATCTTGTAGCTGAGGAGGTGGGCACATTTGAAAAGCCATTGTTCGCCTTTAGGAGAGGATGCAATGTGAAGGACTATGTTGTCAGTTCCCTCCTGAAGACTCCTCGCACCCCGGATTTGAGAACGCAACTGGGTTTGTTGCCTATACTGGAGCATTTCAAATGCGGGAGCTGCAAGGCTTGTGAGACGACAGTGACATTAAAAGACTTCACATACTCAGGACGAAAGTACACCCTACAACACCATACCAATTGTAACAGTACAGAAGTGATATATGCAATACAGTGCCCATGCGGCCTGCTATATATGGGTCAGAGGAAACAAAAGGTCAAAGCGTGCATCTTACAGCACAGCAGTCGCATTAGATGCCAGGTACAGGGTGCCCCTTTGGTAGCCCATTTCCACACAAAAGGTCTCCAGCCAAAAAGTCTGAGATGGTGGGTTTTGGAGAAGGTGACACTGAGCCCTAGTGGTGGAGACATAGCGTCAGTAAAGTCCCTGAGAGAGTGCAAGTGGATACATATTCTTAATACAGTGAATCAAGGCCTCAACAAACTTGAGAAGACAAATAGGCAGGCGGGCTTGCTGAACAATAGCTAAATATGCATTATGTGCCATGTCCATCATTTCACACTTTTGTATAACTGAAATGTAATTATGTTTGCCAATATGAACATTAAAGAATTGCACAGCAATAGAATTGAATATGCACAACAATGTTGGCGAGATGATCAACCAATACCAGCACTGAAATATGATTGAATTTGTCACTTTGTACATTATATACCATTGGAAATGTATATGCACGGTATGGGGTCAAAATGATGACAAATAGATTCCTTGAATATTATATAGTATATTTTTTCATGTATATTTGCATGCGATGACAAATCATGTTTGTGCAGATAACACATTTGTTTACATTCAAACATTTTATTTACCCTATATTTCTAAATAGAGGACACTTTGGTGCAAATGATGTCGTATGAAAACAATCCAAACATTGTTCATTGCTCCAAACAATTGAAATACCCTTAGTTGCAGATTATAAGTAGGCGACACTTCGGTTTACTTTCATTACACACTTGCTGGTGTTTTTCTTTTCCTCATAGTGAGGTCAGTGTTTCCCTGTGCTAGGAAAGGGTTAATGGATGACTCGAGCCTGAGTTAGGCGTCAGCTGAGGTATCTGGCGTTGACACAGGCACGCTTTCCACAACGTGCACGCGGACGTCAGCCCCTTCAAGGTTGCTTTTAAACTGCATGTTTGAGCGCAGGAGGACAGCAGACAAGACAGGAGCTGCTGCTGTATATTTAATTGAAGCCACAGTATGTAAAGAGTATTTTTAATGGCTCAGTCAAGATTCTAATTGATATTCTTTGACTTTGTGCACATGAGTTACTCAGAACACAATTAAAAAGGAGCACTTTTCCCCTTTTAAATAACACTGGGGCTTTTCTTTTCCCTCGCATGAGTCACTCGATAAACAGGTGTTGCAAATATTAAGGAACTGTAGTTTCTAAGTATGAACTGAGCTGTTAGGCAGGTTTTCAAGTAATACACAAATATAGGCACTGATTAGGTGTTGTACACTTGGATCATGCAGAACATATTTACTCGGAGGACTTTCTCCTTTAAAATAGCACTGGGGCCTTTCATTTCTTTCGCAGGATTCACTCAGAGAGCATGTTTTGTAAATTATAGGGAACTGTCCTTTCTAAGCATGTACACAGCTGTTTAACATGTTTTAATGTATAAACTAAATATAGGTACTTATTAGGGCCTTAACAAGAAGAGAGCATCTAAACGGGTTCTGCTGTGCCATGTCATTTTGTGGAGCACCTTTTTGCGGTGCTTTCCATAAGTGTGATTAATTCACCTCCTAGCGCTCAACATTGGGTTGGTTTTTTTAAATCACCGTCTTGAAGATATCTCCTCATCCACATCATGTGTACCTTCAAATTATAGATTGGGCCAAGAGTTCTACAGTTGAAGGAGGATGATAATAACACAATCCCCATATCGCGTGAACCCCGGCTGTGGTTTGGGATGTCATGTTACATAACTAATGGATACTGTTTTGGACACGCCATAAGTCTGTCTTTGAATACATTTCAGGTGAGTGACCATTGATGGGTCCCACCGAATTGAATTTGTTCTTTTTAAACAATGATTACCTGCCATCAACCACACAGTTCTAATATAGGGCATTTTTCTCCCTATAGGCTGCCCTTTGGCCTGTTTTAGTCCTGAGGAAGATCTGCCATGATGTATAGTGAATAACACTTGATCACAGGGTCGAAACGTCGACGACATTATGTTATGTCCCATGTCAGCTATCCTTGGAATATGTAAAGAAGATATAAGGATACACTGAACAAAACATTTTTGGGACATTTTGATTATTTGTGGTTCCAAGGTCTCATGTTTGTGTGTGATCACTGGGAGATTTTTGATTTTCACTATGTATATGTTATTGTGATGCATTGTTCTTTATGTTCTCTGGACAGCCGTCAAAAAGAGAAATATGAAAAAGATAGATATACATGTATTGATATATGAAAAAAAATATATTTAAACAAGTAAATGGTTGTGTTGTGTCAGTGGTTTTCAGAAATCATTTTTCTTTAAAGATTGTGTTTTTTGAGTAGAAGAAGTTTCACACATGTTTGAGGGATCATTTATAGGTCCTCATAGTATTTAATGTTTAATGAAAAACATTATTTTGCAATTCAACTTGAGGAGGTTTAACATCACAGTCAGAGCATTACTGTACACCTTTATAGGTGGTTCAGGTCATAAATCATATCATAGATCACCTTGCCAACTAGGACACTACGATGACTCAAGTAGAGCATAAATCATTTCGTAGTATGTAGGCACATTTTGACCAGGAATCACTTTGCCACGGGGCCACTAAGCATTTGTCACCAAAAATGCAGAAGATCACTTTAGGCGGTAATCCCATAGGTCACTATGCCACTAGGCATGTACCCCAAACACAATTGGGGCTTCAAGCACTACAATTATGTGCCTAAATCACGCCACAGCATAGGCAGACACAGCTTCACTCCCAGTGAAGCATCCACTGTATCTTTCGTGAACATGGGCCCCAGGCATCAGGAAATGGGGAGTGCAGGACCACCACCTTCACTCCTGTTAGGGGCAATCCGGAAAAAACAAAGTTGCCCCCGTTGGTGGAGAGACCTCAAGTGGTCTCCCACATCCGCAACTTGAGCAAAGTGCAGCTGCCCGCGAACGCGTGTGACAGCTGCTGCCAGCCAGGATATTTGAATCCCCAAAGAAATACCCTCACGGTACCTCAGCCCTTCGTGGGCCTTGGAGAGCTCAGAGTAAGGCCAGCAACTCCCGTTGGATCTGGGAACCCGGCGGACCATTGCAGACCTCAAGCCTGCTGCTGAGCCTCGCCCACGGGGACTCCTCTGGGCGGGCCGGCGGCTTCCGATGACACCACACCCTTACTAGCTTCAGGGAAGTTGCTGGACAACCGGTACGGATGCTGCAGGTTGCCTGGCACTGGCCGAATGAGGCGAGGCGCTGATTCTTCCTGATCCTGGGCCTAAGGCGGTGAGTGGGGCTGCGCCTCAGGCAGGCTGCTCCCTCCTGATGGCCCGCAGCGAGAGCTCCTCCTAAGCTTTCAGTCACTAAACAAGCAGAGCTGGGTCAGACCCAGACACACAGCACGCTGGCCACAGTACCCTGAGCCTCACCATGAAAGCGCTTCAACACACGCTTGGGCTTTGAACAGTCTTGACCCCGTTCCCCATGGGAACAATCCAGCCCGAACTGCCAAGCCAGGTAGCGAACAGGGTCCAGACTGATTTGCATATGGCTTGGTCTAAACTGGAACGGCATGGGGAACAAAAAATGATGGATTTAGGCCCAGATCCCTGTACTGGGGTGAATGCATGACATTGTTAAGGATTCTGTCCATCAATTGTTCGTTTTGCATTTGTCACCTGAGTGGGACGAGTATGCCCAGACGTTGGTCCCGTGCTCTCCATGCCACTGGATTCAAGCTAGCCTGGTTCATGAGGGGTGATACCCCAAAACCGGTGCTAGGATGCTTTTTTCCTGTCCAGGGAGGACCTGGCTTGGCAGTTCGGGCTGGACTGATCCTATGGGGAACATGTACAAGACTAATTTGCATATGGCTGGGTCTAAACTGGAATGGCATGGGGAGCAAAAAAATTATGGATGTAGGCCCAGATCTCTGTACTGGGGTGAATACATGACATTGTTCAGCATTCTGTCCATCAATTGTTCTTTTTGCATTTGTCACCCCGAGTGGGATGGGTGTGCCCTGACATGGGTCCTGTGCTCTCCATGCCACTGGTCAAGCTAGCCTGGCTGAAGAGGGGTGATACCCCGAAACCTGTCCTAGGATGCTTGCTTCCAGTCCAGGGAGGACCTGGCTTGGCAGTTCAGGCTGGACTGCTCCCATGGGGAACAGGGTCAAGACTGATTTGCATATGGCTGGGTCTAAACTGGAATGGCATGGGGAGCAGAAAAATGATGGATGTAGGCCCAGATCTCTGTACTGGGGTGAATGCATGACATTGTTCAGCATTCTGTTCATCAATTGTTCTTTTTGCATTCATCACCCCGAGTGGGACGGGTATGCTCAGACATGGGCCCCGTGCTTTCCATGCCACTGGAGTCAAACTAGCCTGGCTGATGAGGGATGATACCCCGAAACCGGTCCTAGGATGCTTGTTTCCAGTCCAGGGAGGACATGGCTTGGCAGTTCGGGCTGGACTGCTCCCATGGGGAACAGGGTCAAGACTGATTTGCATATGGCTGTGTCTAAACTGGAAAGGCATGGGGAGCAAAAGAATTATGGATGTAGGCCCAGATCTCTGTACTGGGGTGAATGCATGTCATTTTTCAGCATTCTGTCCATCAATTGTTCTTTTAGCATTTGTCACCCCAAGTGGGACGGGTATGCCCAGACATGGGTCCCGTGCTTTCCATGCCACTGGTCAAGCTAGCCTGGCTGATATGGGGTGATAGCCAGAAACCTGTCCTAGGATGCTTGTTTCCAGTCCAGGGAGGACCTGGCTTGGCAGTTCAGGTTGGACTGCTCCCAAGGGGGACAGGGTCAAGACTGATTTGCATATGGCTGGGTGAAAACTGGAATGGCATGGAGAGCAAAAAAAACGATGGATTTAGGCCCAGATCTCTGTACTGGGGTGAATGCATAACATTGTTCAGCATTATGTCCATCAATTGTTCTTTCCCACACTCAGCACAGTCAGAAATCCAAAAGTAAATGCGTATTTTAAATATGCATTTTTATGAATCTATGTTGTCCCACATCCCTCCCACTCTCAGTGCTTTAAGTGGGATGAAAAGGGGTAGGGCAGCATACAAATGCCCCGTGGCTAAAGAAGTCTAACTAGGAATCCTTTCCAAATGGCATGGCCTGTTTAATTAATGCTGTGCCGTAAAACATTTGAAATAGAATCCAGTTTTTTAGAGACAGTGCTATCTGAAAAGCATTCTAAGGTTTCTCTAATTGCATCCTGATAGATCACAGATCAATAAACATGCACCCAAAACAAGCCAGACCTATTGACTTTGCCAGTGTTTATGAGCAGTATCATATAAATGAGTAAGACCAATGATAATGTTGTGAACAATTAAAATTGAAAATGTATCAAACGAGCTAGCCCAATGATGAAGCATGACACCCTTTTGGGTGTGTGAGGGCCTGTGCTCCTATTGGAGCACATTCATGTTCCTGGAATGGTAACTTTGTCTGTCATATTTTTAGGAATTGCACATATTTATATCTGTACTTTTATTAATATTACCACACAAATTAACATTGATCTGCAGAGAGGATGAGCATGTAGTCAGCACACCTTTTTTGACCTACTGACAGGCACTGTGAGGAACACGCAGTTCCTTCAGCCTCAATTCCAGAGCTCTCAATTGCACCCTGTCATGAACCCCCAATTGTTACCCTGAAATCATAGAGACAGCTAAAAGTGACTCCTTACAGCGTATGCGATGTACAAGAGTCATTTCAAAAATGAAACAAAAACACAACATCTATAAAATGCAAAAACTTAGTGGATGCAAGATGATGTAAAAAGTAAAATGTAAACGAGGACTGCACCGCTGACATGGACAAATAAGAGGGAACCTGGGCAACCAGGGCAAATGAAAATGGAACAACCTTGGAATTCTTGGAACCAATATACTCGAGGAAATGAAAGCGAGGAAGAGATTAAAACCTACCTTCAATCACAGCATTTACCACACATTCCGCTGAATGAGTTCAAAGAGATAGATCAGCCAACAGAGGAACTAGAAGTTCTAAAAGCCATAAAGGAGGTGCAACTGAACCAAACACCTGGTCCTGGTGACATTCCATATATTTCTATATAACCTTTCTCCGACAAACTGGGAGGCCACTACCACACCTTCTCAATCATTTCCTAAAAGGGCTGGACTCACTCCACCAATGAGAGAATTAGATCTCACCCTCATCCCTGAACAGGGAAAGATGTCGGCTGAATGTGCATCATACTGGTCGATAGCCCTCTTAAATGGAGGATATTAGATCAATTTAGTCTACAAAGGGGAATGAGGCAGGGTTTCCCCCATCACCTCTACCTTTTGCACAAGAAGCAGAGCCAATGACTGACAGAATAAGGAGGAAAGGAAGTATTAAATTCATCACATCTGGTTTTGAAGAGCACAGAAAAACCTTCTATGCAGATGATATCATGGGGACTCTGTCAGATCACCTAACCTCAATCACTGCAGAACTCAAAAATGTCTCCGGCTTCATAATCAATGAAAAGAAATCTGAGGTTCTAGGCGTCTTGTTCCAAAGGAAATAATTCCACAATTCAGTGCAGACTGCCCTTGAAGGCTTAAGCCTGTTAAACTAGGCTGTTATACATGTTCCAAGCTCTCCCAATGTCAATCCCAATAGAAGAATTGACAACAATGCAGAGGAAAATGATGGAGCTTGACTCGGTGTGAGATAGGGATAGATGGCTCCACGGGAGAGGGGAGGCCTTGCACGTCCAGCTGTATTATCAAGCAGCACACTTCCACGTCGTAGTAGAATGGATGACAAGAGAATCAGACAAGATTTGATTCTTTATGGACAGAACTGTAATAGGTAGATCTCTTTAGAATTTGGCCTGGTTAGACGAAAATTATCGACTACAAAAAGCATCCTTGGCCACACCTGTTTGGCCAATGCTTGAGGTCTGAGTTAGTGCCTCTAAAAGGGGGAAGATCACCATCCTCCCCTCCCTTTAAGACAGCTCACTCTTCACCCTGTGGCTTCAAAGGCAAATGTTCGAGCGATAGCTGGAGGGTGATTGTAGAGTTCTACTTATCATTCAAAAGATATCCTATAACCTTTTCTGCATAGACTCAAAACCTCAAAGGAAAGACCCAGATTTGGTTTTTGTTGACCCTCACACACCCTATGTAGAAGCCCCACCAAGGGCATTAGTATATGCTCATTCGGCAAACAGGCTAGTAGGCCTGTCTGTCTGTTATATGTTGTGTGTTTTATGTTTTCCGAGAAAGACCCTGACTCTTAGGATTAGTACGACTGAAACAGACGTGAAAAAGCTGGACATCTACATAGGTCCTGACAATAGCCCAGGACCCAAAGTGGCCTAAGCCTGTGGGCTGAAACATGTCGACACACAGGGTGTAGGGACAGTTAATCCTCTTAAAGCGCTCGCCTTGCAATTATACTCTTACTGAAGGCACCCAATATTAGTGGGAGACTGGGGTGCCTTTCAGGTTTGTTTATTTCTCACTAGTAAACCCTGTTGGATAAAATATCACAAATTCTCCCAGGAAAGTGGCTGAGCCCAACCTGGTATATAGGGCCCAGTGAGAAGCATGACATCAATAGGTTGTGTGAGGGTCAACTAAAACCTAATATGGATCTTCCCTTTGAGGTTGTGAGACTACCCAGACAAACCCAGCACTAAGGGTTATGCAATAACCGTTAAGTGATATGTAGTAGTTAGGAAGACAGCAACTTGTATCTCATTAAATATCTCTCTCCCCTTCCCAGAATGGGAAGATACATTTTGGAGAGTAGAAAACTATTCGTTTGGAGAATTCTCGCAGACATAGTCAACCATGAAAATGATCAGTACTTTTGAACAATGCATATTAGAACTCAAGCTAAAAGAAACATACAGATGGCAATACTTCCAACTGAGACACTGGCTATGCACATTCCAAACAAGGTAGCATCTACAAGAGAAGTAACTCCCAGAGGTGCATGATCTTGGGCATGTGTAAGGGTCTGGGAGTGCAGACTAGGTCAAGATGGAGACACCAAGTTAAATGGGATTCAGACCTACAAAAGGAAATCTCTGACAAGGCCTGATAGTGGGCATGGAGAGATATCTCTAGACAAAATAGGGACATCTATCTAGAGATACAGCCTAGAAAGTTCCTCCTCAAAGGTACATGACACCAGAAAGATATTTCCCAAAGCAAGTAATTAATGTTGTAGATGTGAAATGCAAGCAGGTATTATGGTACATATGGTGGGACTGCCAAACGAGATTCTCACTTATGTTAAGAAGGTAGTGGGACTATCTTATAATGGAACAAACTGTCGGTGATACTGTTGGGCCACTGGGGCAGTAACTCAGAGCATACACATATTCCACATAGAGTCCCCCTTAGGCAAATTACAGGGCAGTGAAGGACCTAACTAATCGCTATACACTGAATGGAAAAATGGAAATGGAATTCATTAATCGACTACCAGAAACAAACTGAAATTAAGCAAAATGCACCTGTCAGGCTAAGAGCACTACAAATATTAGAATAGTAGCTTACCTTTAGCATTTAGTTTGCTAGAAATTTAAACCTCCATGGCAAACAACAGCCCAGTTAAATTGAATGTAAACTAGACGAGTGATCCACCACCACTATTGATGGACTGACAAGATAAAGCTGTATGGGTGAGTGGGGAAAGGAAGGGATGAGGGACAGGAAGGGAATGGGGGAGTGGGGAATTTATTACAGGTGATTTTGGGGGCTACTTTGTTTATAATGTTACATGAAACTTGAATTAAAAAAGATCTTCAGCAAAAAAAACTGCATCAGAGTCAATCAGGAGGAGGCAGAACATAAATTTAATGTTCCAACAGGTCATCTGGATATCCACCTCCCCCTTAAATCCATGACTCAGCGGTTCACTTGATGGTTGGACTTTGTAAGTGTGCCCATGTTCAAAAGCAGCCTGCCCTTGTTCCCCATCAAGGATCATATTTGTTAAAAAAATTGCATTATTTTCTATCAAATGTTGAGTCATATCTGCTTCCCCACCCCTATCTTAATCATTACTTGTCCTCCCACTTACAGAGAAATGATGATCAATTGCTCTGGTTTAAATCCTATGGATTTGTCAGCCCTTGCTGTTATGAGTTGTAATCCAGTTCGCATGGCTCTTCGAATTTACTTCACTCTGGCAGGCTTAAAAACATATATGAAAGTTTATGCCTTCTAAGAGCTGCACTGGTCAGAGGAAGTCCAGTGCCTTCAGATCCCTGGTAATGAGCACTATAAATGTACTTAATCATAACGTCCTTTGGTTTGGACTGCATTGTTCAGGAGCTAGTGGAGAGTAAGGTTGTAAGACAAAATTATTGCCAACAATAATATCAGCGACAACCGTTTTGGCAAATAAAATATCGTGGACACAAATATCGACTTTAAATTCTTTGCATGTAAAGTCAGAAATATTGCTAACAAAAAATATAGAAGTCCACAATACTGCCACAAGATAGTTAAGTATATCAAATTTCAACTCTCTGCTCTATTTTAACTCTAATACACATATTAACTTAAAAAATAATAATACATGAAAAATATACTTGTAATATAAAAATATATAAAAAAATATATACAAAAGTACAATGTACAAGCATAAAATAAAAAATATATACTTTAAAATAATTGCAAACAACTAGGCAAAATATCTAAAACATAGTTATAATTTAAACAAACAATAACAACTAATAGAATCAATTAAAGTTATGAGTATTACATATAAATATGTATACATTAACACATTAAAATACAAAATAAATTAATCAAACATATTACTACAAAAAATAAATAAAACTAATAATTCACATTAAACTAACTTATAAAAGTTAAAACAAAAAATGTATTAAAAGAATTAAAAACAAATGAGATGAAAACAAATTAGACTGGGAGGGGTCAAATTCACTTCACCCATTCCAAACTGAGCAACATTAGGGAAAGTAATGGACTTTGGATGGGTCAGATTTGCTATTCCCACTTCAAAGTAAGCAACAGTAGGTAAAGTGCTGGACTTTTGAAGGGTTAGACTTACTATTCCCTTCCTCATGTAAGCAGCAGTAGTGAAAGTGTTTGACTCAGCAGGGGTTAGATTTACTATTCCCACCCCAACCTGGGGAACAGGACAAGGCACTTTGGGAACCTGGTAAGATAAAGACATTAGACATCTCATTCAATGTAATTGGGTTTGAGTAGGATACTTATCAGCCTTGATAGCTGGCCTGCTGTTCACAAAAGGGCAGACTGCCTAAAAGGAGCGACCCTGTCCAAATAGATCAACAAAGCTCTGTTACCTCTTGTTGGACTTGGCCCTGCTTGCAGGGTCATCCCTAAACTTTTTGGCCTTCCCCCTAGTCTTTTTCCTGACATGAGGTTGGTGGTTTCAGGACTCTGGGCACTTTAGCGCTGGTTAGCAGTGCAAAGTGCGTGTGCTTTCTGCCTTCCATAGGCTTACATTAGGAACCCCCCTTATGGGATATCTCCCCCTTGGTAGAAAATATGTATGTCTTGTTTGGTATGGGTGAGATGGAAATATTAAATGCTGCGCAATGGTGTGCACAGATTTATTTTCACCATTGTGGAAATGCCACTTTTAAACCTTGGCATTTCGGTGTGCTGTGTGCCTGCCTTGTGTAAGGCTGGCTCCGCCCCCTGGGGTGTGTCTGTCTCCCAGACCCCAGCTCAGGAAGGGAGGAGGGAAGTCTGGCAGACAGGGTGCTCTACACCTCCCCCAAAACCAGTTGGGGCCGGTTTCCCCAGAGACCCTTCCAGAAGCTTCTGGCCCTTTCTAGTAGGTGGGGTGAGGTGTGTATATATAGAGGAGCTGAGACTCCATGTGTGTGCTGGGACTTTGACTTGGAGGGGGCACTCTGCCAGGAGGTACCGCCGCAAGGGCCTGCGTGCTGGCCCCTGTGCCCATCTGTGCCCCTCTGCCTTCTGCTGGACCCAGGAAAAGACCCTGCTGGAGTAAGGCTGCTGCGCTGGGAGGATTGCCAGCTTGCTAAGTTTGACTGTTCTTAGGAACTGCTACTTCGTTGGGCTGAGCTGCCCTACTGCCTGCTGACCTTTGCCCAGCCTGTGCCTATTTCCCAGCGCCTCGTGGGCGCTACAATTGGGCCCCAGCCCGAGGACTTTCCTGCCTATCTAGCGCCTCGTGAGCGCTACATCTAAAACCTGCCAGGAAGGAGCGTGGATCCTGCAGCACTGTGCTGCCACAGTGCTACGAGGGAGTCCCGGCACGTGGGACTCCCCCCTGCGTGCTTACTGGAAAACGGGAGTCCACCCCGCATTGTAGTGCCAGAGGATCGGGCGCCACCCCGTCTTTATATCTCATTCAGCAGCGGGAGCCCACCCCGCGTGCTGCCTGGGAGAACTGCGTGTTTGAATTGAGCGGGTGCCCACCACGCTTTGTTCTTTGATTGTCGCAGGTGTCCCCGTGTTTTGCCACCGTGGATCACCGCCGCAGCCCGAGGATCAAGAAATCACCGCCGCGGCCCGGGGAGAAGAAGCGCCGCCGACACGACGAGGAAGTCAGGCAGTCCGCCTGGTTGTGGGCGTGGCCTGCCGAGACGGAACCTCGCAGGCTCCATTTCCGCCTCCCCCTGCCTGGGGGAAGCCGTCCGGAGCCTCGTGGGCTCCCCATCGAAGTTCCGGGTCCCAGGAGGGGGCCCGGGTGAAGTCAGGAGAGGCGCTGCTGTTGGTGGGGCTCTCGTGAGCTGATAAGAGCCCAGCGTGTTGCCAAGCCTGCAGTGAGAGGGCCGGAGAGGTTCCGGTCGGGCAGGGACTGCCGAGGCATATTGTCGGTGCCTTCCCTGCCCGAGGAGACGTCCGGAGCCTGCCCCGAGAGCCGGTGAGTGGGGCTCATTGGGGAACTGGTGGTGGAGGGGGCAACGGGGCACATTGCCGGTGCCCACCCCCCCGGTGGTCTTTCTCAGAGAACCAGAGTGGTCGTGCTGGTTTTCCCAGCTGCCCCGCCTGGCAGTGGGCAGCTGCAGCGTGCAGCCACATTTGTTTTGAAGCCCCCGTGGGGCTCCAGCACAGACCGGGCCACAGTGCCCGGGGGGCTACACAGCGACGCCGCAGTTGCGGGTCGCTGCAACGGGAGGCATTTTTTGTGAGCCTCGGGTCCCAGGAGGGGACCCCAACTGGCCGGTACTTTGTGGGCCACATAATTTTTGTATTTTAGAGTCCCCGAGTGGGGCTCCAACGGGCACAGTGGTTCCAGGGTTGCTTTGGCTTCTGTGGGCCTGACTCTGCCTCAGCTGCTCCGCAGTAGCGAGCAGCTGCAACGTTGGACAACCCTTTCTTCTAGAGTCCCAGAGTAGGGGCTCCCCAGGCGCCGTAGCGTCACCTGCTTATTTCCCCAGCTGCACCACGAGAGCGTGGGCAGCTGCAGCAACTGGGGGGCCTTATAGTAGGTGTGCTCGGGTGGTAATCTGTGTGCACTACGGATTATGTTTTATGCCCCAAGGCCATATGATTATGCCTAATGTTCTTACGCTGAGGTTGCCTTCATGCTCTTGGGATTAAACCTAAAGCTACTAGGGTTGTGCCTAATGTTGCATTTATGCTGATGGTCAGGTCTAATGTGTTTCAATGCCTAATGTCAATATCGGGTTATGCCTAATGCAGCCAGGGGCATGTTTGTTTTGCTTACCAGGGAGGACCCTACATTAGGGTGAGTAAAATGTGTGCACTACTGATTATGTTTTATGCCCCAAGCCCATATGTTTATGCCTAATGTTGCCTTCATGCTTCTAATATGGTTATGCAGAATGTATTTTTAGGCTCATGGTTATGCCCACTGCTAATGAAATTTATGCCAATGCTCTGACCCTAATGTTGGGACCTCTATGCTCACATTTTGATGTGTAATGCTAATGTGCTATATACTAATGGGCTAATGCTATTGGAATGTATGCCTAATGAGATGCCCCGTGCTATGCCTACTATCATTAT
This sequence comes from Calotriton arnoldi, assembly GCA_963921515.1. Taxonomy (NCBI): domain Eukaryota; kingdom Metazoa; phylum Chordata; class Amphibia; order Caudata; family Salamandridae; genus Calotriton; species Calotriton arnoldi. Next base: position 347,552 of record CAWUFW010013078.1, on the reverse strand, counting down.
TTGGTTATGCTTAAGGCTGTGATGGAGGGTACATGGGGTTACCGTGCTTTTTCATAAATGTCATGCTATGACGCTTGCATTTCATGCCTAATGCGGTTTATGCTAATGTGTTTAGGCCGTATGCCAAGGTGACTTACGACTATTGTGATGTTGCCAAGTTTATGATCTTGACAGTAGGTACTGGCTGTTATACCATTATTGCTGGTGTTTTGCATGTATTACCTGTACTTCTGTGATGGTTCTGGCAGCGACCCGATTGGCGCTGCCCTGTATATAATCCCCTGTAAATGGTGACCTGGCGCCAGTTGGCACAGTGTATAGATTTCTGTGATTATACTGTGTTTTACACAATACAAAAGTTATTTTTACATAACCTGGTGCGGAGTCCCTTCTGTAGTGTGCCTAGTGTGTCGCCTGTGAGTGTGTGCTGCGCAGACGCTTTACACATTGTCTCCGGAGTTTAGCCTACCCGCTCCGCGCCAAGCTGCCCCGTTTCTAACACCTCTACATTATGGAGCCTCTCTTCCTCTGGAGTAGGTAGAAAAAAAGCAGGTAAAATCTCCTCCTGCTCCAAATTTAAATAGGAATAAATCTTATGTATAAAGGGTGAACCTTACCTTAAAGAAATTCTAGCTGGAAATATTTTGAAAAATGGCTTCCTGCAGGAAAGAGAATCCCGCTCTCCCAGCTATCTAGAAGAATAGATTGTAACTCTAAAAAATGTTTTCTGGTTCAAAATTCTGAAATCAACTGATTGTAAAGAATTGAAATGCTAATCCCCCAATTCTTCTAATACTAAAATGAAATCCCAGCTCGGATCTGTTGACTTAATATAGAGCTTCAAATGGGGGAATCCTTTAATTTGATGAGACCTAAGAGAGTCACTGTCTTGAATGCCACCCCATGGATTCTAAAGGCTCTAATGGCAGCCTATTGTTCCTTGAGAGAAGGCATTTTCAAACCTAGGTAGAGTCTTTCCTGAAAAAGATCAAAATATGGATGGTATCTACTTATAATAGATCTAAGTTCTTCCTTTCACACCAAAATCTGAATGTATTCTAGTTGAATTAATATGATTTTAAAGTGGAACTACGCCTGAAAGCCTAAAGTGTTAACACTAGTCCAGAAATACCCTTTTTATTTAAACTGGCACATTTAGTTTCCATGCCACTGAGCAAAGTCATTATAACATCCCCAGAGGAAGAACAGGGAAGCTCAGAGGAGAAGGAACAGAAGAATTATTTTTGAACAGAACTTCCTGAGAATCAGAAAAAGGATAGCAAGACAAGCCTGGCCATACTGGAGCAACTAGAATCACTGAGGCTTTCTCCCTTCTCTCAAAAATTACAAATCTCAAAATTAGAGGTAATGCGGAAAATGCAATCAGGAAGCCTAGTGGCCAAGGGTACAACAGCATACCTATCCCTCAAGCTTTCTTTTCTCTTCCCCTTGAGCAAAGTGTCATAGAGGAGAATTTGTCTGGGTCACAAAAAGTTCTATCACTGGATGCCCATATTTCTGGCACAGAAAAGAAAATACTTTGGGATTCAGACAAAATTCCTACGAAAACTGCTCAGTCTATCTGCTATCTGACAAATAAATTCAATTTGTTTCTGCCCAATGCTGTCTGTCAATGCTGTGACGTCGGTCACGTACTTTAAACTTTCTTAAGAACCCATGAGTTTGAATGTGTCCCTCCTGTCTCTTTGTGTGGACTTTTTCAGTCATATTTCCGTCTGGATAAGGACTGCTTCCCCCAACAAAACATAGTGGAACCCCATCAAAGCCATCCTAACTGCCTCCAGTTCTATCCCATCAGAAGGGAGATATTTTTGGAGAGAAGACCAGTTCCCTTGAAGAACCTGGTTCTCCGACCAGGCTCCCAACTTTGGCCACTGGCATCTGTTGTAATCACTCTATATCCTGTTTGGGATAGCAACACCTCTTTAATTAAAATATCCAACTACCATTCCAGATCATGTCTTATGAGCTGCAATAAGGGAACTCTCTGATTGTAGTTCAGGCAAATAGAATCCCAATAACAGAGGTTATGATTCACAACGTTCTGCAAATTAAACCAGGCCTGTGGAACAATGTAAAAAGTTGCTGCCATGTCCCCTGGTATCTGCAACCAAGTTCTTGCCTTTGGAGCATTATGAGATACTACAGATTTGGGTGGGTCAGTATTGTCATGATTTTGTTCTCCGGAGGATTCGCTATCACCAGATCTGTTCTGAATCTGGCTCCAATGAAGTGTCTGTCTTGTGCTGGATCTTGGTATACTTTTCCCATGTTTAACAAGAACCCATCAATCTGTAGGACCTCAATGACTCTTTCTGCATCCTTCAAAAGTTAATATCTGGATGTAGAATGCACTACACAATCGTCTGTATATGGATGAAGTAAGATGCCTTCTTTGTGAAGCAGTGCCACTTATGGAGCCAGAAACTTGGTGTAGTCTTCCAGAGGTTACTTTAACCTGAAGAGAAGGACATGGAAATGAAAATGAAACTGACCCATTGCAAACCTCAAATACTTCTGATGGCTGGGGATGAATTGGGAATTGAATATACTCATCTTGTAAGTCTAGCATGATTAGATATACTTGCATACGAACCAATAGAATGATTGTCTGCAAGGATTTTATTTTGAAAAATAATTGTTTTCACCTCATATTTTCCTAAACTTTCTTCAGTTGTCTTGCACTGTTGGTAACACCCAGTGGGCTCTCTTAAGCTACTTCAAACAATGGAAAGTACTTGTCAATCTGCCTCTCGCCTTTACCTGGAAAAACATCGAAATGTTTTCCATATTCAACTGATGTTGTGATGGCCTAGTGTGCTCATCCTCTTTGGGTCTTGTTCTTGCAGATGATGATTTTCCATATTGTGGAAAGAAATTATTTACCATTCGGAATGCATGGAATTAACCTCTATATTCTGGTTGGATTTGGTTCTGTGCGGTGCCAGGAATGAAAAACATCCCCTTCTTCTGGCCCAGCCAAAAACACTTTCATTTCTAAATACTTTGCATTGTGACTTATCTAGGGCTGTGAAAGTAGATGCTTATTTGCCCTCTGTCAGAACCCTTTTCAGAAGGCCACGGGGCATGCAGGAGCTACTGGCCCCAACCGTGGGGGTTGAGGCTTTTTACTCCTGACTTACTCTGAGAAACTGGGCCAAGTACCACTTCTGCACTCGACTCTCAGAGTTGCTTAATCTGAGCAGCTCCCTCGGGGGGAAAGATGGGGGGAGGTGTGGATACAGATTAGTGTACATAGGCTCACAACTCAAAGTGTGTGCAGCAACAGCAATACATCATTGTGCAGCCAAATACTCACTTTTATGAAACAAGGGAAGATTTTATTTATCGAATACAAGACTGTGGGAGATACACCTTCCCACTGGCGGGAGCACAAGATCAATAACAAAATGAATTGCTATCCAACAGTTTCATAAATTTAGAGTACACTTAAACAGCTATCTAACAACAAACATTTAACTTTCCAAAAAGCGGATAAAGGGGGAACATTGGTTGTTCTAGACACAGAATTTTATGAACAGAGTGTCATGGCACATATACAGGACACCAACACTTATACCAAACTGGATAATGATCCAACTGGAGCTTATCAGAAGCTTATCAGAAGGTTCTGGCACAGATTCTTGCACATGCACTGGAAATGGGCTGGATCAACACCAACACGAAGAATTTTTTGTACACAGCTCATCCTCGACGCCCTAAAATTTATATGCTTCCTAAAATTCACAAGGATTTGACAAAACCTCCATTCAGACCGATCGTTTCAGCCTGTGGTTCACTATCTGAACCAATTGGAAAATACTTAGATGCTTTTCTACAGCCCATTGTTCAGAATTGGCGAACTTATCTCAAGGACACTACATCGCTTTTGAATTTACTTCATGATCTGGATATCACTGATATAAACATCTGGTATTTATGCACAATTGATGTGACCGCACTATATACCGCAATACCACACGCAGATGGACTTGAAGCCACAGAATGGGCATTATTAAATCATGAAGACATAGCTGCAGAGAAGGTACTGCTTATGGAGCTTCTTCAGTATGCACTTTATCATAGTTACTTCGAGTGGCAGGGAGAATACTATGCTCAAAACCATGGAACATCTATGGGATTCGCTGGAGCCCCATCATACGCCAATATCATTATGGCCAAACTAGAACATGAACATATTTTGACAAATCAAGATTGGATGCAACATCTTGTTTTATATAAACGTTACATCGACGACATTTTGATCATTTGGAAGGGGGATGTTATAAAGTTGGAAGATAACATTACTAAACTGAACCACATTCATAACCAAATAAAGTTTACTCATCAAATTGACTCTCGCAGCATTGCATTTTTGGATGTACTCATCCAAATAGATTCTGGAATGATCAAAACAAGTGTATTCACCAAACCGACAGACAGGAATAACGCTTTACATTATAAGAGCTTCCATCAAAATTCACTGAAACAGCACCTTCCATATTCGCAGTTCATCAGATTAAAACGGATCACTTCAGATCCAGAAGAGGCTGAAACCACCATTAAGAGGTTTGCACATAAATATGAACAACGTGGCTATCCAGCAAATGTACTCAAAAAAGCTATTGAGAGAGTCTCTAAACTATCTAGAGAAAGTTTGTTACGTAGTGCTCACATCAAACCGTCGAATCCTGTCATTTGTGTGCTTAAACATTCTATGCAATCTAAAGAGATCAAATCTATTATCATGAGACATTGGATGATCATACAAACAGAACCGGATTTTAGTCTCCTATTTCCACAATGGCCTACATTTGCGATGCAACGTTCGCATAATTTGAAAGAATTGCTATCTAGTAAACCAGCACAAGCACTAGTGAAGCAAGATCATAAGGGCATGCAGAAATGTATGAATTGTATTCATTGTAATAACGTGATGGTGGGTAACCTGTTTGTTCACCCCACAAAAGGCACCAAAATTAAATTACAACATTCTAGTACGTGTGATACATCTAACGTTATCTACGCCCTTAAATGTCCCTGTGGAAAAATTTATGTTGGTAGAACTGAAAGAAAAGTGAAAATCCGAGTGGGTGAACACAAAAGTAACATTAGAACACATTCTGTTAAGTCAACTGTTGCTGTTCACTGGAAAGAGGCAAGACATAACATCACCCAACTTCAATTTACCGTTTTGGAAGTAGTGTCACCTCAACCTGGAATTGACCCCCATAAGATGCTGGCAAGGGCCGAATTCTTTTGGACTAAAAAATTACAATCAATGCAACCTGTTGGGTTGAATGACAGACTTGAATATAATTGTTTCTTATAACTGCAGTGTGTACGTAAATGTTTGTTGACATTTTTTGATTTGTTTTCTTCCCTTTTTGTTTTTCTCATTGAATATGAGATAGCCGTTGTGGTTCATTATTTAATGTTTTTAATACATACAGTTTATTTTGATGAACAGTGCAAATTATGATTCGGTACTCATATTGGGGCTTTTGAGGAGGTTGAGCTTTCCACTTTGTTATGCAGTACTGGTTTTGAGCAGTCATATAAATGTATATTATTTGTTTTACTTTGTCGTTTCGTTTTCAGCTAGGATACGTTTGAGCAACAAATATTCTGTTTGTTTTCATTTTTTCCTTTTTGATCAACTGTAATGCTCATGGGCATTGTATTCACAACTTTATTAGTCACTCGATGCACGTAGCGTTATACACACTGAAGGTGGGGCCTATCCCTTTAAAAAACGCTTTTGACTTTAGAGGATATCAGCATATGTCATTTCCTCATGTTACTCAGGCAGCGCAGCTCGAGTACATGACTCACATCGCTTCGGTAAGCTACTCACTGCCTATCAATACTGTTAAACTCTATTTTATTAGTTTCACAATGTTTTTGAGGTCTCTCTTGGGAAGCGTTGGTTCACGTAGCGGTATGGTGAAAGCTTTTCTCTGTCGTATTTTTAACTTACAGCGTTTAGCGTGTGTTAAGAGTCACTCGTCTTTTGAACTTTGTTGCATGCGGGAAGCGTTGGTTCACGTAGCGGTGTGGTAAAAGCTTTTCTCTGTTGTCACTCGTAGTATTCTGAACTTTGTTGCATGCGTCATACTGATAGCATTTTTGGCTCGGTTTTTAAACCGGTTGGTTCTAAGTACTCTTTTTGGCATGTTATTCGGACCTATGAAAGCACGTGATTATTTAAGTTTGCATTCACTTGGGCACTTCTTTATATTATTGGTAGGCTTTTGTTATGTCTCACGACAGCTATTTGGACTGTAGTAAGTTCAGACCCCTGTTCTTTTGCCTTTTAGAACTTCTAATGATGACCCCTGACGAAGGGTCTTGTTATTGACCCGAAATGCATTGGGTTGTGGATTATCAGATGAAAATTGATTACCTACGGAATATGATTTCACCCTTGGAAGAATAATTGTGAATAAACAGATCTTTATCTATGCAAAATAGTCGAATTTACTTGGATCAAATGAATTACAAAATTTATGAAACTGTTGGATAGCAATTCATTTTGTTATTGATCTTGTGCTCCCGCCAGTGGGAAGGTGTATCTCCCACAGTCTTGTATTCGATTCATCATTGGTTGCCTTTGGACTAGGCCAATGGCGTGGATGCACAAGGAATCGTGTCGATCTTTATGAACTATTGGTGGATATTGCAGAAACTTGTTTGCACGCTGGCAACATTGTTTTATTTTCACTAAACACATTCATTGATCTTCCAGCTGTGCAACAATAATAAAATGTCTTTCGAAGAAATTGCCCTCTTAACGACCAATAAAGCAGACACTTTAGCCTTTTCCGCCGAAGCGGCAAATGAAATTTATGGCTTGGTGCAGGAGGCTAGACACTACAGTCCTCAAATATCTTCTGTTACACAACTGCTTAAACAATTAGAGTACCTGAGCAAAAAAGAAATTAACCAAAGGCTGCATGCAACTACTCTGATACAGTATCATAAGACAAAGAGAATCCCTAGAGGATTACGCATTGCGTTAAAACCTATGCTGTGCAAAACGAATAAAGCTTTCATGGAAAGGTGGTACCAAATTTTAAACAAATGTTCATTGGATCTGATCTTATTAATCATAGAAGAACTTTCACAGATACTTAAATCTTTAGAAGAAGAAATTGATACCATCAAGCTTGAGATTTCCTCTAAATCTCTTGATAATTGGGATAATTTGCTTGAAGATCTCAATACACAACTTGACAAATACGCCAAAGAAATACATGATCGTAAGATCAGGAAATTTCGCAGAGACACGATCGACTATAAGTTGGATGAGGTCTATACGTGGGCCGATATCTACAATCAACGTAAGTGGAAAAAACAACCCACATCTGGTTCTTCACAAGAGAGCGTGGTATCGGAAACAGACACAGCCCAAAACAGATTACCCGTTCTACAAAAAGGTCAAACCTTTATTGAATCCTCTGCTGGAGGTCCCCAAACATCGAAGGCGAATTTTTTATCCATCAGTCCAGCGTCCAATCAGCCACCCGACAAAAGCACATCACAACCAGGAGGGGCAAAAGGAATAGATCAAGAATCAGACACCAGATCCATGAGGAGCAAAACAAAGACAACCTTGTGATCAATATTTCGAAAGTGACTTTGTCTCGCGCACAAATAGCGGTTTTGAACAAAGGAACTTCTTTTGTACCAGCATACAACACAAATGTGGCAGAGACTGAAATTGCTTTGTTTAAATTCACTAGAATTCTAAGGTTGAAACACTTTTTCAGTACCATTGAGACACCTCCTGTTCCTTCTCAAAAAGCTGATCACAAAGAATTTAAACCCAAAAGCGTGTTTTGTGCGCCAATTTCACATAAATCCATTGATGCTTTCGAGAGATTGGTGAAAGCAGATATCAATCGGTTTGAGTATCGTAAAAATCAACGACCAAACTTCACATCCAAAGAATGGAGTACACTTAAACAGCTATCTAACAACAAACATTTAACTTTCCAAAAAGCGGATAAAGGGGGAGCATTGGTTGTTCTAGACACAGAATTTTATGAACAGAGTGTCATGGCACATATACAAGACACCAACACTTATACCAAACTGGATAATGATCCAACTGGAGCTTATCAGAAGGTTCTGGCACAGATTCTTGCACATGCACTGGAAATGGGCTGGATCAACACCAACACGAAGAATTTTTTGTACACAGCTCATCCTCGACGCCCTAAAATGTATATGCTTCCTAAAATTCACAAGGATTTGACAAAACCTCCATTCAGACCGATCGTTTCAGCCTGTGGTTCACTATCTGAACCAATTGGAAAATACTTAGATGCTTTTCTACAGCCCATTGTTCAGAATTGGCGAACTTATCTCAAGGACACTACATCGCTATTGAATTTACTTCATGATCTGGATATCACTGATATAAACATCTGGTATTTATGCACAATTGATGTGACCGCACTATATACCGCAATACCACACGCAGATGGACTTGAAGCCACAGAATGGGCATTATTAAATCATGAAGACATAGCTGCAGAGAAGGTACTACTTATGGAGCTTCTTCAGTATGCACTTTATCATAGTTACTTCGAGTGGCAGGGAGAATACTATGCTCAAAACCATGGAACATCTATGGGATTCGCTGGGGCCCCATCATACGCCAATATCTTTATGGCCAAACTAGAACATGAACATATTTTGACAAATCAAGATTGGATGCAACATCTTGTTTTATATAAACGTTACATCGACGACATATTGATCATTTGGAAGGGGGATGTTATAAAGTTGGAAGATAACATTACTAAACTGAACCACATTCATAACCAAATAAAGTTTACTCATCAAATTGACTCTCGCAGCATTGCATTTTTGGATGTACTCATCCAAATAGATTCTGGAATGATCAAAACAAGTGTATTCACCAAACCGACAGACAGGAATAACGCTTTACATTATAAGAGCTTCCATCAAAATTCACTGAAACAGCACCTTCCATATTCGCAGTTCATCAGATTAAAACAGATCACTTCAGATCCAGAAGAGGCTGAAACCACCATTAAGAGGTTTGCACATAAATATGAACAACGTGGCTATCCAGCAAATGTACTCAAAAAAGCTATCGAGAGAGTCTCTAAACTATCTAGAGAAAGTTTTTACGTAGTGCTCACATCAAACCGTCGAATCCTGTCATTTGTGTGCTTAAACATTCTATGCAATCTAAAGAGATCAAATCTATTATCATGAGACATTGGATGATCATACAAACAGAACCGGATTTTAGTCTCCTATTTCCACAGCGGCCTACATTTGCGATGCAACGTTCGCATAATTTGAAAGAATTGCTATCTAGTAAACCAGCACAAGCACTAGTGAAGCAAGATCATAAGGGCATGCAGAAATGTATGAATTGTATTCATTGTAATAACGTGATGGTGGGTAACCTGTTTGTTCACCCCACAAAAGGCACCAAAATTAAATTACAACATTCTAGTACGTGTGATACATTTAACGTTATCTACGCCCTTAAATGTCCCTGTGGAAAAATTTATGTTGGTAGAACTGAAAGAAAAGTGAAAATCCGAGTGGGTGAACACAAAAGTAACATTAGAACACATTCTGTTAAGTCAACTGTTGCTGTTCACTGGAAAGAGGCAAGACATAACATCACCCAACTTCAATTTACCGTTTTGGAAGTAGTGTCACCTCAACCTGGAATTGACCCCCATAAGATGCTGGCAAGGGCCGAATTCTTTTGGACTAAAAATTACAATCAATGCAACCTGTTGGGTTGAATGACAGACTTGAATATAATTGTTTCTTATAACTGCAGTGTGTACGTAAATGTTTGTTGACATTTTTTGATTTGTTTTCTTCCCTTTTTTTTTTGTCATTGAATATGAGATAGCCGTTGTGGTTCATTATTTAATGTTTTTAATACATACAGTTTATTTTGATGAACAGTGCAAATTATGATTAGGTACTCATATTGGGGCTTTTGAGGAGGTTGAGCTTTCCACTTTGTTATGCAGTACTGGTTTTGAGCAGTCATATAAATGTATATTATTTGTTTTACTTTGTCGTTTCGTTTTCAGCTAGGATACGTTTGAGCAACAAATATTCTGTTTGTTTTCCTTTTTTCCTTTTTGATCAACTGTAATGCTCATGGGCATTGTATTCACAACTTTATTAGTCACTCAATGCACGTAGCGTTATACACACTGAAGGTGGGGCCTATCCCTTTAAAAAACGCTTTTGACTTTAGAGGATATCAGCATACATCATTTCCTCATGTTACTCAGGCAGCGCGGCTCGAGTACATGACTCACATCGCTTCGGTAAGCTACTCACTGGCTATCAATACTGTTAAACTCTATTTTATTAGTTTCACAATGTTTTTGAGGTCTCTCTTGGGAAGCGTTGAATCACGTAGCGGTATGGTGAAAGCTTTTCTCTGTCGTATATTTAACTTACAGCGTTTAGCGTGTGTTAAGAGTCACTCGTCTTTTGAACTTTGTTGCATGCGGGAAGCGTTGGTTCACGTAGCGGTGTGGTGAAAGCTTTTCTCTGTTGTCACTCGTAGTCTTCTGAACTTTGTTGCATGCGTCATACTGATAGCGTTTTTGGCTCGGTTTTTAAACCGGTTGGTTCTAAGTACTCTTTTTGGCATGTTATTCGGACCTATGAAAGCACGTGATTATTTAAGTTTGCATTCACTTGGGCACTTCTTTATATTATTGGTAGGCTTTTGTTATGTCTCATGACAGCTATTTGGACTGTAGTAAGTTCAGACCCCTGTTCTTTTGCCTTTTAGAACTTCTAATGATGACCCCTGACGAAGGGTCTTGTTATTGACCCGAAAAGCATTGGGTTGTGGATTATCAGATGAAAATTGATTACCTACGGAATATGATTTCACCCTTGGAAGAATAATTGTGAATAAACAGATCTTTATCTATGCAAAATAGTCGAATTTACTTGGATCAAATGAATTACAAAATTTATGAAACTGTTGGATAGCAATTCATTTTGTTATTGATCTTGTGCTCCCGCCAGTGGGAAGGTGTATCTCCCACAGTCTTGTATTCGATTCATCATTGGTTGCCTTTGGACTAGGCCAATGGCGTGGATGCACAAGGAATCGTGTCGATCTTTATGAACTATTGGTGGATATTGCAGAAATTTGTTTGCACGCTGGCAACATTGTTTTAAGATTTTATTTATACCGCATACTACACAAAAGCAACAGCATAGGCCTCCCCTTAGGTCGTGGTTCTAGTGTCTCTTTGGCGGTTCCCTGTCCCACTCACTTCTCGCAGTACCAATCATGGTTATTCCCTATTCACTATTGGTAACATCCAGAGTATTCCACACTAGAAGTCCAAGTCTCAAGAGTGCACTACGATTTAAAGTCAATAGCCTTCCAGCGCACTCACACTTGAATGAGCAGCAAACTCCACCAGGCTGGTCAGGCCCACAACAAGTCTTACCCACTCTGGCAGAAGTGAAGTGTTTGGAGTCCTGCAGTGCCCCCTCCACTGGCGCTTGCAGCAGCTCCAGTTCACGGTAGGTGAGTCAGCCACACCCACAATCAGTAACTGCACACAACTGGCTCTGGCTCTCTCCCTCACGGTCACACTCCTGCAGGGATCTGAGGTTCCTTGATGCTTTTCCTGCAGGGTAAGTGTTCACATGCTCCCAATGGGAAAATGGCTACGATGATCCCATTCTTGGTCCTACACTTAAGTGACGGTGCTCCCACACAGTCCTCACTCATCCAATGAGGTTGAATAAGCTGCAATCCTTGTTACTTCTGGTGACCTACAGGTCATCATTCCTCGCCAACCAATGGCTCTTGCTCAATCAACACAGTAAAGCTATCCATGGAAGCCCCTTCTGGCATACAGGGTCACAGCACCTCTACTGTGCAAGGCTTCAGTCCTTACCGCACGACAGTCTTTACCGTTTACCACAGCTATTTTCACAGCAGCCCTCTCCTTGACATACAGGGGTCATCAACTCAGTCCTGCACACAGGCAATGACCCGATGAGTTCAGCAGCCTTTTCCTCACACCTCACACAGGTAGTCAACTTGACAGGGCTCCTCACTAGACCTTGCTCCCTCCAACGCACCCCTCTTCCTCCAAGGGCACTTTGAGCTAGAAGGAAGGCAAGCACTGGTTCTCCAGGGTAGGTGGTCTTTGATTCCCTGGGCAATGTCCCCTCACCTAGTAGGGAGTCTAGAAGGCCTTGGTCACCAGTTGAGCTCATAGGCAGAAGTCTTGCAGAGCTTCCCCTCCTCACACAACCCGTCTGGCTGCTTGGCAGAAGACAGTTTTTGGGGACTCAAACTCCCCTTCTTATAGTCTGTTTCTAGACCTAAATGTGATTTAGGGTCTGAGTCTTTGAGGTTTTATGTTCGGGTTCTGTTTCTTGTGAAGTGCATACTCCTCTGCCCCCTCTTTCTCTTGAAAATCAGTTTGCCAAAGCAGGGATGTCTCCGAAGCTGATAGTCCTGAAACACAGGCTATGGGAGTGACTAGAGTTCTCACCTAGATGTAACCACAGTGATAAATGGATCAAAAGGTTAGCCCAGGGCTCCCAGCCGTACTCTTTATGATTCTCTTATCAGCTCCATCTTCTTCCTGAGATTTTCCCAGGCCCCTTCCATGTGACCTGAATCAAAGAGCACCCATCGAAGAGTACAGGGGAGGTCTAGTCCTCCCCTCCCCAGTGTGGTCCCATCTAACTTACAGGAATGCTGCAATCCACAAATCTGCGTTGGGGGATCTCTCTGCCTCCACTCCATGTTTCACCATGCATGCAGGCCTGGGTCTCCCAAAGTGGAGCCCAGGGCCCTCCATGTATTGTACCATCCACAGGCAGACATACACCCAGTGCATGGATGCAGCATACACGAACTGCACAGTACTGCATCCTTTATGTACTGTACTACCATTCAAAGGCACACATACATCCAGCCCTTGCATTTAACATGCGGGCACGGCCCAGCACTGTTTCCATTAAATGCTGTACCACTCATTGGCACATATACATCCAGCACATGCACCTATCATGCACGTACTGCATCCTTCATGTATTGTGCCACTCAGAGCACATGCATTTATCCTGCATGCACTGTACTCTTCATGTATTATACCACTCACAAGTACACGTACACCCAGCACTTGCACTTCTCTTGCATGCACTGAACAACGCTACATCCTTCAGGTACTGTACACCTCATGCACGTGCTACTCAGTACAGCATTGTACCTGTATGGCACTCTCCCCAAGCACACATTCACCCAGCGCAGTTACACCATCTGTCCTGTGCAGCACTTCACACCAACCTGATGAAGGCCAAGGGTGAGTTAAGCACATGGCAGTGGAACTTTAAAAACTGAGTGAGCAATTAGGCCTCACTCCAGTGACACCGGCTAAAAATAACCTATTCATTCTGACTGATCACTACACGGTATGTTGCAACCAGCACTTGTGCTGCTTAACTCCTGCCTCCCAACCATTCACCACTTTGAGGGTAGAACTTTGGGTGCCCCTCCCAGTCCAACAAGTCCATAATCTGAGACAGGCCTATGTCACGGTGCGCATGCATGAGCCGTGTTTGTTTACGACAAAAAAAATCAGCATAAGGGATCCAGACATCAGTACAGTTGGGCACTCAGGGCAGGGGTGCACACCCATTACCTTGCAGAGGCCTTTACGTCCTAACATCCACACTCTGCACCAAGCCTTCTACAAAAAAGATATTCTTTGACTTGACCCATGCTACTTGGATTGTAAAGTTTACAAGACTAAACGCTATTTTAATCAATACCCTCTTTTCTTCTTTCAGTAAATGAATTGGAGTTTGCATTGCCTAAAAATTAAATAACTCTTTGGACTGAACATCTCAAAAGTGACACCTTTAAACAATATTACATCGTTTGTGCCTCTTCAGTCGTGCCAGGGGATGCATCCATGAGGAACACTAACATTCAACGTACAACTTTATAGCTTATAACATCCAACTTATAACTTTATAACTTGAACTTGGTATTGTTTTAAAGACTTCTTCAGCCCTTACCATGGATCTCTCCTAAGTCTTAACGAGAAACTAATTAGATCTGGATCCAAACCTGACGTCATGGACACCATGTCTCTATAGTAGACTTCAAACACTCTTTCAATTTCATAATAGCAAAATGTTAGCTCTGATACCACGGGTAACTTCTCGAATTGGAGGGTGAAGATAAAAGGCACCACACTTCTCAATTGAATGTGGGATAGATAAACGCATACAGAGTGTTAAATATGAGTTTTCACTGGATTATGGCGATGGTGTTAGAAACCCATCAGGAAATGGATTGTCAAAAAGAACATGAACAAACTGATGAATATCAAACACATAAAAAGTGACTGGCAATCGCTATGCGTAGCATGCCAACCCATCGTTCTTTTGCCCACTTCAGTTTAGACGTAGACATATACAAATCAGTCTTGACCCTGCTTCAATAGTAACAGTCCAGCCTGAACTGCCACGCCACATTCTCCCTGAACTGGAACACATGCAATCCAAGACCGATTTCGCCCTGATTGCAGCTCATCAGTCTGGTTCAGCTTGGTTCCAGCAGCACAGTGAGCTAGGGAGTCATATATGGGCATACACATACCACTTAGGCCGGTACATCAAGCACATAAACGGTGATAGGAGAAATGCTTGCCATATGTCTAACTACTAGTAATTGCTCTGAGAAGCATTCCACCCCATTGTTCTTTTGCTCACTATGCCACCTCAGATTGGACCCAGCCATGTGCAGATCAGTCTTAACACTACTCGAGCAGGAACAGTCCAGCTCAAACTGCCAGGTCAGGTCCTCCCTGAACTGGAACACTAGCGGCCCAATACTCGTTTTGCCCTGATTTTGGCTCATCAGTCAAGTGTAATTTAGTTCCTCTGGGGCAGTGAGCACGGGACCCATGTCTAGGTATAACCCTGCAACTTAGGTTGTGCATCAAACACCTTGCAGGTGATGGAAGTGATGGAGCAAGGACTCACAAATGAGACTTGCTCGGAGGCAATCTCCTCATAGCATTAATATATTAAACTTTGTATTGTTCATACTAATCCGCATACACGACATAAATAGCAAGGAAGCTTGCTTATGTGTTTTAACTAACAAGTAACGCTTGTCTGTTCTAAAATGGCCGCTAAAACGCGGGAAACTCTTCTGCGCATGTCTCAACCATATCACGTGGTGTGACGTCTTTCTTTGCTTGGTGGGAAAATTCTGCTTCTGCGCAGTGTGTTCTAAAATGGCTGCTTAATGTTTTCACATGCTACAGCTTGCTCTCGTGTTGTAATTAAATTGTCGTTTTCTTAACGCTATTAATGCGGGATAGTTTTTACAAGTAAATGGGAATAGAGTAGAGAAAGTGGGTATACAGTGAAACATTTTATTTGTGATTTTAATATTTTCTTCTTGTACTTTTATTAGCTCGTAAACTTGGGCCTGGGGTTGGTGAACTGAAACTCGAGAGACAATGATTCTACGCATGCGTCTTGCATGTCTGCCAAGAGAAAAGGATGAAGTCAACCTGGACGTCGTCCAAGGCCGCGACCTGATGGCCGACACTGCTGTACCCATGTCTTTCCTGTTAAATATGCAACATTGTACATGAAGAATGTATAATTTTGACGTGAGAGACGGGTGGGAAATAAAGCAAATGTATTAAAATTGATGGGCGGTATTTTAAAACAATGGACTTCAGAAATTGAACTAAAATTCATATGGTGTGAGGATCAACCCCCTGTCCCTGTCCAATCAGAAGTAGTGGTCCCATATTTTTGCAACATTAATGGGAGGTACATGGGCGTAGAAGGGTATAATAGATATAGAATTAGCTAATTAGTTAGAAGGAGATGCTAGAACAGGCGTCCACAGACCAGGCTACTAGCTCCAGACTGCCAAGCTGATCGATTGCAGACTGAATCGCTGTCCAGAGAGGTCCTGAGGAGGGGCGGCGGAGTCCATTAGAAGGAAGGCACGGGAGAATCGAGGAGAAGCGGAGTATCAGAGAGGGGAACGATGCAGGCGTCGTAGGTAGAGAGGTCACCGGTCCTGTCCTGAACCTGGAGGAGGTCTTTGTTCTTCATCCTTCCTGGGTCCCATCTTTTCTAACTCCTTGGCCAAGGGGTTTGGTTCTCGCACTTTAGGTAAATATATGCAACCTTTAGTTGCGCTGCTGTCTCTATCTTCTCTTTTTCTGAGGGACCGTCATTAATCGATAATTGATTTCTTGTGCTTCTTCCTTGATGTGCGATTAAGTATCATGCAGCTCTGTAATTTACTCTGCTAAATCTTTAGATAAACATTTTAAAACTTCCTGACTCAGTGATTATTTCAGGATTTAGGAACTGTAATGAATGTCACTCATTTTAAACTTCCTAATAAACAAAGGATCCATTGGTAAGTCATTACTCTTCAATCAGAAGGTAATTGGTAGCAGGGAATTTTGATAAAGAGTACAACTGACACCCCAGCGTGAAACACTAGCATAGTATGAATGTATGGGCCCAAGTGAGTATCTGTTGTATGAATGCTTGTTGCTAGTATCGCGCTGGATCAGTTTTCTGAAGAGCAGAGGATGGTTAGGATTCTACTTTGTTAATTGGGTAATGAGAATTGTATTTTTATGAACTAACGCCTGTTATTGTTTAAAAGTTTTTGTTTTATGTTGTCTAGAATTCCCCGGGGAGGAAAATTGAATAGCGGGTGGTAAGTGGAAGCCACACTGCAGTGAGGTTATCTGTCAGGCAGAAATAGTACTGAAAAGTTAAGCAGGGCTATCAGTACTCGTTAGGGACTCTATGCGTGTGAGTAATAGCGAAAGAAATGTGCTGGTGAAATTTTGATGTTATATCACCTAGAAAGGGTAACATTGAAGGAGTAACTGGTATTTTTGATGCTTGTGTGAGAGTAAACGGAAGGGTTTTACTCGTAGTGTATGTTTAGTAAACGGAAGGTTTTACTAAGTGTGGACGAAAACTATCTTTTTCAATTAGAGAAACTGGCACGATAGCAAATGTTTTATGTTGTTACTGAATTTTTAATTAAAGTCGTATAGAAAATAAAAGTTTTGCGTACGATTTTGTAAAGGGAGGGTCAGCTGCCGGAGAGGGAGCTGACGTCACAAAGCGCCGCGCTGGGATTGGTTGAAACCGTGGGCATGGAAGACTCTTGTAAAGGAGGGGTCAGTAGTCAGGAGTAATACTGACATCACAGGTGCCGCGCTGGGATTGGTCGAAACAGCTAGGGACAGAAAAGCGCAGATTGTAAAGGAGGGGTGGCAGACCAAACGTCACAGAAAGGCCGCGCTAGGATTGGTTCAGAGACAAAAGTAAACTGGAATTTGATTGGTTGTTACTATAGAAGCAGAAATCCTAGTGGATAGTGGAGATTGTATGTTAAAACGCGATCCAACTTTAATAGGAACTCGTCCAGATAGGAGATTCCTAGGGTTTGCAGAATATAACTTTATACACCGAGGTTTACCCAAAATGTACGGAGAGAAGAGGAAAATGTCATTTCTACAAAAGATTAAGAATTATTTTAAAAAGGATAAGCCAATCAAAACTAGAGAAGGAATTATCATTCCACCAGCTAAAACGCCCGCTTCATTCATGATGATGGAGAGAGGTTATCATACTTGTGTATGGTTAGAGAATTGGATAGAATATACTAAAAATGATGGAATTTTAAAATTATTTACCATTCGGAATGCATGGAATTAACCTCTATATTCTGGTTGGATTTGGTTCTGTGCGGTGCCAGGAATGAAAAACATCCCCTTCTTCTGGCCCAGCCAAAAACACTTTCATTTCTAAATACTTTGCATTGTGACTTATCTAGGGCTGTGAAAGTAGATGCTTATTTGCCCTCTGTCAGAACCCTTTTCAGAAGGCCACGGGGCATGCAGGAGCTACTGGCCCCAATCGTGGGGGTTGAGGCTTTTTACTCCTGACTTACTCTGAGAAACTGGGCCAAGTACCTCTTCTGCACTCGACTCTCAGAGTTGCTTAATCTGAGCAGCTCCCTCGGGGGGAAAGATGGGGGGAGGTGTGGATACAGATTAGTGTACATGGGCTCACAACTCAAAGTGTGTGCAGCAACAGCAATACATCATTGTGCAGCCAAATACTCACTTTTATGAAACAAGGGAAGATTTTATTTATCGAATACAAGACTGTGGGAGATACACCTTCCCACTGGCGGGAGCACAAGATCAATAACAAAATGAATTGCTATCCAACAGTTTCATAAATTTAGAGTACACTTAAACAGCTATCTAACAACAAACATTTAACTTTCCAAAAAGCGGATAAAGGGGGAGCATTGGTTGTTCTAGACACAGAATTTTATGAACAGAGTGTCATGGCACATATACAGGACACCAACACTTATACCAAACTGGATAATGATCCAACTGGAGCTTATCAGAAGCTTATCAGAAGGTTCTGGCACAGATTCTTGCACATGCACTGGAAATGGGCTGGATCAACACCAACACGAAGAATTTTTGTACACAGCTCATCCTCGACGCCCTAAAATTTATATGCTTCCTAAAATTCACAAGGATTTGACAAAACCTCCATTCAGACCGATCGTTTCAGCCTGTGGTTCACTATCTGAACCAATTGGAAAATACTTAGATGCTTTTCTACAGCCCATTGTTCAGAATTGGCGAACTTATCTCAAGGACACTACATCGCTTTTGAATTTACTTCATGATCTGGATATCACTGATATAAACATCTGGTATTTATGCACAATTGATGTGACCGCACTATATACCGCAATACCACACGCAGATGGACTTGAAGCCACAGAATGGGCATTATTAAATCATGAAGACATAGCTACAGAGAAGGTACTGCTTATGGAGCTTCTTCAGTATGCACTTTATCATAGTTACTTCGAGTGGCAGGGAGAATACTATGCTCAAAACCATGGAACATCTATGGGATTCGCTGGAGCCCCATCATACGCCAATATCATTATGGCCAAACTAGAACATGAACATATTTTGACAAATCAAGATTGGATGCAACATCTTGTTTTATATAAACGTTACATCGACGACATTTTGATCATTTGGAAGGGGGATGTTATAAAGTTGGAAGATAACATTACTAAACTGAACCACATTCATAACCAAATAAAGTTTACTCATCAAATTGACTCTCGCAGCATTGAATTTTTGGATGTACTCATCCAAATAGATTCTGGAATGATCAAAACAAGTGTATTCACCAAACCGACAGACAGGAATAACGCTTTACATTATAAGAGCTTCCATCAAAATTCACTGAAACAGCACCTTCCATATTCGCAGTTCATCAGATTAAAACGGATCACTTCAGATCCAGAAGAGGCTGAAACCACCATTAAGAGGTTTGCACATAAATATGAACAACGTGGCTATCCAGCAAATGTACTCAAAAAAGCTATTGAGAGAGTATCTAAACTATCTAGAGAAAGTTTGTTACGTAGTGCTCACATCAAACCGTCGAATCCTGTCATTTGTGTGCTTAAACATTCTATGCAATCTAAAGAGATCAAATCTATTATCATGAGACATTGGATGATCATACAAACAGAACCGGATTTTAGTCTCCTATTTCCACAGCGGCCTACATTTGCGATGCAACGTTCGCATAATTTGAAAGAATTGCTATCTAGTAAACCAGCACAAGCACTAGTGAAGCAAGATCATAAGGGCATGCAGAAATGTATGAATTGTATTCATTGTAATAACGTGATGGTGGGTAACCTGTTTGTTCACCCCACAAAAGGCACCAAAATTAAATTACAACATTCTAGTACGTGTGATACATCTAACGTTATCTACGCCCTTAAATGTCCCTGTGGAAAAATTTATGTTGGTAGAACTGAAAGAAAAGTGAAAATCCGAGCGGGTGAACACAAAAGTAACATTAGAACACATTCTGTTAAGTCAACTGTTGCTGTTCACTGGAAAGAGGCAAGACATAACATCACCCAACTTCAATTTACCGTTTTGGAAGTAGTGTCACCTCAACCTGGAATTGACCCCCATAAGATGCTGGCAAGGGCCGAATTCTTTTGGACTAAAAAATTACAATCAATGCAACCTGTTTGGTTGAATGACAGACTTGAATATAATTGTTTCTTATAACTGCAGTGTGTACGTAAATGTTTGTTTACATTTTTTGATTTGTTTTCTTCCCTTTTTGTTTTTCTCATTGAATATGAGATAGTCGTTGTGGTTCATTATTTAATGTTTTTAATACATACAGTTTATTTTGATGAACAGTGCAAATTATGATTCGGTACTCATATTGGGGCTTTTGAGGAGGTTGAGCTTTCCACTTTGTTATGCAGTACTGGTTTTGAGCAGTCATATAAATGTATATTATTTGTTTTACTTTGTCGTTTCGTTTTCAGCTAGGATACGTTTGAGCAACAAATATTCTGTTTGTTTTCATTTTTTCCTTTTTGATCAACTGTAATGCTCATGGGCATTGTATTCACAACTTTATTAGTCACTCGATGCACGTAGCGTTATACACACTGAAGGTGGGGCCTATCCCTTTAAAAAACGCTTTTGACTTTAGAGGATATCAGCATACGTCATTTCCTCATGTTACTCAGGCAGCGCAGCTCGAGTACATGACTCACATCGCTTCGGTAAGCTACTCACTGCCTATCAATACTGTTAAACTCTATTTTATTAGTTTCACAATGTTTTTGAGGTCTCTCTTGGGAAGCGTTGGTTCACGTAGCGGTATGGTGAAAGCTTTTCTCTGTCGTATTTTTAACTTACAGCGTTTAGCGTGTGTTAAGAGTCACTCGTCTTTTGAACTTTGTTGCATGCGGGAAGCGTTGGTTCACGTAGCGGTGTGGTGAAAGCTTTTCTCTGTTGTCACTCGTAGTCTTCTGAATTTTGTTGCATGCGTCATACTGATAGCATTTTTGGCTCGGTTTTTAAACCGGTTGGTTCTAAGTACTCTCTTTGGCATGTTATTCGGACCTATGAAAGCACGTGATTATTTAAGTTTGCATTCACTTGGGCACTTCTTTATATTATTGGTAGGCTTTTGTTATGTCTCATGACAGCTATTTGGACTGTAGTAAGTTCAGACCCCTGTTCTTTTGCCTTTTAGAACTTCTAATGATGACCCCTGACGAAGGGTCTTGTTATTGACCCGAAAAGCATTGGGTTGTGGATTATCAGATGAAAATTGATTACCTACGGAATATGATTTCACCCTTGGAAGAATAATTGTGAATAAACAGATCTTTATCTATGCAAAATAGTCGAATTTACTTGTATCAAATGAATTACAAAATTTATGAAACTGTTGGATAGCAATTCATTTTGTTATTGATCTTGTGCTCCCGCCAGTGGGAAGGTGTATCTCCCACAGTCTTGTATTCGATTCATCATTGGTTGCCTTTGGACTAGGCCAAGGGCGTGGATGCACAAGGAATCGTGTCGATCTTTATGAACTATTGGTGGATATTGCAGAAATTTGTTTGCACGCTGGCAACATTGTTTTAAGATTTTATTTATACCGCATACTACACAAAAGCAACAGCATAGGCCTCCCCTTAGGTCGTGGTTCTAGTGTCTCTTTGGCGGTTCCCTGTCCCACTCACTTCTCGCAGTACCAATCATGGTTATTCCCTATTCACTATTGGTAACATCCAGAGTATTCCACACTAGAAGTCCAAGTCTCAAGAGTGCACTACGATTTAAAGTCAATAGCCTTCCAGCGCACTCACACTTGAATGAGCAGCAAACTCCACCAGGCTGGTCAGGCCCACAACAAGTCTTACCCACTCTGGCAGAAGTGAAGTGTTTGGAGTCCTGCAGTGCCCCCTCCACTGGTGCTTGCAGCAGCTCCAGTTCACGGTAGGTGAGTCAGCCACACCCACAATCAGTAACTGCACACAACTGGCTCTGGCTCTCTCCCTCACGGTCACACTCCTGCAGGGATCTGAGGTTCCTTGATGCTTTTCCTGCAGGGTAAGTGTTCACATGCTCCCAATGGGAAAATGGCTACGATGATCCCATTCTTGGTCCTACACTTAAGTGACGGTGCTCCCACACAGTCCTCACTCATCCAATGAGGTTGAATAAGCTGCAATCCTTGTTGCTTCTGGTGACCTACAGGTCATCATTCCTCGCCAACCAATGGCTCTTGCTCAATCAACACAGTAAAGCTATCCATGGAAGCCCCTTCTGGCATACAGGGTCACAGCACCTCTACTGTGCAAGGCTTCAGTCCTTACCGCACGACAGTCTTTACCGTTTACCACAGCTATTTTCACAGCAGCCCTCTCCTTGACATACAGGGGTCATCAACTCAGTCCTGCACACAGGCAATGACCCGATGAGTTCAGCAGCCTTTTCCTCACACCTCACACAGGTAGTCAACTTGACAGGGCTCCTCACTGGACCTTGCTCCCTCCAACGCACCCCTCTTCCTCCAAGGGCACTTTGAGCTAGAAGGAAGGCAAGCACTGGTTCTCCAGGGTAGGTGGTCTTTGATTCCCTGGGCAATGTCCCCTCACCTAGTAGGGAGTCTTGAAGGCCTTGGTCACCAGTTGAGCTCATAGGCAGAAGTCTTGCAGAGCTTCCCCTCCTCACACAACCCATCTGGCTGCTTGGCAGAAGACAGTTTTTGGGGACTCAAACTCCCCTTCTTATAGTCTGTTTCTAGACCTAAATGTGATTTAGGGTCTGAGTCTTTGAGGTTTTATGTTCGGGTTCTGTTTCTTGTGAAGTGCATACTCCTCTGCCCCCTCTTTCTCTTGAAAATCAGTTTGCCAAAGCAGGGATGTCTCCGAAGCTGATAGTCCTGAAACACAGGCTATGGGAGTGACTAGAGTTCACACCTTGATGTAACCACAGTGATAAATGGATCAAAAGGTTAGCCCAGGGCTCCCAGCCGTACTCTTTATGATTCTCTTATCAGCTCCATCTTCTTCCTGAGATTTTCCCAGGCCCCTTCCATGTGACCTGAATCAAAGAGCACCCATCGAAGAGTACAGGGGAGGTCTAGTCCTCCCCTCCCCAGTGTGGTCCCATCTAACTTACAGGAATGCTGCAATCCACAAATCTGCGTTGGGGGATCTCTCTGCCTCCACTCCATGTTTCACCATGCATGCAGGCCTGGGTCTCCCAAAGTGGAGCCCAGGGCCCTCCATGTATTGTACCATCCACAGGCAGACATACACCCAGTGCATGGATGCAGCATACACGAACTGCACAGTACTGCATCTTTTATGTACTGTACTACCATTCAAAGGCACACATACATCCAGCCCTTGCATTTAACATGCGGGCACGGCCCAGCACTGTTTCCATTAAATGCTGTACCACTCATTGGCACATATACATCCAGCACATGCACCTATCATGCACGTACTGCATCCTTCATGTATTGTGCCACTCAGAGCACATGCATTTATCCTGCATGCACTGTACTCTTCATGTATTATACCACTCACAAGTACACGTACACCCAGCACTTGAACTTCTCTTGCATGCACTGAACAACGCTACATCCTTCAGGTACTGTACACCTCATGCACGTGCTACTCAGTACAGCATTGTACCTGTATGGCACTCTCCCCAAGCACACATTCACCCAGCGCAGTTACACCATCTGTCCTGTGCAGCACTTCACACCAACCTGATGAAGGCCAAGGGTGAGTTAAGCACATGGCAGTGGAACTTTAAAAACTGAGTGAGCAATTAGGCCTCACTCCAGTGACACCGGCTAAAAATAACCTATTCATTCTGACTGATCACTACACGGTATGTTGCAACCAGCACTTGTGCTGCTTAACTCCTGCCTCCCAACCATTCACCACTTTGAGGGTAGAACTTTGGGTGCCCCACCCAGTCCAACAAGTCCATAATCTGAGACAGGCCTATGTCACGGTGCGCATGCATGAGCCGTGTTTGTTTACGACAAAAAAAATCAGCATTAGGGATCCAGACATCAGTACAGTTGGGCACTCAGGGCAGGGGTGCACACCCATTACCTTGCAGAGGCCTTTACGTCCTAACATCCACACTCTGCACCAAGCCTTCTACAAAAAAGATATTCTTTGACTTGACCCATGCTACTTGGATTGTAAAGTTTACAAGACTAAACGCTATTTTAATCAATACCCTCTTTTCTTCTTTCAGTAAATGAATTGGAGTTTGCATTGCCTAAAAATTAAATAACTCTTTGGACTGAACATCTCAAAAGTGACACCTTTAAACAATATTACATCGTTTGTGCCTCTTCAGTCGTGCCAGGGGATGCATCCATGAGGAACACTAACATTCAACGTACAACTTTATAGCTTATAACATCCAACTTATAACTTTATAACTTGAACTTGGTATTGTTTTAAAGACTTCTTCAGCCCTTACCATGGATCTCTCCTAAGTCTTAACGAGAAACTAATTAGATCTGGATCCAAACCTGACGTCATGGACACCATGTCTCTATAGTAGACTTCAAACACTCTTTCAATTTCATAATAGCAAAATGTTAGCTCTGATACCACGGGTAACTTCTCGAATTGGAGGGTGAAGATAAAAGGCACCACACTTCTCAATTGAATGTGGGATAGATAAACGCATACAGAGTGTTAAATATGAGTTTTCACTGGATTATGGCGATGGTGTTAGAAACCCATCAGGAAATGGATTGTCAAAAAAGAACATGAACAAACTGATGAATATCAAACACATAAAAAGTGACTGGCAATCGCTTGCGGTAGCATGCCAACCCATCGTTCTTTTGCCCACTTCAGTTTAGACGTAGACATATACAAATCAGTCTTGACCCTGCTTCAATAGTAACAGTCCAGCCTGAACTGCCACGCCACATTCTCCCTGAACTGGAACACATGCAATCCAAGACCGATTTCGCCCTGATTGCAGCTCATCAGTCTGGTTCAGCTTGGTTCCAGCAGCACAGTGAGCTAGGGAGTCATATATGGGCATACACATACCACTTAGGCCTGTACATCAAGCACATAAAAGGTGATAGGAGAAATGCTTGCCATATGTCTAACCACTAGTAATTGCTCTGAGAAGCATTCCACCCCATTGTTCTTTTGCTCACTATGCCACCTCAGATTGGACCCAGCCATGTGCAGATCAGTCTTAACACTACTCGAGCAGGAACAGTCCAGCTCAAACTGCCAGGTCAGGTCCTCCCTGAACTGGAACACTAGCGGCCCAATACTCGTTTTGCCCTGATTTTGGCTCATCAGTCAAGTGTAATTTAGTTCCTCTGGGGCAGTGAGCACGGGACCCATGTCTAGGTATAACCCTGCAACTTAGGTTGTGCATCAAACACCTTGCAGGTGATGGAAGTGATGGAGCAAGGACTCACAAATGAGACTTGCTCGGAGGCAATCTCCTCATAGCATTAATATATTAAACTTTGTATTGTTCATACTAATCCGCATACACGACATAAATAGCAAGGAAGCTTGCTTATGTGTTTTAACTAACAAGTAACGCTTGTCTGTTCTAAAATGGCCGCTAAAACGCGGGAAACTCTTCTGCGCATGTCTCAACCATATCACGTGGTGTGACGTCTTTCTTTGCTTGGTGGGAAAATTCTGCTTCTGCGCAGTGTGTTCTAAAATGGCTGCTTAATGTTTTCACATGCTACAGCTTGCTCTCGTGTTGTAATTAAATTGTCGTTTTCTTAACGCTATTAATGCGGGATCGTTTTTACAAGTAAATGGGAATAGAGTAGAGAGAGTGGGTATACAGTGAACCATTTTATTTGTGATTTTAATATTTTCTTCTTGTACTTTTATTAGTTCGTAAACTTGGGCCTGGGGTTGGTGAACTGAAACTCGAGCGACAATGATTCTACGCATGCGTCTTGCATGTCTGCCAAGAGAAAAGGATGAAGTCAACCTGGACGTCGTCCAAGGCCGCGACCTGATGGCCGACACTGCTGTACCCATGTCTTTCCTGTTAAATATGCAACATTGTACATGAAGAATGTATAATTTTGACGTGAGACGGGTGGGAAATAAAGCAAATGTATTAAAATTGATGGGCGGTATTTTAAAACAATGGACTTCAGAAATTGAACTAAAATTCATATGGTGTGAGGATCAACCCCCTGTCCCTGTCCAATCAGAAGTAGTGGTCCCATATTTTTGCAACATTAATGGGAGGTACATGGGCGTAGAAGGGTATAATAGATATAGAATTAGCTAATTAGTTAGAAGGAGATGCTAGAACAGGCGTCCACAGACCAGGCTACTAGCTCCAGACTGCCAAGCTGATCGATTGCAGACTGAATCGCTGTCCAGAGAGGTCCTGAGGAGGGGGCGGCGGAGTCCATTAGAAGGAAGGCACAGGAGAATCGAGGAGAAGTGGAGTATCAGAGAGGGGAACGACGCAGGCGTCGTAGGTAGAGAGGTCACCGGTCCTGTCCTGAACCTGGAGGAGGTCTTTGCTCTTCATCCTTCCTGGGTCCCATCTTTTCCAACTCCTTGGCCAAGGGGTTTGGTTCTCGCACTTTAGGTAAATATATGCAACCTTTAGTTGCGCTGCTGTCTCTATCTTCTCTTTTTCTGAGGGACCGTCATTAATCGATAATTGATTTCTTGTGCTTCTTCCTTGATGTGCGATTAAGTATCATGCAGCTCTGTAATTTACTCTGCTAAATCTTTAGATAAACATTTTAAAACTTCCTGACTCAGTGATTATTTCAGGATTTAGGAACTGTAATGAATGTCACTCATTTTAAACTTCCTAATTAACAAAGGATCCATTGGTAAGTCATTAATCTTCAATCAGAAGGTAATTGGTAGCAGGGAATTTTGATAGAGAGTACAACTGACACCCCAGCGTGAAACACTAGCATAGTATGAATGTATGGGCCCAAGTGAGTATCTGTTGTATGAATGCTTGTTGCTAGTATCGCGCTGGATCAGTTTTCTGAAGAGCAGAGGATGGTTAGGATTCTACTTTGTTAATTGGGTAATGAGAATTGTATTTTTATGAACTAATGCCTGTTATTGTTTAAAAGTTTTGTTTTATGTTGTCTAGAATTCCCCGGGGAGGAAAATTGAATAGCGGGTGGTAAGTGGAAGCCACACTGCAGTGAGGTTATCTGTCAGGCAGAAATAGTACTGAAAAGTTAAGCAGGGCTATCAGTACTCGTTAGGGACTCTATGCGTGTGAGTAATAGCGAAAGAAATGTGCTGGTGAAATTTTGATGTTATATCACCTAGAAAGGGTAACATTGAAGGAGTAACTGGTATTTTTGATGCTTGTGTGAGAGTAAACGGAAGGGTTTTACTCGTAGTGTATGTTTAGTAAACGGAAGGTTTTACTAAGTGTGGACGAAAACTATCTTTTTCAATTAGAGAAACTGGCACGATAGCAAATGTTTTATGTTGTTACTGAATTTTTAATTAAAGTCGTATAGAAAATAAAAGTTTTGCGTATGATTTTGTAAAGGGAGGGTCAGCTGCCGGAGAGGGAGCTGACGTCACAAAGCGCCGCGCTGGGATTGGTTGAAACCGTGGGCATGGAAGACTCTTGTAAAGGAGGGGTCAGTAGTCAGGAGTAATACTGACGTCACAGGTGCCGCGCTGGGATTGGTCGAAACAGCAAGGGACAGAAAAGCGCAGATTGTAAAGGAGGGGTGGCAGACCAAACGTCACAGAAAGGCCGCGCTAGGATTGGTTCAGAGACAAAAGTAAACTGGAATTTGATTGGTTGTTACTATAGAAGCAGAAATCCTAGTGGATAGTGGAGATTGTATTTTAAAACGCGATCCAACTTTAATAGGAACTCGTCCAGATAGGAGATTCCTAGGGTTTGCAGAATATAACTTTATACACCGAGGTTTACCCAAAATGTACGGAGAGAAGAGGAAAATGTCATTTCTACAAAAGATTAAGAATTATTTTAAAAAGGATAAGCCAATCAAAACTAGAGAAGGAATTATCATTCCACCAGCTAAAACGCCCGCTTCATTCATGATGATGGAGAGAGGTTATCATACTTGTGTATGGTTAGAGAATTGGATAGAATATACTAAAAATGATGGAATTTTAAAATTTCCCGAGAATGGTACTTTTAATGGAAGGATTCTTCAAAATTTGAGATTGAGGATGAATGATTTAGAACCAAGGCCTAGATTAACCCAATACGAAGCCTTAGAAGAGTGGGAAACTGAGGCATTTGAACGGGACCGATCCAGAAGTAATAGGGGTTATTGAGGATTTTTCCCGAGATACCACAATGAGTCGAGGGACGGTCAGATGAAACTGTGGAGAAGAGCGATGCTTACAGAGGGACTGTATCCAATATTGACAGAAGAAGAACTGTTAGGGAGCAAATGCACAGAAAAGACAAAACACTTAAATAGGTGTGGAGATTCTGAAGATGAATTTATGGAAGAGTTATTAAAGAACCCACCACCATATCAGGAAGGGACAAAGGGATGTACCCCAAGTGCGCCACCGTTAAAAACACCATTGATACCGCAAGTATTGCATGATTCCACACCTAGTAGTGTACTTCACGATAAAGAAAAGGAAGCCCTAGATAAAACCAGAGCAGAATTAATACAGAAAATAACACAGATAAAAGTGCATCCTGATTCCTTGACCATACCTGTAACAATTGGTCCAGTAGTTCCATTATATAGTGACAAGGTAAACTATCCCCAGCCGTTAGTTACGCCTACTCCTGTGAACGTTCCGAAACCTGAAGCAGTAGTAATGGTTGAGGATCATTTTAGTGATTGTGAATCTATGATTTCATTGATGGATTTGCCCATTCGAGAATCTGTGAATAGTACTCCCAAAAGAGCTACACCTGGTTGCTCAAAAGATGTAAACATAATAACCTCATCAGGATCCAAAAGTGCCACAGTAGTTACTCCAGAAGATTTAGAAAGGTGGGCACAAGGATCAGACAAACAGTGTACACCCCCAAAGATTACGGACATTTTCAAATTAAAGGTTGAATTAGAAGAAATTATAGCAGGAAATGTAGGGATAGACCGTCTAAATACGTATGATAAAGAAGAACTGTTGTTCGTGTGTAGAAGTATCACAAGAAATGTAAAAATATTCCATGAAAAATTATCAGACTTAGCTTTGCAGATGGGAATTGAAATAGGAAAGTCCAAGTTGTTACAGAAACCCTATAGAGCAGATTTTTCAGACAAAGATTTAGAAAACATGAATGCCTCTGGTAGAAAATTACAAATAAAAGAATTAATGACAGTCTTACAGAAATGGGGAGACCTAGATAAATGGAAAATTAGATGGACTAATAAAAAGGAAGAAGCACGATACAGTAGAGCAGCTTCTGAATATTTGATGAAGGAAACAGGAAAGGCAGATCAAATGTACCAGATGCGAAAAGTTTCAGGAGGGGGATATGTACATGTCCCATGGAGAAGACAAGATATTTTATCCTTTACGAATGATTTCCCAAAGTTAAGAGAGAAACCAATTGAATGGTACAAGCAGGTTGAGAGGTTTGTGAAGGTGTCAAAGGTATTGTTGAAGGACTTGGATGGTCTGTTTGACATAGTGGTAGCTGCCGATTTATGGACAGATTGTAAAATCACAGTTGATTGGCCAGTGAAGAGTATCCCAGAGATCCAAAGACATGTGCTCCGTCAAGTGATGTAATGAAAAAGTATCAGCAGGTAATAACTTACCTGAAAGGGAAAATACCACCAAAGGAAACAGATTGGGTGAAAATAGACAGAACTACCCAAGAAGCCAATGAATCGGTACACGCCTATTATGAACGTTTATTGCAGGTATTCAAACAGTATAGTGGCTTTGAGGATATTGGAGACAAAAATATGAGTCAGTTTGTTTACCGATTCATTTATGGTCTGAAGCCAGAGATTTGTCAGATGATTTAACAACACATGTTGTGTTGGCAGGGGAAGCCCATGGATGAAATCCTGAAATATGCAAAATATTGTGGAGATGACATTGAGGATAGGCACAAGAAATTGCAGGAAAAGGTAATGTGGGCTCAGGTAAAAATGGCTGAGAAACAGGGAATTAATTTAGAAAATCCGAGTGAAAGTCAGGGAAAGGATTCTGGAACGAATGGTGATACTGGGAATGGTGGAAAAATGAGAGGACGAATAAGCAGAGAAGAGGCTAAAAATAAATTTCCTTGTCATGGATGCGGAAAGTTGGGGCATTGGAAGGACGAATGTAAAAAGATACGGAATAATAATGGCCCAAATCAAAATTTAAATCCACAGACGCAGAATGACTCACAGCAGGGTGTAAATCCTCAGAGTCAGTTGCCACCTGCACCTATACAGGGTAATGTAAGCAGAGCAAAGCACGGTACAGACATCGGATATCAAGGAGGAAGTGGTAAGAATGATTATGTAACTTCACAGTTTCTTTTACAGGACGATTTCTGTCAGTACAGTTCATGACGGTGCCTAGGAGAGGGGAAGAAGGAGTGCGTACTTGGCGCATCCTTACCGGTAGATCAGTAAAGTCCATATGTTGAAGGAAATGTGAAGGGTAATGATATTACTTTTCTTTTGGACACTGGTGCTACCAGGTCTACTGTGAGAACAGCAGACATTCCAGACCTTCCTCTCTCTGGAGAAGCTATCCAAGTAGTGGGAGTAGCTAATAGAAAGATTAGAACACCTCTTACCGAACCAATGGAAGTTAAAATTGGAAATTTTAGAGAAATGCATCAATTTGTAGTGTGTGATTCTAGTCCAGTAAATTTATTGGGCAGAGATTTGTTGTGTAAAATGAACGGCACAATATTTTGCACACCGGATGGTGTGGCAATTCAGACCCCTGATGAAGACCATGTATATAAATTCATGATTGCAAAACAAGGTACAGAAGTAGATGAAATGTTCTCTTTGATAACAAAAGACGAGCTTGCAGAAGAATTAAAAACTACAGTGAATCCCATAGTGTGGGATTTTACGGGAAAGGAAGTAGGACTTATGGCCAAAATAGACCCAGTTAAAATTACTGTAAAGGAAGGTGCAATTTTCCCGAATACCAGGCAGTACAAAATGAGTGCAGAAGTAAAGGCAGGAGTCATTGAAGAAATCGACCGAATGATAAAACAAAACAAAACATACTAAAAGAAGTAATGAGTAGTCCATGTAATTCACCAATAATGGGTTTGAAGAAACCTAGTGGGAAATATAGGATTGTTCAAGACCTGAGAAAAATAAATAAGATTGTGGAACCTTGTTGTCCTATAGTGCCAAATCCTGCAGTAATTCTATACCAGATCCCTTGGAGTGCAGGATGGTTCACTGTGATTGATTTATGCCAAGCGTTCTTTTCAATATCATTACACCCAGATAGCCAGTATCTCTTTTCATTTAAATTTGAGAACAAGGTCTATGTATGGAATCGTGTTCCTCAGGGGTACATGGAAAGTACTTCAATTTTCAATCAGATACTGAAAAAGTGCTTAGAGAAACTAGTGATGCCAGGAAGCTCAGTCTTAGTGCAGTATATAGACGACTTATTAGTGGCATCTAACACCAGAGAAGACTGTGTTGTTGACTCTATTGCATTACTGAATCTTTTGGCCGAAGAAGGGCATAAGGTCTCACCTGAAAAACTGCAGTTTTGTACAACAACAGTTAAGTATCTAGGACACCAAATTGAGAGGGGAAAAAGAAGAATAACCTCTGAAAGAGTAAAATTGATCAAGAAAATGCAAATGCCCAACACCCAAAGGGAAGTGAGAATGTTCCTTGGGATAGTGGGTTATTGTCGACAATGGATACTAGGGTTTTCTCTGTTAGCAAAGCCCCTAATTCAAATGACGAAAAAGAAGGCGAAAGACCCAGTTGAATGGGATGATGAAAGCGTAGGAGCTTTTGTAAAATTGAGAAACGCTTTGTGTGCAGCGTCTGCTTTAGGCATGCCTGATTATAAGAAAGAATTTGCATTGTTCTGTCACGAGAGAGAAAATTGTGCACTCTCAGTCCTAACTCAGAGACATGGACTGGATAGACATCCTATAGCATATTTTTCTGCTACATTGGACCCAGTGGCGGCCGCATTGCCAGGCTGCTTAAAAGCAGTAGTGGCTACCTGTTTGAGCATTGAACAAAGTGAGTCAATTGTAATGGGACACCCAATAAAGGTGTTTGTTCCACATGCGGTTGTGATTCTATTGACAAGAACCCGGACTCAGCAGCTTACTCCTAGTCGGATGACTAAGTATGAGAGAATAATTTTAGGTGCTGAAAATGTGACCATGGTAAGGTGCACAATAGTGAATCCTGCTACCTTACTACCAGACCCATACCATGAAGAAGTTAAAGATGACGAAGAAGAACATGATTGTTTACAAGTCACAGAATTATGCACAAAACCACGTCCTGACATTCAGGAAGTGCCCCTTAGGAAGCCAGACAGGGAGCTGTTTGTTGATGGTTCATGCCAAAGGCATGAAGATGGTAAACTAACTGCAGCATATGCAGTATGTGAATTAACTGGAATAGTCGAAGCATCCTATTTACCAGGAGTAAAATCTGCACAAGTAGCTGAATTGATTGCTTTGATAAAAGCTTGCAAAATTGGGAGGAATCAAAAAGTAACTATATTTACAGATAGCCAATATGGATATGGGGTTGTGCATGATTTTGGCCAATTATGGATGCAGAGGGATTTCATGACTTCTTCAGGATCCCCCATTAAAAATGGACAGTTTGTAAGGGAATTGCTGGAAGCAATACAATCACCAAAAGACTTGGCTGTGGTGAAATGTGCCGCACACCAGTCAGGAGATGACTGGGTGGTAGTCGGCAACAGATATGCAGACCTTGTGGCTCAACATTGCGCCAAAAACAGAATGGCAGTGAATAAAAGGGTGGAAAGAATGGGAATCAGCTGCCAACTTTTACTGTGTGCACCTCCTGAAACATGGAATGATGTAAAACGATTGCAAGATGATGCTGATGAGAGTGAGAAGAATATATGGATTAAAGTGGGATGTTCACAAAGGGAGGATGACGAGGTATGGATTTGTGCTGATGGCAGACCAGTCATGCCTGACTGTCTGCTCTCACAAATGGCCAGGATGTATCATGGAGACACACATATAGGGAGAGATGCAATGATTAGGCTCTTCAGACAGAATTGGTACAATCCCAAATTCAGGGCTGTAGCAGAGAGTCTTTGCCAGAGATGTTTGACCTGCCAGATGCATAATCCAGGAAGAAAAACAATAATTGGGTTTGGAAAGATTGGAAAGGCAGAAGGTCCATTTATAAGACTCCAGTTTGATTTTATCCAGTTACCACCATGCAGAGGCTGAAATATGTACTTGTCATAGTGTGTTTGTTTTCAAAATGGGTGGAGGCTTACCCTACCAGGAGGAATGACAGTATTACAGTCGCAAAGCTGTTGCTACGAGAACTTATTCCTAGATTTGGTTTTCCAGTAACTTTGGAATCGGATAGAGGAAAACACTTTAACAGTGAAGTGATTAAGATAATCTGTGAAGCATTCCAAATTGAGCAAAAATTGCACTGTGCATATCGTCCCGAGGCTTCTGGAGTGGTTGAACAATTGAATGGCACAATAAAATCCAGGCTGGGAAAAATGTGTGCATCAACATCATTAAGTTGGCCGGATGCATTGCCACTTGTCCTAATGGGACTCAGAAGCATTCCTGATAGAAATACCGGATTGAGTCCCCACGAGATAATGATGGGAAGAGCTATGAGACAAGCACATGTTCCCACATAAATAAACTGCTGAATATATCTGATGATTTGGTTCTGGATTATTGCAAAGGACTGGCTGACCTAGTGCGTTCTGTCTCTCACCATGTTGGAGAAGACGCAGTTTCCAGGCAGCCTGAACAAGAACATGATCTGAATCCTGGTGACTGGGTGGTAGTGAAGAATCACACCAGAGAAACGTGTCTATCACCTAGGTGGAGTGAACCTTGTCAGATCATATTGGTTACAAACACCGCTGTAAAGTGTGCAGGATTCCCTAATTGGATTCATGTAAGCCACACTAAAAGAGTACCAGACCCTGAAGAAGAAAATCCTCAGACAGTAACGATCACTGAGGAAGCTGAAGGTTGCCCAGCTGAAGAATCTCAGGAGCAAGATTCGAGGGAAGCTGACGAAGAACAACCGAGCACAAGCCAGGACTTGGTACCAGTGGTGGAAATTCCTGAAGTTTACTACAGAACAAGAAGTCAAGCAAATCTAGAAGAAGTGACAGAAGATCAGATAGGTGAAGAAGAAGCAGCTCAGGAAAGAGAAGAAGAAGAAACAATAAGAGAACCTGAGCAGGACCAGATAGGGAGAGAAAACTGGGCTTAAAATAGTGAAGAACGAAGAAATTTTGAGCAGGGACAGACAGGTCTAGAAGAATGCGGTCAGGCTGCAGAAGTACAAGGTGCAATAAGCCCTGATCAGGACCAGTTAGATCAAGGAAAATACATTCAATCAGAAGATCTCGAAAATCTTGAACATAAAGATGAAAATCCAGAACAAAGTCAGCCATTAGAAACTCACAGTGGAGCTACTGAAGAGAAACCAATCAGACCTGAAAAAGAACAAATAAAAGAAACTGTAATTGTCGAAAACAAGAGTGTGTCACGATCAGAAAATAAAGGTATTTCTGAAGGAGAAAACAAAGAGACCGTGAAAACACAGAAAACAAGAAAAGGTGATCATTGGCCTAGTGTCATCGAAAGAGTGAAATACCACGTAAGAACCAGAAGTGAAGATCCAGAACAAGTAAACGAAGTAACAAGCCAAACAGGACAGGAAAACGAAACTGAAAAACGGAGAAGCAAAAGACTGAAACTTATTAACAATAAGTTTAAAGGCCCTGACTGGACTTACATAATTCTTGAAGACTATGAGAGCTCAGAATCAAGTGAAAGTGGTGACGAAGGAACTGGTGCAGAACTGGTCTATGAAACAGAAACCAGACCACCTTGATAACGTGAAAAAGCTGTGCAAAGAAAATTGAAGAAAATCAATAAGAAGAGCAATCTTCCTTGTCAAAATGTCCGATGATAGAGTTTCTGGGAGA
This sequence comes from Calotriton arnoldi, assembly GCA_963921515.1. Classification (NCBI taxonomy): domain Eukaryota; kingdom Metazoa; phylum Chordata; class Amphibia; order Caudata; family Salamandridae; genus Calotriton; species Calotriton arnoldi. Next base: position 312,379 of record CAWUFW010013078.1, on the reverse strand, counting down.
GCAAAACGAAAATGTTGGAAGAGATGCTGTGCCATATGCATATGCAGTCTAGGAGTAGTACTTGTAGCATGGTTAGTACTGATCGTAGCAATTCCCTACCTTATGATAATGGATAAAAAGATTAACAATGAAACGAAGGGAAGGATAGATAACTTGAAAGGTAGTAGGGTAGAACTAATGGCAGAAGATGACTCAGAATTTCACCATGAAGTAAAAGATAACGACACTAGTTTAAATGTTTTCACAAAATTGTTGTTTCAATACGTAGATACCGTGGAAGTTAGTAATTGTTATGTTTGTATGAAGTTACCCGAATCAGTAGCAGAAGGGTTAACGTATCATCACTTGCCATTATCCTATGGCATATCATGTAGCGTATTAACAAGTTTATTTTATAAAACAGGGAGAATTCAGTATTATTATTCAAACATAGATGTGATATTTTCTGAGGTTCCGATTCGCAAGAGTATGAACCCAGTGCTTAGTAGTCAAGATGCACAGTTTATGGGAGAGTTTTTCTTAACAATGAAATCAATAGACATAACACATGCACATAGAAACAATCTAACATGTTCTTTACATGAAGAAGAAAAGATATTTATGAATTTAGTAGAAGATAGAAGACAAGATTTTCAAAAGAAAGCTTCTGAGCATAAGCCTCATTTGCCACCTTGAGCTGAGAAAGAAGGTAGTTACACACCTGGCAAGGCTCAAGCTGCTATGGCTCTGGATTTTGTAAAGACAAGGAAAAATTTGTCTACATAGGTTAAGGACTGACTATAACAATGTTATCATCGGTACCAGTGAATGTGAACATAATTTTTTAATTCTTGGAGGTTGGGGACTCAAAGGAGGAACAGATTCAGTTTTTCCTGGAATCTATTATGTGTGTGGGAATAAGGCTTACTTTAGGCTTCCTGCACGATGGTATGGAAGTTGTTATTTTGGAATAGTATTTCCAAAGATATACCACGTAAAAAGAAACACTGGGAGCAATGAAAATAATGGATTAACACGTAACAAAAGAGTTAGTTTTTCTGAAATTGTAGGTGATATATTTGGTGCATTGATACCTTCAGTGGGGGTAATTCTGAACTGAAGAAGAATATGTAAATTATCTATAGTGGTTGATCGTTTATCAACGGATACTGCTGGAGGCTTTTTAATGATTAATGCGGAAATGGTTGCGATTAGATCTATGGTTATGCAAAATCGACTTGCTCTTGACATTATTTTGGCAAAAGAGGGCGGAGTCTGTAAATTATTGAAAACGAAACATTGTTGCACTTACATACCTGATAAAAGTGCAGAAATTGGAACATATATACAGAATATTACAAAACTTGAGAAGGAACTGAAACCACTGGAAGTTGATAGTGTATGGGAAAGATTGACAAATAGTATAGCGTCAATTGGTATCTGGTTTTCTAATATAGCGAAAGGACTTATAGGTAAAGTATTAGTACCTTTAGCGGGAATAGCAATAATAGCATTGACAATAATAATATGGTGCAAATGTTGTAGAAAGAATGATTTGTATAATGTGACAGGAAAAGGGAAGAAAAGAAAATTCGATGAAATAGAACTTGAAGATTTAAGAAGTGAATTATACAAGAAGCTGAAAGGGGATGTGAAAAATAGAAAAAGTAAAAATGAAAATGAAATTGTTGTATGCTAAAAGTTGGCATCTGCTGGTGGGTAGTATTTGATGGATCAGAAACGCCATCAGAGAGGGGATTGATGGAGCAAGGACTCACAAATGAGACTTGCTCGGAGGCAATCTCCTCATTGCATTAATATATTAAACTTTGTATTGTTCATACTAATCCGCATACACGACATAAATAGCAAGGAAGCTTGCTTATGTGTTTTAACTAACAAGTAACGCTTGTCTGTTCTAAAATGGCCGCTAAAACGCGGGAAACTCTTCTGCGCATGTCTCAACCATATCACGTGGTGTGACGTCTTTCTTTGCTTGGTGGGAAAATTCTGCTTCTGCGCAGTGTGTTCTAAAATGGCTGCTTAATGTTTTCACATGCTACAGCTTGCTCTCGTGTTGTAATTAAATTGTCGTTTTCTTAACGCTATTAATGCGGGATAGTTTATACAAGTAAATGGGAATAGAGTAGAGAGAGTGGGTATACAGTGAAACATTTTATTTGTGATTTTAATATTTTCTTCTTGTACTTTTATTAGTTTGTAAACTTGGGCCTGGGGTTGGTGAACTGAAACTCGAGAGACAATGATTCTGTGCATGCGTCTTGCATGTCTGCCAAGAGAAAAGGATGAAGTCAACCTGGACGTCGTCCAAGGCCGCGACCTGATGGCCGAAACTGCTGTACCCATGTCTTTCCTGTTAAATATGCAACATTGTACATGAAGAATGTATAATTTTGTCGTGAGACGGGTGGGAAATAAAGCAAATGTATTAAAATTGATGGGCGGTATTTTAAAACAATGGTCTTCAGAAATTGAACTAAAATTCATATGGTGTGAGGATCAACCCCCTGTCCCTGTCCAATCAGAAGTAGTGGTCCCATATTTTTGCAACATTAATGGGAGGTACATGGGCGTAGAAGGGTATAATAGATATAGAATTAGCTAATTAGTAAGAAGGAGATGCTAGAACAGGCGTCCACAGACCAGGCTACTAGCTCCAGACTGCCAAGCTGATCGATTGCAGACTGAATCGCTGTCCAGAGAGGTCCTGAGGAGGGGGCGGCGGAGTCCATTAGAAGGAAGGCACGGGAGAATCGAGGAGAAGCGGAGTATCAGAGAGAGGAACGACGCAGGCGTCGTAGGTAGAGAGGTCACCGGTCCTGTCCTGAACCTGGAGGAGGTCTTTGCTCTTCATCCTTCCTGGGTCCCATCTTTTTCAACTCCTTGGTCAAGGGGTTTGGTTCTCGCCCTTTAGGTAAATATATGCAACCTTTAGTTGCGCTGCTGTCTCTATCTTCTCCTTTTCTGAGGGACCGTCATTAATCGATAATTGATTTCTTGTGCTTCTTCCTTGATGTGCGATTAAGTATCATGCAGCTCTGTAATTTACTCTGCTAAATCTTTAGATAAACATTTTAAAACTTCCTGACTCAGTGATTATTTCAGGATTTATGAACTGTAATGAATGTCACTCATTTTAAACGTCCTAATTAACAAAGGATCCATTGGTAAGTCATTACTCTTCAATCAGAAGGTAATTGGTAGCAGGGAATTTTGATAAAGAGTACAACTGACACCCCAGCGTGAAACACTAGCATAGTATGAATGTATGGGCCCAAGTGAGTATCTGTTGTATGAATGCTTGTTGCTAGTTTCGCGCTGGATCAGAAGGAATGCTTGCACTATGTCTAACAATGTGAAATCACCCAAGGTAGCATTTCAACCCATCCTTCTTTTGCACACCATAACCCCTCAGTTTGATTCCAGCCAAATGCAAATCAGTCTTCAGCGTGCTCCAGTAGGAATAGTCCAACCTGAACTGCCAGGCCAATCCTCCCTGAACCAAACGACAAGCAACCCAAAACAGATTCACCCTGACTGGGCTCGTCAGTCGGTGTAGCTTGATTCCAATAGCACAGTGAGCACGGGACCCTTGTCTGGGCATTCCCTTGCCACTTATGGCGGTACATCAAATACATAAAAGGTGATGGGAGGAACGCTTGCAATAAGTCTAACCACTGACAATAACTTGTGTTAGTATTCCAACCCATCATTCTTTTGCCCACCATGCCACCTCAGTTTGGATCCAGCCATGTACAAATGTGTCTTGACCCTGCTCCAATAGGAACAGTCAGACTCCAGCTTGAGCCGCCAGGCCACATCTTCCCTGAACCAGCCTACGAGCAAATCAAAACCAGGCTAACCTCGTGTTTGCTGCTTGAGCTTTCATATTACGTTAACACAGACAATTTGACTGTGTTATGGCTAAGTCTGTAAGATTAGTGTAATCTGAGGCTTAACACTGCTGTCAGAAGCCAGTGTTCTGGAAGATATGTGCAACCAATGTGATGGATTTTTTTTTTTATTAAACACATTTTATTGTGTCAAACGTCACATACATTGCAGAGCTCCTTAACCCAGGATACATCTGCCACATTAAGCATTCCGAATCATTTCCAGGGACATTTGATATACACATTTTCTTTATAAGCTCAATTGTAAAACAAGAGAACAGAAACACATTAACCCCCCCACCCATTGCCTGAACTCGCCACTGCGTCTTATTTGCCACTGCACTCCCCGGTCCCACACACACAGATCCTTGCTGCCCCCCCAAATCACCTACCCAATGGGCCCACGCAACTCCATAGGTGCCGAGAAGTCGATCAGAGGTACCGGCTCCAGGTCTAGGCCTCGATAATCCGCCCACCTCTTCCAAATTTTGGGATGCTTTTGTGGGCAGCCCCTGGCCTTAAATATTGGGATCTCCAACCCCATGCAGAAATCCAGTCCATTCTTCCAGGCCGAGAGAGAGGGTGGAGTTGTCGCCTTCCACCCCCTTGCTATGTCTCGTTTCGCTAAAGTGAGTCCCAGCAACAACAAGTGTTGTTTGTAGAGGTTCCCTCCTATACGCTCCATAATGTGCAGGATTACCAGTCTGGGGGAGAAAGGAAGTTCCCACCCCAATACCTCCACCAGACAGGCCATGACCCCCCTCCAAAATTTCGTGAGTGCTACACAGTGCCAGATGGTATGTATCAGGGACCCCTCCTCTCAGCCACAGCGCAGACATATCAGGGATTGAACAAAACCCGCCGTCCATAACCTGAGCCTGGTATAGTATACCCGGTGAAGGTATTTGAATTGAATGAGACGCAGTCGCATCGCTATTGCTGCCTCTCTAGGAGACGCCAGTGCCTCTGTCCAGTCATCCCCATCAAGTAGGCCGACATCTTCAGCCAATGCATCTCTAAGTTTATCTAATGAACTGGCGCTATGTGTCTGAAAGGACTGATATATCTTCGATATCTTGTGGTCCTGCAGATCACCCATGAACACCTTGGCTTCTAGCGGGATAAATTCAGGAAGCGCTTGTAGTCCCAAGACGCTGTGATGTATGGTGTGCCAAAATTGGAGGTATTTGTAAAATTGGGTTTTCAGCATCTGGTACTCGTGTTGCAAATCTTGGAACGACTTCAGCGTCAAGCCCCGCATTACATCTCCCAGCGTCGAGATGCCGATATTGTCCCACCCCCGGAACCCGGATAATGCAGCTAGCTGCGGAAGACGACTGTTGTACCACAGTGGGGTTTCCCTGGTCAGCGTATTCCACCACCCCATCCTGCGGAGAGATTGCTTCCAGACCTGGAAGACCACCCTAGTAGCCGGCGGGAGAGAATTGCGCAATGTCGCGGAGTATAAGATAGCATGTAAAGTGGAGTCCCCCATACACCGTCATTCCACTGCGTAGGCAGTGTCCTGCCGATCTCCATACCACCACTCATTCAGCACCAGTAGATGCAAGGCCAGGTAGTACGATTGGACATCTGATGTAGCCAGCCCCCCACAATACGTAGAGTGGAAGCAGGTCCGCAGCGCCACCCTGGACGCCCCCCCTGCCCACAGAAATTGCCCTAATGCCGCGTTGACCTGGCGGAACCACATCGGAGATACGGGATAGGGATGATTCTGTAGCTGATAAAGCAGACGCGGCAGCGATACCATCTTAAAGATAGTCGATCTGCCAAAGATGGGAGGGGCATGTGTGACCAGTGTTTCATTTCCTCACGCACGCGTGCCCACACAGGTGCTATATTGCTATCCCACGCCACTTTCGGTGACTCTGACAAGAAAACTCCCAGGTATTTCACGCCCTCCGACGTAACCTGGATTGCCGAGGCCCAAGGCCCCAGGTCTGTAGTCCCTCCTAGTGTCCACAGTGTAGATTTACGCGGGTTCATAAATAACCCAGACGTTTCCCCAAAGATCTGCATGATGCGCAACAACCTCGGTCCCGTCCTATTGATATTCGTTAGGAAGAATAGGACATCATCCGCATACAAAGCGATGCGGTCGGGGAGCCCTTGGTCCCATTCAAAGCCCGCCACTTGCGCATCCATTCTTACCCACGCCGCCAGGGGTTCCATGGCCAAGGCAAAGAGGTATGGGGACAACGGACACCCCTGACGAGTACCCCTACCAATGGGAAATGTAAAGGAGGTGGACCCAGCAACCCACACCGACGCTGTAAGGTCTGTATAAAGCAGGTTTAGGTATGACAGAAAGCGAGGACCCATGTTCAGTCGGTCCAATAGTGCAAACAAATAGACCCAGCTAAGGGAGTCAAATGCCCTATCCATATCGGCCAACAGGAGTGCAGCCCGCACACCCTTTCCCTGCACCGCAGCTATAGCCGTGTGCGCTCATCTGGTATTGTGACATGTTGCCCTCTGAGGCATGAATCCTGCCTGGTTGGGATGTACCAGATCAGTTATGTGGGATTGAAGGCGATTGGCCAACACTTTGGCCAGAATTTTGGCCTCAACATTTAGCAGGGATATGGGGCGATACGATGAATGCTGGTCTGGGGGTCGGCCTGGCTTATGAAAAACCACCACCTCTGCATGTCTCCAGTCTTGTGGTAGGTACCCCTGATCCCTAGCTTCCGCAACGACCCGGAGATAATGGGGCCCCAATTTGGAGGAGTATTTCTTAAAGAATTCACAGGGAAACCCATTTGGACCTGGCCTTGCCGGAGTTGAGATCTCCCAGTGCAGCACTTATCTCCTTGTCTGTAAGTGGAAGGTCGAGTGCTACGCGCGCCTCACCCGAAAGAGCGCACGGCGGTAAATCAGATAGAATGCGCTGCACCACATTGGCTTGCAGGAGTTCCCTAGGTGTATACAACTCTGCATAGTAACGCTCAAAACTTTCTGCTATGAGAGATGGATCACTCATGACCCTACCATCCGGCCCTGGTATATTCGGGAGAACCTGTGGTTGCAAGGCCCCTTGACACAATCTATGCAACAATTTACCAGACTTGTCACCCCATTGGTAAATTCTACTATGGGATGCCAACCATGCGAGACGTGCCTCCTCCATCAGGGTGTTGGCATGGGATTGTCTCTCTAATGCCAGTTGGCGGCGCACCAAGCTGCTGCTCTCCTCTCTACTGTTCTGCTCCAATTCTAGTAAGTGGACCTCCGACCGCAAAAGCGATTCCCGCCGGATTTGACAGGCTGCCGCGCAGTATGAGATATCCACCCCCGCAGGGTAGGTTTCATAGCCTCCCATAGGGTCACCTCCTCAGTTACGGTACCCAGGTTTGTATCCAGGTATTGCTCTATTTCCTGCTCCATATTCTCCCGATATTGGGCATCCTGCATTTGCCAGGGGGATAAGCGCCAACGAAAGGGCTGCTTCTTGGGGCCCAGCTGCATCGTCAAAGACACCGGGGAGTGATCAGACAAAACCCTTTGGGAGAATCTCTACAGCCTGTACCCGTCCCATAACTCCCAGTGGCACAAATATATAATCAAGGCGGGAATAGGAATCATGGGTTGTCGAGAGGTACGTATAGCCTAATTCTTCACGATGCAGTCGCCTCCATGTGACCACCCAACCCAAACCAGCCACCAATGCGCTCAATTTGGTACTATGTGGGACAGCGGGATGTCCTCCCGCCCTCCATCTATCCATGGTCAGATTCATAACATCATTCCAGTCGCCCCCTACAATCGCTAGCCCCTCAGGGATATCAGCCCAAAGCGACGTAAGGCGCTCCACCAATGCCCATTGCAGCGGCGGGGGAGCATAGACACACCCTAAGACCACTTGTTCCTCATATATGGTACCCTGGATGAATACGTATCTCCCATGAGTGTCAGTCCATGCCTTGATATGTTTATAGGGGACTCTGCGGTGGATCAGAATCACAACCCCCCGGGATCCCCTGGTGAAACCTGAGTGGAACACTTGAATATAGCCATAGCGGAGAGGACACCGAACCTTACTACCCAGTAAGTGCGTCTCCTGAAGGAGCAGAACATCCGCTTGGTACCGTTTGGCCTGTTGGAGTAGGGCCCCTCGTTTGATTTTATCTAGCACTCCCCGAACATTCCAGCTCACTAGCAGTCTCCAGGTTGTAGCATGTGGGGCAACTATGGACCAGCGTACGAGTCGTGTCCAGGCGTGGCAGTGATGCAGCGCAAACATATAACATTTGTACCCCAACTTCCCCTGTCCCCCCACCCTATACCTCAAAACAACTGAAGTATCTGTCGCGGTGGGGTGGCTAGCAGGCCCCAACGGGAAGCCCCCACCCGCCCCCCCAATGGATCCCCAGCAACTTGCCCATCTTCAACAGGTGTGCCCCTGAGCTACCAAAAGTCAAACAGAGGTACTAGCCCCTGCTCACGATTCACCAGTTTAGCTTCATATCTTCAGCAGTCTCCCATCACGGAGAAAGTAGGGTAACTATGACGCTGAAGACCCCTGCCGGGGAGCCGAGGTAGATCTGCTGGGATCACTGCGGGATTTGGAACGGCGTCTCGACCTCCTTGTCCCTTTGGGCTTGATCTTGGGTGGCCTGCGAGAGGCCTCACTTGATGAGGAGTCGGATTCCAGCCCAGACGGCGTGCGCTGTCGAATCTTCACGGTTTCATCGGTCCATTGAAATACATCTTCTGGTGACTCAAAGAAAAGAGTTCGGGACTGGTACACCACTCTCAACTTGGCGGGATACAGCAAAGCGTATGGGAGCTTCAGCTCGCGCAGTCGAGCCTTGGCTGCCAGAAACGACTGCCTCTTCTGTTGAACCAGTCTAGTATAGTCCGGGAATATGAGAATGCGGGTATTCTCAAACAGCACAGGCTCCTTGATCCTGGCTTGCTTTAGGTTTGTGTCTCTGTCATGGTAATTTAATATCTTCGCAATGACGGGCCGTGGTCTGGCTCCAGGAGGCGGCTTCTGCATCAGAGCCCTATGCGCCCTTTCCACTACGAAGCAACTGGACAGCGAGTCCGCGGGGAGCCAGCTTGCAAGCCACCCAGTTAGGAACCGCTCCATGTCCCCACCTTCACATCCTTCAGGGAATCCAACGAAGCGGAGGTTGTTCCTCCTGGCCCTGCCTTCTGCGTCTTCCACCCTCGAGGCCAGGCCCCTGGTGATCGTTTCCAAGGATGCCACCTTTTTAGGTCTCGCTTAGGCAGCGCATGCGCTGTCTCTTCGAGACATGCAGTATATGCTTTAGTGAGGGAGGCTCCGCCCCCGTTTTCCGATTTGTTTTTGGAGTGTGTCTTTCAAAATCTTGTACTGCTATTGGGTAACCATGCTTTATGTCCCTCCTTTTTCCCAGTTGGGCACGCCTATGGCTATTGGCCCCTTTACTGGTATTAGTGCTTTTTACTTGGGTATGTTGGTTAACGGGGATCTATTTTTTTAGATGTGCCTTGCTTTTTATTTTTTACTTTGAGGCAGGCGGTGACGAGTGGATGCGTGTGTGTGCGCGCGCGGCATACTGAAGCTGCAGAAGTGGACAGATGGCGGATTTCACGCTCGCCACCAGCAGCCCATCACTTGTTTATTTAAGCAGCAGACTGCTTGGGGGCTGGGGTCTAAGCTGCCTTACTTTCGCTTTCGCTAGCCGTGGGCTGCCTCCCGTGACGCGAGCGGGCAGCAGCTGAATTTTTTTACTTTGAAGAGACTATAATATTTTACGTCATGTTTGTTGTATGGTTTACGTGGCAAATATTTTCAGGAATGAGCTCATAACCAGGCTAGAAGAGCAAAGCAAGACCCTTGGCTCGCCCTGTTAATTTATAGGCTCGCCCATCTGTATGTAAATGTCGGACATCGGCAATCTGAAACTTGACCTTGCCAATGCTTGTTATCTTCGCTCCGGAACCCCTGACGTATCCTTAGATGCCCCTCCTCGAGCTGTAAACCGCAAATGTTTCCTAGTAAAACAGGACATAGCACAGCACTGTCATTGGCAGTGGACATCAAACACGGACGAGTGTACGTTCCTTGTGCATCTCCCAACACACAAACAGCGTAACCAACTTTAAAGACGTTTCGCTGAAGATGCCGCACTTAAAACAGAGTTCACTAAATTTGAACTAAGAATAAAATCAATAGTGCAAAATAAAAAAAATCAACTTCAGATTGACGTAGTCTAACAATTTTTTCCTTATACTAAAACGGTATTCAGGTATTCAACAAATATAAATAGAAAAAAGTATCTGATTCTGTAAAGCACCTTCAAGAGAGGGGAACATGAATCATTCCAAGATGGCAGCGGAGGTTGTGAGCCTCGCCTTGAATACTGTTCACTCTTTTTTCCGGGTCCGCTGTTTTCGTGTGCAGCAAACAAAAAGAGCTCATTCGACTACCCTTTATTATATTTAACTTTGGGTGCTTCTCATTTAGATTGGCTATTTCTCATGGTCGGTAGTCATTGCTTTCCGTTTGTTCAGACTGCTCTTCCCTTCCCCCAGCTGCAGAATGGTGAGTGAGGAAACACACACAGCTACGCTATTCGTGTTAATTTTTGCAACAAACTGTTTCTGCTTCGTTTTAACCCAGAGATCGTTATGCTCTTGATTGTTACCGAAAAGCTGTAATTCACTATATTCTCCTCTTCTGCTTTATCTATAGCTGCCAAGTGGTCTTGTGCAATTTTTGTTACGTTCAACCAGTTTTGGCTTTTTAGCCCACGCTTATAATAGGAAATGTTACCTTCAGGTTCCACAATGCAAAGTGTTGTTGGCGACAGAGCCCGCATAGTTGCCATGTTTTCAGATTGCTTATGTGCAACAGTTTCAATGATCTCAGTTTCTGTAAATGTGACATTCTGCTGCGAAATGTGTGACACCTTGAGTGATACTTTCTAGCGAGTAAAACCAAGCAATGTAAATATTTAAATAATGGATATTACCCCCTTTTAAACAATGAGAAACTCTAAAAATGTAATTGAAAGTACTGCAGCACCTGTGAAATGAAAAGGCACTAACTAACCTATTGAAACTGATAGTACTGTAGTGACTTCCAGAAAGAGCATGACCCCTGGTTGATGACTAGTGTAAATATTACCTGATCCCTTTTGGGAGAACTTTTCAGGCTCGTTTTTTGCAGTAACTAGAATGGACTACACAAACTTCCCAGCAGGTACTAAGAAAGAGGGTAAAAAACGCATACACCACCCAGTCATCATTAGGGTTGCCAGCTGACCAGTATTCTATGGGCCTTTGTAGTAGTAAAGAAGACCATAGTTGAGGAGACTTGTGTGAGGTAACAGGAACACGTTTGTTCACGGTAAAAGTAGCCCCTACAACTGCCAGCTCCAGTCATCACAGAACGTTGTCAACATTCCAGAAGTGCATGGGGCAAAACACAACAGGGAAAAGGGACGATAATGACAAATAACACATACAAGCTTAATACAACTGCTTGGGAATAATCACAATACAAAATACAGCATACTACATCAGTTACCATCTTTAAAGAAGTTGTTGAGTCCATCACAAAGTCTTTGAACCTGGAAGGACATGTAGGGTGACCAACGGTCTGTAAATTTCACGGACCGTCCGTAATTTGGACCTCACGTCCGTTGTCCGTGATGATACCTTTTAAGGGCGCCTTTTGTCCGTAATTTTGGGCCTTGCATGGAGCGGAGCTGTTCCCCTGTGAGAGGCCTCAGGGCCCTGATGGGGCCGCCTAGCACTCATCCTCGGAGCACAAGAGCAGCCCCACCCCGACTATTGTCATTCTGTATTCTGGCAGATTGCCACATACAGAATGACAATGGGCCAGTTTGGGGTGTTACAGCATGTTATGGTCCTCCTCCTAGGGCAGGGCATTCAAATGTACAAAGTTAAAAAGATGAGGTTATAGTTCTTACACAGTCTCAACATTTCAGAGCTGAAGCATTTTTATTATTATATAAAACGAAGCCATAGTTGCTGCCTTTATATTTATTTTATGCAACTAACATCCATTGACAAAGCCAATAGTCATGGCTTGTTTTTATGTTGTTTCGACTTCTAAGGTAGGAGTCGTTTTTTAAAAATTTAAATAATGGAGTACTGTTGGTTACAGCTGTTGTGGTGCAGGGGTCCGTGCGTTGCATTATAGGCCAGGTTTCCCTCTCCTGAAGGTGTTTTCAGTTTGCTTTTACTTTACGCCATGCAATGCAAAGACCTGTGTGTTCTGTGTATTTATAAGCAGTTGCAGCCAGTGCTGGGACCACTTACTTTTAATTTGCTGTTTCCGCCTGTGAGTGAGTGTGACATAGGAATCTGCCCTTTTAACTACGGCGATATGGGGCCGCCTCCCTCCTCAGGTGCTGTATTTTCACAAATAAAAACCACCTTATGCCGATTCTTGTGTATCCAGGAGTTTTCTGGCAACAATTAAAATCATGCCAACATAACTCTGTGAATAATGTTCCTGCTGGACCAAGATCGGCGTTTTGTATACTGGCAGTTTTCACCCATCCTGAAGCAGCACAGAGGGTTAATATGCCTGCTGCAAAGAACGTGTACATGCAGATCACTAAACTGCATTTTATGTGGGTAGCTCAGTGGGTTACTGATTTTATCACAGAGATCCTTTTCTTAATCACACTTCATAAATTACAATCCTAATATAGCACAATTACTTATGAACTACACCGAAGGGTCTGTATTCAAACTGCGTGTTATAAGTTAGAGCTGAGCGCTATTTTTTCCCTCAGACTTTCATTATCCTAATGTTGCTAAACGGTTTAGTTTGGGTAGAAATATATTGTTTTACGTAAAACCAAACACCGTGGTACCTTTTAAATCATGAGTTCGTGCTTCTCCAGACTAAACACTCTTAACATATACTGCTTACTAGTATGGATGAAATGTGATTCTACAACTTGTAATCCTCACTGTTTTATGTAACATATCATTTAGACTGATTTACACACGTATCATTAATTGTCTCTCTATAATCTGTGCATGATGTCAAGTACTCGGACACCCTACACTGGTACGAGGAGCGCTATAAAATAAATAAAAACATGAAAGAGAGCGATTAGTGCCCTTCTATTTCAGGTGCTTTGTAGCAGTTTTAAGATCCTCTTACAGTTTCTCGCTGCTCATATGGGTGTAACTTCTGATATTTATCCATCAACATTGACGTCACTGATTAATTTTACTCGCGAGAAAGTGTCATTCTTAAGTGTCACACATTGGTCATTGAATGTCACTCATAAGTACACTGAAACTATCAAAATGTCACACATAAGCAATCCCAAACCTTGGCAGCTATGTATCACATCTCTTTAAGCTTTGCCTCGGTTCCGTTTTCTTCACAGGTTCGCTTCCGGGTTGCTTTCATTAAACCTTTGTTGCTTAATCAGCGCAGCACAGTGCTTTATTTGTATTATTATTTTAATAAATGTGGGCAAACAATTGGTACCAATCCTCTTCTAAAGTGGCTGCCCGTCTCCCCCTTATTCCTTCGCTACTGGTCATAATTCACATAAGTGATTTGGCAACAGACGTTGTACGCACGTTTTCCTTCATTCATGAGTTGCCTTGGTTGTCATATTCCATTGTCCCCTCTTTCATGTTTTCATATGGTGCGGTTGGGCGCATGTGGGGCCTCATGTAACATCATTCCTAAAAAGAAATCATAAATTCCGACTAATACCGAATTGCAGTTTGTGATTTATTATTTGGAATTTATTATAATGGATTTCGGTAGAAGTCGTTGCAGATTGAGCACCGACTTCTACCGAAGGCATTGAAATTTTGTGAGCTAACCTATGTATTAATAGGTTAGTTTACAAATACTAAATGGTATTGAGTCGCAATTTGATCTACCTCATTTATATACTTGAGGTAGGTTGCAAATTGCAACCCACTACGATTGGCTAGATTCACAGGCATAACCTTCTTGATAGAAAACGACCAGCAGAGGTCAGTAAAATACTAGAATCACTTTAGCATTCTCTAGATTCCAGTCCATACCACCGAGGGCCCTGATTTTATATTAAAAACAGAGCTTTGGACTATACCATTTCCAGCTGAAAGGCAATATTTCTCTCCATGTGTTCCCATACCTGGCGTGTCACGCAGTTTGGTGCTTCCTTTCCCTCCATGTTAAAGAGCAGTAGATGTTTCAGCTCCCAGGCTAATGTGCTGCACAGCTAAATACATATAAGGTCCCAAAGGCGAGACCGATTGCATTGCAAATGCTTGTTTTGTAAGGTAACAACCGAGTCCTCTACTCCCGAGACCCTAGTCTCAGCCTCGGTGATTCGCTCAACAGCATTCCGAAGGTCTTGCCGTAGGAGCATGACGTCGGACCCCACCTCTCCAATCTTTGCTTCTAGAGCGGCTCTGGATTGTGTAATAGCCGCCATAAGCGCGGCATTGTCTGGAAGGCCACCCTGTGCACCTCCCTGTTCCGCTGTCGGGCTCCTGCTCCAGCATAACGATCCAGGGTGCTCTGTTTGGCAGAGCCTCCGACCACCTTGTCCCTCGTCATTGTGTAACTCGGATCACTGGGTTCCCAAGATGGTGGATCGATAGCTCCCCAGACCAGCCCCCAACATGAGCAGCACCCAGTAGGCCCGTGGTATGTTGCTCTTCGCTGCCAGTATGCTGTTGTCGATCTTGTCTTGTGTCCAGGAGCTCCGGGAATGGGAGGCTTGGATGGGGCCCTCTTGCCCACAAACCGCACCAAGCGCTAGCCTTGCCACTTCTGTGGATCTTTGCACCACCACCCCCCCTAGTGGGTGCCCCCCAGTCCTGGGCAGCATGAGTTACCACCGCACCGGATCCTGCGTCCCTGTGGCTCCAAGACCCAACCCCACGTCAGAGGAAGAGCGAGGATTCAACTAAGGCCCAATAATTCCAGGCCAGACTCCCACTTGCCGTGGTGTCTACTGTAGTGTCCCCCGAGTCACCCACAGCCATGCAGCAGGCAATACACCTCACCCGCTGCCGTTACGGGTCTTCGGTTAGCTCTGCTCCCAGCGGCCCCAGTATACTCCACTGCCATCCAAAAGAGGCAGCCCAGCCCCAGATCCGGGCCGCTGCATCCTCCCACATCGGTGCAGCCACAGAGTCTCCACACGCAAGAGCCCTTTGAGGCATAGAACATTGCTGTGGCTCCCGCAGCAACCCCCGGGTCGCAGACCTCAGTCCCGCAGCCACCAAGAGACAGGGCCGCGTGGGCCAACTTCCAGGCCTCGGAGCCAGCCGCCGCGTAGCCCCGGGGGCCCCGCTGGGACTCGTCTGGGTCACTGTAAGTCTTGCACCTGGAGCCGGCCCCCAGCAAGCCCGCCACGCTCCCCCTCCCTGCGGCTCGATCCAGCAGTTGAGCCCGAGACAAGAGGCAGGGCAGGGGGAGAAGCACCAGGACACTCACCGGAGCCGCATCGGGGAACGCTCCGCAACGTGGATGCCTGCGCTGCCACCACTCAGGTTCCTCGTCTGTGCCGGAGGGCCGATTCACCGCCCTGCATAGACCGGCGGCCTCGGGGGCTATCGGCGCAGCCCGCGCCCGTTGTCCTCAGCTTCCACAGGCGCCGCCTGGGCCCCGCCTCGCAGCCACGCACCCGGCCTCCAAGATTATACGCCTCCTCCGCTGCAGCGTTCACTACAGTCGTGGTCCGTCCCCGGGTCCGACTGCTCTCTGTTCGGTTCCCGACTACCACGGGGGGTGATAGGGAAGATTACATCTGGCAAAACAGGATATTTGAAGGATTTTGAAGATGGGCTGAGCGGAGCTCGCCTAACACGCGTCCACCATGTTGGATCGCTAGGCAACGCCCCCAATATGATGGAATTTTACTTGGAAACTTGTCTCATATGCTGGATAACTCTGCTGATTGAAGTCTGAGCCTGTACAACCTATTTAGCCTAAGCAATATCTCTGAGGCCCGAGCCTACAAGATCTCTGCAGCTTCCAGGATTTCTCTCTCTGCGTCTAATATATGTGTGACCTATGTAATAGAGGGAAACTGCTGTGGATGCTGTATACACTGGGCAATCTGGCTGTGAGACCAATGACCACAGTGCAATAAGTAACCTGTAATTTTTTTTCATTCTGAGAGACAACACTTGCATCCTGAGTAATGAGCAGCTTCGTGCTAATTCTCCTGTCATAGGATTTTTTACATTTTTTTTTTTCCAGTGGTGAACAGTGTATTAAACAGGTATTTTGTACTGTGGTACAAATAAGTTTGCTTAGGGTGCACCAGCTGCTATGAATGGAAAGCTCAATTTTTGCACACATGCATGATCTGCTGATAATAGTTAGTCTTTGTGGGAACTGATGCACTGGAATATTCCATGATTTTATTTTCTTAACTATTTGTAAAACCTATGATTTTTTACATATTGTATTTGAGAAATGCGTTGTTTGCCTCATTTTTCTTAAGATGAGAAGCCCACATACCTCGTAGGAGAAAGTTCGGCTTATTGCAACTCTCATTCTTTGCACTTTGAGTCTAGTATTAAGTAATTTTGCCAGAACTGTTTTTAGTTACTAGATCAGCCCTCCTTCTCACTGACTCATACAACAGATCGGGCTGCGCGCCAATGGATTATATGTTTGACATAATGAAACGTCTGCTGTGCACAGATCCCTATTGTTGTGCAAGTGATGCAACCACGGGGAACGGGAACAACATGTGCTGGCTTGAGTCCTGAGAGTGTATCCTTCAACACTTCTGAAACCCATTCCAAAATGTACATTTCCAGTGCCATAGGGCTGGGAAGACTAGAGGTGCAGTGAAAGATGCCTCATGGTTGTATGGCTAGAGAATATTTGGGAAGGGCTGTCTGCACATAATACACCAGCCTCATCT
The DNA here is from genome assembly GCA_963921515.1 of Calotriton arnoldi. NCBI lineage: Eukaryota > Metazoa > Chordata > Amphibia > Caudata > Salamandridae > Calotriton > Calotriton arnoldi. Next base: position 295,587 of record CAWUFW010013078.1, on the reverse strand, counting down.
TTCCTTTGTGTAGCTGCAACATGGAAGTAAAGTCCACGTTTGTGACACTCACAACTAGGAAATAATCAAGCACAGTTGACATTTGAATTGGCAAACAGAAATGAGAAGATGAATAAGCAAAATAATGAATTGCATAAATGCAGTGGAATAAGGAGAGCAAAATTACACAAATCATTTCACAATTTTCTTGATCTGAACATTTCCTTGTCTTGGCTAACCAAATGAGTTCCCACAGTTGTGACATTCAGTTTTGACAGGAATTGCATCACATGGTTGCTAAACCAGCCTGCCAAACCCTGCTCCAGCCCAATATATAGGGCTATTTCCAGCTTAACCTGGGACTTTGCTGAGATCCATACAGAAGCCGAGATCACCATGAAGCCAGCCAGCGCCACCTTCCTCCTCCCTGTGCTGCTGGTTCTCTACTTGGGGGTGACCTCCATCTCCTGTCAAGGTAGGGGCACACAGATCCACCTCACTCTGCTGATTCTTGGTGATCCAGAGAACAGGCTCGCATCGGGCTTCTGAAGGATATCATAGACAACTCGAGCTTTGCCATTGCTGTCTATTGATGTCACTCTGAACTTCGGGGTGAAAAGCAACCCCATAATTCACGGTTACCCATCTACAATTCTATATGTTATTGCCTACCTTTAAATCCAACTCTTAATTTGTGTCAGCATAGGGGGCATCCTCATTAATTTAGTCAATTTCACTTGTATAAAATCAAAAATTTAACAAGCAATTTATTGATTTTTGTTGATTATTCTCAATCATTTAATGACCCATAGACGTTTTGAAACAGTGAGCATAATTCTTTATAGCATCCATGGCTTATAATTATCACAATGGTGGGTTTATGCTTGCTAATATCACAGAGAATAGATAAGGAGCAAATTAAAATATGAAAGCAAAAGCAGAGATGTCCCTTTTGGAATTCATAAGACAGTCTGCAGATAAGAAGCTTGCCCCATCCACCCCACTACATTTCCGAAGTGGCCGCCATGAAAAACGGGATGCATTTAAAAAGAAAAAATGAAACTTTGCGGTTTCTTTTTTTTTAAGAGTAGGTAGTAGTCTGTGGGACCACTGCCTGTTCTTACAACATATTGTTATTTACATTCTCAAAGGGGAAGTAGTTACCAGGGCATTTGGAATTTGGTCGCATAATGGTAATACATACCATACTGATTCTGTATTAGGAAGAGACACCCTAAACACGCCCCTTCCTGCAACCGAATCGTTATGTATTCGCAATTCCAAACTGTGATTTAGTAACATGTTATTGATTCCCAATTTGGGACTGATACATACCAAAATGCATTTTTTCTGTCACAAACAGTCCAATTCTGTGAATTGGGCTGTTTGCGACCTGAAAAATGCTTGATACATATAGCCCTTTGTTCTTTCCACGGATGACTCAGTTAGGATTCATACCAGGTTCTTAGGACATCCAATGATAGCATAAATAACTTCCATTCCTTTTATGCCTATGTAGCTTTTGTGGATCTCCTGAAAATCAGACATAGATCTAGCTCTCCTGGACCCGAGCTGGACACGCCTGCCATCATGAGTAAGACAGGATCAGCGAGTTATGAAAGAACTGTTTTAGGTCAAATTATTCCCTGTATAACTCGAAATTCCTCAGTATATGATATGTAAAGGAGAACTGTTTAATTGAGATTGAGGACCTCACCTGTGATACTCGGGCAAAAGTAACGTTAAATTGCAGTAAAAGTATCACACATTTATTGATTTCTTGCAGAGCCGGCATGGACAAAGTGGGCAACTGAGCAGGGACGTAATCTTTCTCTTTCCCTCTCACTCCTGTGGTTATTTCGTTACCTTGACTTCTCTTCCTCTCTCTGCCTGCCTCTGCTTCTCACTCTGGGGGAGATTTACTAAGATTTTGTGCTGAGTTTGTGTCAGAATAGTGATGCAAATAGGTGCAAAATCTTTTTTCCCCAATTTACTTTCCAGCACTAAACTTGTTTAGCGCTGGAAATAATGGAAAAATAATGCGAAGCAGCGCACAGCGCTGCTTTGCATTGCTTTGCGCCATGGGGGCATACCAAGGGTGGTGCATGGGCGTTCCCATGCAACCACCCGAGGTTTCTCACGCTAAACCCAATTTACTAACTAAAGTAGAGTGAGTTTAGCGTGAGAAAATTGCACGCTTTGCAAGTAGGTGCAAGGAAGGAGAAATGCTTTCATTTCTCCTTCTTTTTTCGACTTTGCATGTGTGCTGCACTGTACAGCATGCATACAAAGTGGGAAAATGTTTGAAGTGAGTCTCGGCATAGTATTTTGTACTGGAAGGATACCCTTCCAGTACAAAACCTATGCTAGACTCATGGAGACACCCTTACACCATGGCGCAAATTTGTCTCCGTGGAACACAGCAGCTGATTTCAGCGCCGGCGCTAGTGAGAGGGGAGGAGAGTGTCTTGTTTTAGTAAATAGGGCGCTCTCCTCCTCTCTCCTTTTCATGTAGCGCAGCATTTGCGGCTGCTGCAGTGCGCTACATGAAAAGTAGGTAAATCTCCTCCTCTGTCTCCACCTGCCCACTCTCATCTTATGGATTGTTTGATGCCTTGGGCAAGACATATTTCACCTATTTTTATGTGACACTGTTTCTTAAACTTTAATAAATAATTCAATATTATTTGCTATTGTGTGAGATTGAATAAGCAGAAACTGTGTAATAAAATTCAAGTTTGCTCTTAACAAGGGGCACAAAAATATGTCATATCGAGGCCCAGAAATCCTTGTATGTCACTACTACTTTAATTGGGTATTAATACTAAATTTGTAATGTGGTAATACCACAATAAATCACTGGAAAGATGTAACTAATAATAGTGCCAACTCTGCTGTTTAACATGCAGAGGAATGTGCCAAAAACTCAGTTTCCACCAGCTATTCCATGTTTAAAGCTACATGTGCTCTGATTGCAGCATTAATGGGCTGGATCGTTCAATAATTAATTTGTTTATTTCTCTGCTAATTTTCACAGAAACTCAACATGCGATTCTCAGCGGGAAGCTGTAATAAGATTGAATTCTAACTATGTGATATTAGCTTTAGTTAACCTGCAGTTTTACTGAAAACTGTTTTTTATTGAAGCAAAGCTATATTCCCACCACTCGCCAGCATTTTTCAACAGTACTCCTTTCTGTTGCAGAGAAACCTGGTACCTGCCCAGTCAACCTACTGAAGTGCGGGATTAGGACGCCCTACCTGTGCGACAGCGACGAGGTATGCCAAGGGACCCTGAAGTGCTGTGATTACAAGTGCGAGAGGCAGTGCGTCCCGCCTAAAACAGGTGAGAACGATGCAAAGCCTCCGGCTCCCAAAAGAGTGCCATAGACTCCTTCATCATAAAGAATTAAGCATGTGGAGGAGGGATTGTGAAGGATTGAATGAGACAATATTGAGACAACATTGAGACAAAGGACCACATTATGAGACAATCTGTAAGAGGTAGAGATACCGAGGCAGGAGTAAACGATTCCGGCTGGTACATTTCCCTGGTTAGGGGACATCACAAGTTTCTGAAATTGGAGAAATCATGCCAGACTGTAATTACAGGGTTGAATTCCACGAGCCAGATGTATGAAGCATTTACCAGTCGCTATTGCGACCGGTAAAATGCGTTTTGGCATGTAACAATCCTATTTTGCAAGTCGGTAATCTATTAATGACTCGCAAAATAGGGTTTGCGAGTCGCAATTAGGAAGGGGCGTGCCAAGGGCGTTCCTTCCTAATAACTAATTGCACTGCTATGTAGGAATGTTTTGTGACTGTGAATGCGGTCGCAAAACATTTGCCCAAGGAACCCCTTCCCCTTTGTGAATGTAGGTGAAAACATTTTTAAGAGAATGCAGTGGTCCTATGGACCACTGCCTACTCTTAAAAAAATGAAAAGAAACGTTTCATTTTTACATTTGTAATAAAGCTCGTTTTCCTTTAAGGAAAATGGGCTGCAGTACAAATAGAAAATGTTGCTGTCTTAAAAAAAGCATTCACAGACATGGTGGTCTGCTGACCCCAGCAGGCCACCAACCCTGTGATTGTAGCCATTCCCAATGGGTCGCAAATTGCGACCTGCATCATGAATATTAATGAGACAGGTCCATTGACCCACTGGGAATGCTAAATGTGTCTGAGACACATTAGTACATTTGATTTTGTGAGTCTCTACTTGCAAGTCGCAAAAACTCTCAATTAGAGACTTGCAAACTCAAATGGTCATACAGCTGGCCCCTCATCTTTACCGCGACCACTGTCTCTTTTCTGCCTACATTTCGTCTGGGCATACCTATGCCACTTAAGGTGGTACATGAAACACACAAAAGGTGATGGCAAAAATGCTTGCAATTTGTCCAACCTCTAGCAATCGCTTAGGGTAGCATCCCAACCCATCGTTCTGCTGCCCCCCATGCCACCTCAGTTTGGATCTAGCCATATGTAAAGCAGTCTTCACCCTGCTCCAATAGGATTAGTCCAACCCGAACTGCCAGGCCAGGTCCTCACTGAAACGAAACATAAGCAACCCAAAACAGGTTTGCCTGATTGGGCTCGTCAGCCAGGTGTAGCTTTGTTCCAGTGGCACAATGATCACGTGACCCATGTCTGAGCTTGTCTGAGCATTCCTGTGCCACTTAGGGCAGTACATCAAATACATAAAAGGTGATGGGAGGAACACTTGCAAGAAGTCTAACCACTGACAATCGCTTGTGTTAGCATTCCAACCCATCATTCTTTCGCCCACCATGCCATCTCAGTTTGGATCTAGCCATGTACAAATGTTTCTTGACCCTGCTCCAATAGGAACAGTCCAGCTTGAGCTGCCAGGCCACATCCTCCCTGAACCAGCCCATGAGCAAACCAAAACCAGGGATATCTCTAGTGTTTGTTGCTTGAGCTTTCATATCACTTTAACATGGACAACTCAACTGTGTTTTGACTGAGTCTGTAAGATTAGTGTAATTTAAGGCTTAACATTGCTGTCAGAAGCCAGTGTTCTGGAAGATATGTGCAACCAATATGAGGGCTTTGTACTTGGAAATTCGTCTAGTATGCTGGATAACTCTGCTGATTGAAGTCTGAGCCTGTACAACCTATGTAGCCTCAGCAATAATGTCTGAGGCCTGAGCCTACAAGATCTCTGCAGCTTCAGGGATTTCTCTCTCAGCATCTAATATATGTGTAAACTATGTAATAGAGGGAAACTCTCAATGCTTCTGTGAATTCCGTGCGCACTGGGCAATCCAGCTGTGAAACCAATGACCTAAGTGCAATAAGTAACCTGTACATTTTTTTCATTCTGAGAGACAACCGTTGAATCCTGAATAAAGAGTAGCTTCATGCTAATTCTCCTGTCACTGAATTTTAGATTTTGTTTTCTTTCCAGTGGTGAATAGTTTATCAAGCAGGCATTTTGTACTGTGGTACAAATATGTTTGATCACTGTTCACTCTGAATTAGGAGCTACAGTTTTGCACAGTCACATGCATGATCTGCTGGTAAAGAATAGTCTTTGTGGACACTGAAGCACTGCAGTATTTCTGTGGTAATTGTTATGTAGCCTGCTGCTGCAGGGCCTTAGCCTAAGCTCATTCTATTTTGGAGAGTTCAGTATTCTTAGAGTGTTGGTGTTGCTGGGGTGTGTGAGATCCAGAACTCCACTGTCAGGTCAGGTCAGGTGCTGATGGGGTGCCCTGTGGAAAGGACGTTTCTGTATACTGGAAGCAACTTCAATAAAGAAGACAGATATTGTATACTACTGGGATTATTGTACTTCTTCACACTAGCGACAATCTGGCGAACATCGGACCCTGATGTCTACCATGATGGAAAACAACTTCGCTTCCTGCTGTGATATCCACTTCTGAATTTTTTGTGAAACCTATGTTTTTTAGATATTGTATTTGAAACTTTATATTGAGAAATGCGTTGCTTGCCTCGGTTATTTTAAGATGAGAAGCCCACATACCTCTCAGGAGTAAGTTGGGCTTCTTGCTACGCTCATTCCCTGCACTTTGAGTCTGGTATTAAGTAAATTTGCCAGGACTGCTTTTAGCTATTAGCTCAGCCCTCCTCCAGACTGACTCATGCAACAGTTCGGGCTGGGCGGCAATGGATTACATGTTTGACATAAAGAAACTTCTGCTGTGCACAGATCCCAATTGCTGTGCAAGTGATGCAACCACGGTGAACTGGAACATATGCTGGCTTGAATCCTGAGAGTCAGGTGTATCCTTGATCACTTCTGAAACCCATTCCAAAATGTACATTTCTAGTGCACTAGGCCTGTGAAGTCTAGGGGTGCAGTGAAAGATGCCTCATGGCTGTGAGGATAGAGAATATGTGGGAAGGGCTGTTTACACATAGTGCACCAGCCTCATCTTTCATTTGTGTAGCTGCAACATGGAAGTAAAGTCTCTTGGGTGGCACACACAACTGGGAAATGATCAAGCACATTGACATTTGGATTGGCAAACATATTTTGGTAAGACAAACAAGCAAAATTATGAATTGCATAAATACAATGGAATAAGGAAAGCACAATTACCCAACACATTTCAAAACATTCTGGATCTGGACATTTTCTTGTCTTGGCTAACCAAGGGAGTTCCCACAGTTGTGGCATTCCGATTTGACAGAATTGCATCACTTGGTTGCTAAACCAACCTGCCAAACCCTGCTCCAGCCCAAGATATAGCGCTGCCTCCAACATAACCTGGTACTTTGCTGAGATCCATACAGAAGCTGAGCTCACCATAAAGACAGGCAGTGCCACCTTTCTCTTCCCTGTGCTGCCTGTTCTCTACTTGGGGGTGACCTCCATCTCCTGTCAAGGTAGGGCCACACAGATCCATCTCATGGTGCTAATTCTTAACGATCCAGAGCACCACGGGATTCTGAATGACATCATAGATAATTTGAGCTTCTCTATTGTTGTCTATTTGATGTCACTCAGACCCACTCGGTGAAAAACAACCCAGTAACAATGTTGCCCATCTATAATTCTATATGTTTTTACCCACCTTCAAATCTAACGCTTAATTCGTGTCCGTGCAGGGGGCATTATCATTAATTTAGTAAATTTGACCTTTATAAAGGCATATGTTAAACAATAAATGTATTGATATTTATTGATAACTCTTACTTATTTAAGGACCCACAGAATTTTTGAAACATTGAGCATAATTCTTCATAGAATCCATGGCTTATAATCATCACAATGGTGGGTTTATGCTTGCTGATATCACAGAGAATAGATAAAGAGCACAGAAAAATATGAAAGCCATAGCAAAGATGGGCCTTATGGAATTTGTAAGACAGTCTGCAGGTAAGAGCCTTGTATGAAGGCAAAACTTAGGGAAAATAACTCTGGATAAGTTGCCAACTCCATTCGAAGTGACCAGAGAGACTGGGGAGTCAATCACAAAACATTCTTGCCTGACATTATTTCATGTCTTTGGTCGTGAGTTAAGGCAGTACTTGCTCCAAACACCTTTTATCGTCGTTTTATGAAAAGATGATTTTGGCAATGGAAATGTATAGAACTTTTGTACACCCTGATGTGTGGAATTTTGGCGGTGAAGTGTTCTTTTTCTGTGCTGCATTAATACAATATGATTTTGTTGTGTTGTATTATAGTTGTTATGTGGTGTTCCATTTTGACTGTTTTGTTGTTTGTCTATTGTTAGGCCTGGCACCAGTGGCGTGGTTCTCCTCTGCATTTTTTGTCTTTGCCGCCTGTGTTTTTGCTGTGTGTTGGACTTCGTTTTGCTTGTCTAGATGCTTTTGGCACTTTGCCACTGCTGTTCAGTGCCAAAGTGCAAGTGCTCCCTCTGTAAATTAACTGTTATGGATTGGGGTTTCCATGATTGGCTATTTGATTTACTAGTCAATCCCTAGTGCAGTGCACCGTATGTGCCCAGGGCCTGTAAATCAAATGCTGTTGGTGTGCTTGCAACACTGATTGTGCTACCCACAGAAGCAGCCTGTAAATGTAACTCTGGCCTGCTATTGCAGAGCCTGTGTGCAGTCTGGTAATGCCATGTCAACTTGGCAAGTGCACCCACTTGCCAGGCCCTAACCTTCCCTTTTCTTACATGTCGGGCACCCCTAAGGTAGGCCCAAGCTACCCCTGTGGGCAGAGTGCAGTGATGTGTGTGGCATGTCCTGATAGTGAATTACTGCCAATTTCGTTTTTCACTATTGCAAGGCTACCTGTTCCCATAGGACAGAATGGGGAGTTTGTTTATAACATCTTATAAACATAACTGACCCTGGGAACAAGGTAGGAAAATAAAGTTTAGTATGCCTGAACTCAGAATGTTAAAATGCATCTTTTAGTGGGGGATTTTTACATTCTGTGTTTGAAAATACCACTTTTAGAAAGTAGGTATTTTCTTGCCTAACCATCCAGTGTGCCTCTGCTAGGTTTGTGTATTGCATGTCTGGCTTTTGGATGACAGAGGCTGGAGGGGGCAGTGGCTCCAGAAGTCTGATGAGTCACGGCTGGGCTGAATAGACCTGGGCTGCATTTAGAGTAGGGGGAGGAGATTTCCTTTCACCTGAATGGACCTGGTCTGCCTTCAACAATGCCGTCTTCACCTCCTGCCAGGAAGCTGCACCAGTGAGGACAGAACTGGTTTTGGCTGGGTACAGACACTCTCTGCCTTCAGAGGTCAAAGGATTTGTGTGTATAAAAAGAGGGGCCCAGACCCCAGACTTTTAGATCACTTCTGGGAAATCAAGAGGAACATTTGCCAAGGAGTAGAGCCGGAGAAGCTGAGGAAGAATACTGCCCCTGTGCTGTTTGCTGTTTGGGGTTGACCTGCAGTGGCTACTTGCTGCCAAGGGAAGGAGAAAAGGACTTTGCTGCTTGCTTTTTCCCCTGCTTGAAGAGAAGATCTCCAAGGGCTTGAACTGAGCTTGCCCCCTGTTCTAGAGGTCTCAGGAACAGCAAAGATCTCACCGTGTCTGTGGGCACCGTATCTGATTATCTCCGCAGAAGAAAAGGGTAACCGACTCTGTCATTGAGTCAGTCGCAGGATTCCGTGTCCTGAAAGCACCGCCGAGAGCAACGCCTCGCTTCCGCAACGCAACCCTGGTCTCACCGACTCCGTCAACGAGCCGCTGCTTGCACCGCGTCCTGTGGGCCCCGCACTCTGCAATGCTTCGCTACACGCTGCAAGGACGTCACCGACTCCGTCTCTGCCCGACCCGAACATCGACCGGCTCCGTCGCCGCACCATGACCTGCCAGCACCGCAGCGAGCACTGTCTCACTCTTCAATGCAAGCCCTGGTTTCACTGACTCCGTCAGCAAGCCGCTGCCTGCACTGAATCGTGAGGACATCGTCCGCCGCAACGCTCCGTTTCACAACGCGACCGCAACGTTTGCCCCGACCGACTCGCACCAACGTGTTGGTCGCAACAAGAAAGGTACTGTGTCCGAGTCTGTTGATGCTTTAGCTGGCCCGTATCGATGCGGTCATCTGGAATTGTTAGACTCTGTCATATTCAGTATCGCGGTAGCCCTAGGAGGAGCTACTGAGTCGGAGGAACTATGTTTTATTGATTTACCTGCAAGTTAAAGGTTATTTTTCACTAGTACTATTTTTCAAGAGTATTGTATGTTGGATTTTTATCGTATTTGGTCTTGTTGGTTTGGATAAAGGTTTGCTATTTTTCTAAACTTGTGTAGTGTCCATTTGTAGTGTTTTCACTGTATTACTGTGTTTGTTCACAAATGCTTTACACACTGCCTCTGAGATATGCCTGTCTGCTCGTGCTAAGCTACCAAGGGGGTGAGCAGGGGTTATTTTAGAAGTGTATCCCCTTACCCTGACTAGAAGCAAGGGTCCCTATTTGGACAAAGGTACCCACCTCTGCCAACTAGAAACCCCCATTTCTAACATCTATGTTTTAGTGGTGTTGTGTTGCTTCGAGTATGTTATTGTGCTATGTTCTGATGCTTACTTTAGATATGTCAACAAATGTGGCACTTTTCCAGCCAAAAGCAGCACATGCCTTGAAAGTTCCTGTGATGAGTAGCCATCTACTAAGGTGGTAAAAAAGGGCTGCTCCAGCGCTTCAACTACTTAAGACACCAGTCAGCTCAAAACTGTGATGGAGACTGGGCCTTGCCATGAAGGGATCTGCCGCCTCAGCGCAGAGCTGAGCACCTGTTTTTAGATGGTGTGTCAAGTCAATATATTTAACTGGATACTTCCTGAGTGCATTAATTTAGGCAGCATAGCATGGAAATAGAAAGAGTCAAACCCTGTTCACTGTTTCCGAGGTGTACTGTGTGAAAATGAAGATCTAACTCAGACAAATATAGAGTTAAATGAATTAATTTGCGCACTGCCGGCGCTTAAAAACAAGCACTGCGCTGAGGCAATGCGACCTACCATGATATGGGCCACAGTTTCTTAAATTAGTGCTCCCAGTGCTCACTTTGTGTAATACAGCTGTGAGTCTCTTCACCACGGTCCTTGACTTTGGGCTCAAAAGTTGCTTGAAAAGCTCTTCTCTGGAAACATCCTTAATCACTGGATTTCCCTTTCTTCTAACTACATTTTGGCCATATTGTTTTGGTATGAGTAATATGGTTATTATAACTTTTAATACTGGCTCCAGGCATTTTGCTGTTCAGTGACTTTTTCACCTTTCTGTTTCATTCATGGATACCAATGTGTCACGTACTCTCTGTTTTTTTATTATTGAGACACTTATTGTAAAGAGCTCAGAAGAGTAGGAGCCCATTAACCCAAACATAAAATAAATAAAATTTTTGGGGAATGTGCGCGGAGAACCCGTTTACAGCTTGATCCAAGAAGTCTCTAAAAGCATGTTAATGTTCTAAAATGCATTCCTCATAGCTGCTGCTGCAGTCACTGGCTAACACTGCACAGGCCAGTGTTCATCTCTTGCAGATGCAGGGATGTGTTAGGGAAATGAGAACTGGCCACAGAGCACAAAAGATATCCATATATGTAATTTATAACTGATGATGTAATCTAGGTCAGGGGCTACGGACATTTTGTTTTTATGCACTCTGAATATAGACACCAAAATGTTGACGAGACAAAATATCGATACAAAATGTCCAAAATAAAATATCGATAGGTAAGTGAGTCTAGTTTCAATACCTAACTCCACATAGATGGACCCTGGTGATATATATCTTCAAGGCACGCAGATGTGGAGTTAGGAATAGTAAATCTATACTTCCCTATATGCACTTACCTGTTGCTATTTTGTCCTTCGATATTCTGTCCTTGATATTCTTGTACTGCAATATTTTGGGGGTCGATATTCAGTAGTACAACTCATTTTGTCTGATCCGAGTCCCATGGCAATATTGTGATTTCCTATGATGTAGTCATCAGGCCGAAGGTCATGTGAAGTAATTTCCAGTGATATCTTCAATGTGCTAATTATTGGCTTTGCAACTGTAGCAAATTCCATCTTTGTCTGGTCACAGAATGTTGGTGAATAGGCAGACCTGATGGCCACTTCCTATTTACTTGCCCCGGTGCATCATCCTAATGAGCTCCTATATGGATGGCGTACTACATCCACCTCCCTGGTTTAATGGCTACTGAAGTGAGGGGCTCAAAGAGGTGCACAAATTTGAACTATCTATTTCCATATCCTACGTTAGAAGAGCAGCACTGAACTCTTGTTCTTTCAGTGGATGATTCTGTTAGGATTCATGCCAGATTTTCATGATATCCACTGGTAATATACATAATTTCCCTTTCCATTCCTTTTATGTGTATGTAGCTTTTGTGCATCTCCGGCAAATCAGACATAGTGATTGTAAGTAATTCTGATAAGTTGTTACTGCTGCCTTTTATCATTTGGTTATTAACTGTCATAAATTGGAAATGTAATCCAGGAAGAGTCATGTGACTGGGGAGGAGTCTAAAGAGTCACAAAAGGTGGAATGTCCTATAAGACTCAGAGACCAAGACCTTGGGTAGTGACATGACAGAAAGATGAAGTAGAAACACTGAACAGGGAGGTGACTTGGTAGGTGCAGACCATGCCCAACGTACAAGGCAGAGGAGGAGCCATGGTCCGAGTCGAGGTGAGAGGTCATATGAGCTGAAAAGACATAAAGGTTTTGAGGGCGACAAGTAATACCAGGTTGGGAAAATAGGGTTAAGAGTCATAAAACAGAGACTAGAGCTGAATTGTCAGAGTACGGTGAAGGTCCCATAAATGTCTAGTGCAGGGAAGAGCCCACTGGACTCACAGATGAGGCCCATGTGAGTCATGACACACAGGAGAAATGCCCTGGGCGCTTGTGATGACGGAGCCTTGAGATTTACAGGACAGTAAAGGCCTAGACAATTCACTGCATGGGGAGATGCTCTCAGGACTTGCAGAGCAGAGGAGGGCCATGAGGAGTCACACAAGAAGCACAGAATAAAGAAGGATGCTGCACACTACTGGAAGAGAAGTCTGAGGAGTCATATGACCAAGGAGAAGCCTGAGGGATCACAGTAGCAGGCCCAGGAAGTTACAGGGCAGAGAGAGATTCTAAGGCACCACTGGATAGCACTTGATCTCAGTAAGAAATAGAAGACAAGTGGTCACAGGGGCCACAAATAAAAGTGGACTCCCAGGGGTCAGAACAGGTAGGGGCCCAGGATAAGAGAAAGACTCTGGCTATAAAGTTCAGGTTGCATTGTGACACAATTATTCTGTTTTATAGCAGGAAGGTGCCCACCTAACGACGCGCCTCCAGGATCAGCAACCACCTGCGATATTCAATGTAATAATTGCAAAGAAAACGAAATGTGCTGCCCATACGGATGCTCTCGAATTTGTAGGCCGGTTTATAAAGTTATGTGTCACATTACATTACATCTCACTCTATTTGCTGCAGCAACAGCCATTTCTGGGTTAAACCTGTGACCAGTGAAAACTCTAGAAAAATGTTGCAGTTAATGACTGAATCAACCTACTGGTAGTTAACATGCATAGTGTTGTGCCTTCATCAACCAGGGTCAGGAGGCTCAGAGTTCAGATCTAGAGCATCAGGATGTGGAATAGAGCTGAGGCACAGGGTTCAGGATATTGCCCATTAATGAGGCTCAGAGAATAGGTACAACACAAGAGATCAATCTTGTTGACTCTTAGGTTTAGGTTTAAATTCCCAAAAGACTGATCGTGGCAAGAGAACACGATTAAGGAACACCGCTCAGAGCATTGATCATTTCAACACCAGAAGCACTCAAAAGAATGTGAGCCAACCAGCTTTGGGCCACTAGCACTAGGGCTTTTCCTGATCTTCAGCATTTCTTTTCAGAACTTTAGGCCACATTTAACAAACTTTCACACAGCGCAGCAAACCACCTTGCTGCGCTCTGTGATAGTGCAGGAATGTGCCATATTGAACATTATACAGCGTGTTCCTGTCCTTTCCTTGCGCTGTAATCAGGCCTTGTTTTTGTTGAGGAAAGGACACCGCCCTGCACAAAAGCAATCCTCTGAGGCATTTTCCTCTTTCTGAATGCAGCACAAAGGCGGAAAAATAACACCTCACCTGGAGAGGCATAGCATTTTGACCCATTCCCAGGTCTACCAGTAATGTGAAATCTGGGAATGCCCTGTCCCTATAAGGGTGAAAATGCTTTCTGTTCATATGGGGAATAAGTTGCAACAAATAGAAAGTAATTATGTAAAAAAAAAAGAAATATGCCTTGTTTAGGGCATAAAGGGGCACATGCATCAAGTTAGGCTTTTGCGATTCCTTATTTGCGATTATTAAGGAATCGCAATTAAGGAATCGCAAAAGCCTATGCATGTAGGAAACGCAAAAAAAAATAGCGATTAATAAACATTCCTTAATTGCGAGTCGCAAATTGCGAGTCGCAATTAAGGAATGGCTTCCCATTAATTCCTATGGGCATACAGGCCCATAGGAATGAATGGGCAATTGCATGCGCAATTTGCGAGTACACAATAGATACTCGCAAATTGCGCATGCAATTTCAAGGGTGCCAAAAGGACACGCTGTTGCACCCCTGAAATTGATATGTGCACCCATGTTGCGCACACACATGCCCCAAGGGCATCTGTGTGTGTAACCTGGAACACTTTAGTGCATTTTTCAAAGTTTTCGCTAAATACCACCAGCTTTAATTTTTCGGTATTTAGCGGACCCTAATAGCGAAATCGCTATTTTAAAGGCCATCTTGCATTGCATTCAAGGCATCGCAATTTGCGATTCCTTAAATGCAATCGCAATTTGCGATTTTTCCATTTGGGATGATGCATCCCAAATGCAAAAATACCGTTTGCGACCGGTTTTTCCTTTGATGCATGTGCCCCAAAATCCTTAAGATAACCTTCACAAAGGGAGGAAAGAGTTAGAGGTAGGAAAAGAGGAGAAAGGCTTGCGTAATGAAATAGATAAAGGTGAGACTGAGGGGCCCCTTGAAAGGTGAGGACCCTGAGCGATTGCTCATTCTGCTCATGCCCACTCTGCTCATGCCTTAAAACGTCTCTCCCAAGCAGCGGAGGTCTCAGCTCTGCCAGACACGCAGAGGCTAGGCTGACATATTTAAAGATCTCTGGTGGGGACTTTTTGTCTATTATGCTCAAACCTACCCAGCAAGATCACTTTCACTGTAATTGCAATGCTGGCTGTCTCATTTTTTTTTTTTAAATTAAAAACAAATTCCCAGAGTGAGTGATGTTTCTAGAATACAATATAGGAAAGGCCCTGGTGCTTTGGGAGTTTGTATACTCTATGTTGGGGTCATTGGGGATTTTTATTTCTATTTTCAACAACCATAATTCATAACTTTCATAGCAGTGATGACCAGGAAACATCTGCACTAGAATGCCCAGCTTAGGAGTCTTATTGCAAGCAGTATCTCCTGGGGATATCACTCCACCCGATTCTATGTTCCAGTGTTCCCATGCCCAGGAATAGTGGGTATGGGAACACTGGGCCCTATTTTACCAGGCAGAAATGGAAATGAGAGTTTGAGCACATGAAGAGGGCACCAGCACAGCCCAGCCCCTTGCCAGCCCCCTCCCACTGCATTGGGGGAGATGCACTGATCCCCCATCCAGGTACCAGCCTGTCCAGATTCTGGACACTGTCTTGACCCCACAGCCCGCATTGGCACCCTCACTCCCATTTACCTCCTGCTCAGAAAAAAACCATATATGCAACGTATTCATCGAATCAACAATCTAAAGAAATGCCATCTTCGCAGAAATCATTCGGTTCAGGCAGTGCTTTGCCTAGTGGTAACAAAATCCCTTTATTCTGTTATCTTTTGCAAATCTCATTACATGATTTTTGGTACGGACCCTGTGCTTCTGTTGTAATGTTCAAACACTGCCAGTTAATGGAAATATGTGAGATTATTAGTAGTTTAATAGTTTATTTAGAGAATGAAGTCAGTTAAAATTCCTGGTACAAAGCGAAGATAGTGCAAACATAGATAAATCAAACATAAAAATCGTCACAGATACACATCCTCTTTATTATAATTCAGTCAAGTGCTGTGTGAGATAGTACCAGAGGGACATATGAAAACTTAACTGGATTGAGATAAAAACGTGTGCAAATGAACAATTGAACAAACTGTGCATGTTAAACTTTGCACTGATAGCCTGAATTTCATTGTGAGTTCAGTCCATTTTGTAAAACATTAAAGCGAGTGGCCTCGTATCCTACTGAGTTGGAGGTTCATCAAGCTGGTATAGTGTTTCATCCGCTTCTATGATCTTAGCTGGACCGGACTGCACCTATGCAAGTTGATTAAGTTAAAATGAAGAGGACTGTACCTGGGTAAATGCAAATAAAGAACACTTTAAAATATTTTTAAAAAGAGGGTTAATCCTGGTCAGTGAGATCCGAGGATAAAGTTCAAGTTGGGCCGAATAAGTAATGGCCTCCCTTTTTATCCCTAACATTTTAGCAGGCGTCAACTGTTCAAAGGCCAAAAACAGTAGTAGTCCCCTTAAAGGCAGCCCTCGTTATTTGTCCAACCTTTCGTAGAAGCTTGATGGATTCCGAGAAGAATTTGCCAAACTGTGCTAGCTCCTTTGCAATCACTGAGGTATAGATGAGCGATAGAGCCTCCTTGCATGTTCCTGTCCCATGCTGCACAAAGATTGGCCTTAGATACCCTTGTCTCTGTTGTATTAGGCTTACACAACAGCAACCGATTCAGAGTGATATTGACACTGCCTACATTGTTCCTGTCCCTGAGCCCAGTTCTTCCAGTGTGCCCTGTATTCCCTTATAGGCGTTATTAGGAGAGTAACTGCTAAGATATTCTTAAACACGTATTGTCCAATAGCTGCTCTCGAGGATGGTTGACAGAGGAAGGCTTCATGTGATGCTGCAAGCTCCTCTGCACCTCTGATGTTTTTTGCTTGATTTATGTCCAGTTTCCTTGTGACCTTCCTGGCATGTGTAATTTCTTCTTTAGTTGTGCTTAAGTGATTGGGAGGTCTGTCAAGTGCGCTGGATCCATATTTAGTATTGATTTAGCTGAGTCAAGGTATTTCGCCCAAGTGCTTTTCTTATCTAATAACATAGCCTTAAGGGCACCCCTCAGGGACTCGGGATCGGCCCAGGTCACCTGGAGGTAGAGTTTGATTATATCTTTTTTACACTCTATATCCATGCTTACTAGATTGAATTCTAACCAGATTAGGGTGCGCCGAGTGTTATTTAGCATGCAGAATATTTTCTTGTTAGAGGCTATGCGGCAGCGCTCCCATGTCTTAGTTAACCTTCTTGGGTAAGCAAGGTGGCCATAATTTATTGTAGGTACTAATTTGGCCCCAATGACTCTTCAAATTGCCTCAGCAGAGTGACTGTTTAATTTGTGATATAATTTTGATAGGGCTTACGTAATTTTTGCAGCTTTCCCTGCTAGTGCCTACGCCTGCAATGTCTGTTTTGACCGAATCCATCAGCCAAACTCCAAGATAATTGCATTTGGAAGCTCGGTCTATTTTTAGTGGCCCAAGTTGCCATTTGAGCTGGCGTTATTGCTTCTTTGGGCGAAGATCAGGACTTTATTTTTTTAGGCATTCACCTGGAGAGCATTGCATGTGTTTTTGTATGTAGTATGTCCAGGGCCCTCCTTATCCCAATGCGAGTCTGATCCATCAGGACCAGGTCATCTGCGTATTGTATTATTGTAAGTTTTGTTCGCCAAATATGGGTGGGAAAATTTTGCCTTTCAATAGTTCTTCCCCAAGGTCTGCTGTATACAGATTGAATAGTGTAGGGTCAAGTATGCATCCCTGCTTAAGTCCTCTGTTGGCGAGGATCCGTGCCGTGGCATGTGATTGTGTTATCTTGCTCCTCACCCAGGTGTCCTTGTATAGTGCTGTTATTGCTGCAAGCAGTTGTCTCGGTATGCCCCATCCTGGCATTTTTTTCCATAGGATGTTACGGTCAATACCGTCAAATGCTGCACTATAGTCTACAAAGCATACAAAGGAGGAGTATTTGTTTCACAGGCTTTAGAATTCAGGTAATGGAGGGCAATAACATTGTCCATGGTAGAGGCGTTAGGTCAAAACCCTGTCTGGTAGGTCGGAATGATTCTATTATCGTTTATCCATTCTTCTAGTTCTTGTAGAAGCACTTTGGCAAAGGTTTTGCCACACATCCAGTAGGGCGATTAGCCTGCAATTTTCAAGTCGAGTGGGATCCCCCTTTTGTGTATTGGATGGAGAATCGAGCCCTTCCAAATTTCCGGTATGATAGATGTGGCAAGACATTCATTTAACAGATGAAGCATCAATGGAGCCCAAAAGGTTCGGTCTTCTTTAAAGATGATCCCGGGTAGGCCATTAGGTCCTGGGGCCCGTCTCTCTGGGTACTTTTCTATATCTTCACTATCTCCACGTTAGTAAGTAACATCTGACTATCCTCCAAGTTTTCTAAGGAGTTCTTCAGCAGGACCGTATGGATAGACTGTGTTTTGCCTGAGTCTACAAATAGTTTTCTTACATGCGTCTCCCATACAGACCATGTTTCTTGCATGCATAGAATATCGTCTGTATTTAAAAATTCCAGGGTCTTGTCATCTGTCATAAGGGTGTGTAGGCCAGCCACATTCCAATTAATTATCCTAAGGGCGCATTTTATGGGATTTTTTTTTTTTTTTTTTCCCCTACCCTGGGAGTTTAGCCGCCCTGTAGTCGCGAGAGCTGTAGGGAGCCAGGCCCAATTCGATTGAACTGGGTATGCATGTTTTACCTGCTCCTCTGTCTTGAGATTTTCGCTCCTGCTGTTAGACAATTGAATTTTGATCTTACTTCCCCCAACTGAGGGGGTTATTCTTTGGGTTCCTCTAAAGATTATACTTGCTTCTTTGTGGCGCCGACTGTATTCTGCCTTCCTGTTAGCACATGTTGATATTTTTCTGTAGTTGGTTTGTTGATTGATATGCTTAGAATTGCTTGCTTTCTCGTAAAATGTTCTGAACGTCGGAAATATCAGTCCACTCAGTTAATGTGGATTCTCTTTGGCTGATCCCAGGGTAGCCCTTAAATTTCACTGAAGTTAGATGTGCTGTGGTAAGATAGGATAGAGAGGGTATGTTATGTAATAGGTGTAGTATATTAGACCTGTTTAAGATGTCCCATGCCCCTTTCATGTTGAACTCAGGAGTATTAGAGCTGGCAATGCCGATGTTGGTCGGTGTTCCTCGTTTGCTCCCTTACCCTGAATCGTGTCTTGCTGGTAAATATGTCTTTCGTTTTTGTTGGTGTGTGGTGAATCAGATCTATGCCCATGTTCATTTAATACAGATCAACATACAATATATCCTTTTGTCTGTTGTCTTTGTTGGCCAAGTCTTGCACATTCTCTACTACTGTGCATTGTCTGTTTGATCTTTGAGTGTACCCTATTTCCGCTTGTGGCCCAAGTGATGGAATTTTCCCTCCCTGGGTCCGCACTTCTACCCAGTCTGGGATGTTTTGGTGTTGTGTTTTTCTTCTTGTGCATGTTCCTCTCTCGTACTCTGTCGCTTGCTGCATGGTTAGACTTTCTCGTGTGCAGGAGCTTGTCTGTATGAGGGCCCCACCGTTAGTGTTATTGTTCACTGCATGTGGGGATGTCCTAATTTGTTCATTAGGTGAGATTTGGGGAGCTGTCTGGGTATAGCTTTCCCTTTTCTCTGGTGCTCCCAGGTCTGTTTGTGATCCATTATTGGTTGGTGTTTTGTTTGTTTCTTCTCTTGCCCCAGCACATTCGTATTATGGGCCTTCTTCAGATGTACAGGTAGTCCATGTCTTTGGGAAGAAGATGGGGTAGAACTTCACAGCCTCTGATCTTATTTCATCTATGTTGTACTCCTGCTTTTCTAGCTTGCTCGATGTTGATGATTGTGCATCTTTTTGTACGTTACTAAATAATGTATTTTTCCTTTTGATGGCCTTGTGTGTCTTGCGTAATTTCTTTTTTTGTCTCCGCAACAGTTGTGTCGTCTTTGCCTCTGGTTCTGCCTCATTTGATTACTTGGCTCTCTTTGTCTTAAGAATGCATTTTGTGGCACTGGTGTTATCATTGGCCTGTGCTAGGGGCTGGTCATGTTCGAGCTCTTCATCACACAGGGTTGTGGTTCGGTTCGAAATTTAGTGCATGGTATCCTCTTGTTTATATCGCAGGACTTGTCACTGCTGGTTTCTTGTATTTTTTGGTCTATTTGTGCACTTTTATTTTCCGGCAGTTCCTTCTCCTTCCTAGTTCCTATCACTTGTTGCGTGGTAGTCTTCTCACTCTGCAACTTGCTTTCGTGGGTAAGTTTGCATTGTTTTATCAATGTTGTTAGTAGATCCGGAAGGGAGGTTAGTTTCTTGATTATGGCCTCACTTGGGTTGTCTGCTGTTGCAGTGCTATTCTTACTCTTGTTTAACAGGTGTTCTATTTTAATGTTAAGTGGATCAATCTTCTTGTCAGTTGATAGCACACTCCTCACAAGCATGAGTGTCAGCTCCACTTGCATTTCCAATTTGCGCGATTGCCAGGTAAGTGCTTTTTTTGCTGCTAGCAGGGAAGCATTTATAGTGTTTTTGATCTGTTCGGAGATAATTATCACTTTAGATAGATATTTTGTTCTTAATGAGACACCAAAATGCAAAGAACAGCAAAACACAAACAACCAATTCATCAACAGCAGTTTTTCAATCTCATCCAAGTAAATTGTTGACATGTATTTCTTGTCGTTTGTGACACCTTCAGTTAGATCTAACTTTTTATCCAATAAAACTTTGAATTGGGGGACAAATAGTTTTGCACTTTTATTGTCAAACAACCAAAGATAGTCTGAAAATATCCACACTGTAAACCACACAATGCCACCTTCTGCAGCACCATTGCTCCCTTGTTGTACCATCCTGTGTTCTCCTCATGCACATCACACTGTGCTCTTCTATGCATATAATCTTGTACCCTCTACTGCACAATATTGTATGACTGTTGCTGTGTGTGCATCGATACCTGCACATTTGTTGATCCTTGTACATTGGTGCCTGTATGTCTATTGGAATTCATAAAAAGGATGCATGTATGCATGTTGATTTGCTTGCTTGTGTTCATGCTGAATGTGTTCA
Source organism: Calotriton arnoldi (assembly GCA_963921515.1). Lineage (NCBI taxonomy): Eukaryota > Metazoa > Chordata > Amphibia > Caudata > Salamandridae > Calotriton > Calotriton arnoldi. Next base: position 274,942 of record CAWUFW010013078.1, on the reverse strand, counting down.
TGGCACCAGTATATAATGTGGCTTTTCTTGTATGCAATACTCAAAAGTCAACCCTATTGGCTTTGTCAATACTAATTTCTTGTTGTGCACTGGCAGTGCTTGGGGCTCTACGACCCTTTAACCTCCTCCACTCGCACAGAGTACCACGTGGAGCAGACAGTGCTCATCCCATTCCCTACTGTGTCTTCCTTGTCCTGACCCCTCCAAACCCCAACCCTACTTATTCCCACCCCCAGTATCCCATAACCAAATTCTGGTCACCTGATAATGGTGAGCATAAGTGCATAACATCCCACAAACCCTTCGCTTGCTTGGGTGACTTGAGTAGACTGGAAAGCTGATCTTTTAGACATTATTATTTTTGCTTTGTATTTACTAGTGTTGCCTTTTACTAATAGGTGCCTTTTACTTTACAGGTTAAGCGTAAATTACTTGTATTTGCTCTGTGACCTCTGCCTTGTCCAAGTTTTTTTCCTCATCATCGTCCTGGTTGTACATGGTCTTCATTGGATTCATCTTCCACGTTCAACTTCATTGATGGACTCATCAACTGGTAACTTCTGCTATTTCCAAGGAAAACGTCATTGGCTGAGTCTCTTCTTTCCTACTTCAGAAGGACAGATTTCCATTCATTTTTAATAGGTGCTGGTGTCGTCTGCACTAAGAGAGTAGGTTGATGAATGAGCCGCAACTGAGGCACCATGTTGTTTGTCATCATCTTCTATTGCTTCTGGTCCAACTAGTAATAAAGGAATTTATATATTGTATTTGCTTCTTTGTCTTTAATAATATCTTAGATTTCCTCTGCAGAAAGCTAGGAAAATACCTATTGTAATGGAGGACTTTGGAGGGGAAAAAGGCTAGACCCACAAGCAATAGGCTCATTGGACGTTACAGGCGATCTAAAATAACCCAAATACTCTTGGCCACATCAAGCCTGTGAAAAGACTGGGAAAAGGTAAAAGGTATTTCATTCTGCTAGTCATCCTGAGGTGACTTACTGCTGATCTGTGAACTTACTGTAGTTTACATAGTAGCTTGACAGGGAAAGAGAGCTAATGGTTCTCTTAGGATGCAAGCCAGTGCACAAGAAAGCAGTGTTCATACACACCTGGTATATAAGGAGCTGAACAGTTGTGATGTAGTGCTGCTAATTGAGTTGCAAAAGGAAGGAATCGCCCACCAGGATGTTCAAGTTCCTCATCAATGACTCGAGAGAAAGGAAGGAGCCCTGATAAGGGCACCAGAGCTCAATGTAGCAGAGTTTAAAACAATTGTCACATAATTTGACTTCAGTTTCTGGTGGTCATTGCTTTATACACTACCCCTCCACAAAGGGCATGAATTGAAACCAGTATGCAGGAATAAGAGAGAAAGATGGCGAATACCAAGTCCCCATATCTCCATCAGTTTTTCAGGTTGTCTGTGCCTACCAGAGGCTCAGCCAATCCGGAGGTTAAAACCTGAGTTACCCTGGTAACTACTTTCAAACTCCACTGACTGAGACTAGCAAAGGCTCAACCAATGGAGGGGCTAGATCCTGACAGAGCCCTAAAGCGCCCAGCTACAGATATGTTTTCTTTATGCAAACACAAGGAGATGATGGATGGAGTGCTGAAACTTTTCAGACACTCACCCCCAGTCACAGATCTGGGTTGAATCCATCATCGCTCTTTAGATCACTTCGCCACCCCAGTTCGGACACAGCTATATGCAAATCAGTCTTGACCCTGTGCCTCGTGGGAACAGTCCAGCCCGAACTGCCAAGCCCTGTCTTCCCTGGACCGGAAACAAGCATTCTGGGACCGGTTTCGGACTAACAGCCCTCATCAGCCAGGCTAGCTTGAATCCAGTGGCAAAGTGAGCAAGGGACCCACGTCTGGGCATACCCTGCCAACTTAGGGCGAACAAAGCAAACACAAGGAGATGATGGTCGAACAAAGCAAACACGAGGAGATGATGGACAGAGCGCTGAAACTTTTCAGACACTCACCCCCACTCACAGATCTGGGTTGAATCCATCATCGTTCTTTAGCTCACTACACCCCCCGAAGTTCAGACACAGCTATATGCAAATCAGTCTTGACCCTGTCCCTCATGGGAACAGTCCAGCCCGAACTGCCAAGCCATGTCTTCCCTGGACCGGAAACAAGCATCCTGGGACCGGTTTCAAGCAAACAGCCCTCATCAGCAAGGCTAGCTTGAATCCAGTGGCAAACTGAGCTAGGGACCCATGTCTGGGCAAACCCTGCCAACTTAGGGCGAACAAAGCAAACACAAGGAGATGATGGATAGAGCGCTGAAACTTTTCAAACACTCACCCCCAGTCACAGATCTGGGTTGAATCCATCATCGTTCTTTATCTCACTTCGCCACCCCAGTTCGGACACAGCTATATGCAAATCAGTCTTGACCCTGTGCCTTATGGGAACAGTCCAGCCCAAACTGCCAAGCCATGTCTTCCCTGGACCGGTTTCGGGCTAACAACCCTCATCAGCCAGGCTAGCTTGAATCCAGTGGCAAAGTGAGCAAGGGACCCACGTCTGGGCATACCCTGCCAACTTAGTGCGAACAAAGCAAACACAAGGAGATGATGGTCGAACAAAGCAAACACGAGGAGATGATGGACGGATCGCTGAAACTTTTCAGTCACTCATCCCCAGTCACAGATCTGGGTTGAATCCATCATCGTTCTTTAGCTCAGTTCGCCACCCCAGTTCAGACACAGTTATATGCTAATCAGTCTTGACCCTGTGCCTCATGGGAACAGTCCAGCCCGAACTGCCAAGCCATGTCTTCCCTGGACCGGAAACAAGCATCCTGGGACCGGTTCGGGCTAACTGCCCTCATCAGCCAGGCTAGCTTGAATCCAGTGGCAAAGTGAGCAAGGGACCCACGTCTGGGCAAGTACAGGGAACAGGGTGGTTCCGGGACCAACTTCTTTATTCAAGCTTCAGGTACAGCAAGGTCCCATCCACATGACACCCAACAGCAACTGGCACTGAGCACTTGGCAACCAGTACCAAGTACTCTACATTCTAGTTTTACAATGAGTGAGTATTCCACTAGAAGACAGCTTGCTGATACATAGAAACACATCAGGCAAATACCACACACCTTCCCCCCAACCTAAAGTAAGAGCATGCTAATACAAATGAGGGAGAATGAGTAAGTTTTCAAGAAATCATAAGGCTAGTGACTTACAAGAACATAATAATTATATTCAGTTCAAAACATAATCGCGTAGAGTCGCAGGAGCTCTAAGCGTGCGAGAGCTCCTACGCAGAGGAGCAACAACCTTGGGTTGAGTAGACAGATCAACTTGATCAGAGGGTTTGTTGGAACATCTGGGAGCAACTACAGACATGGGAGCAATCCTATCCAAATTCCAAATGCGCCCATCATCTAGCTTCATAGCATTGTGAAATAGCTTGGTCACCCTGAAAGGAGGAGAGAACTTCGCACCAGCAGACTTCTGGGGAAAGCGTACCTTCACACGGTCACCCACATGCACTTTCGTGTGAGCGACAGCATGCCTGGCATCAAAGTTCGCTTTTCTTTTGGCAGACTTGAGATCCTGGAGCGCCAACCAATGGGCATCCTCAGGATCCACAATGTCAGCACCTTTTCCTCTCATCCAAGACTGAAACATGTAAGTGTAGGGGGTGCGGCCCCTAAACAGCTCAAAGGGAATTTTCCCAGTGGTAGAATGAGTACCCGATATACCATGACTCTCTCAAGAATTCCAGCTCTCCAGTCCTTACCCTGCTCTTTGGCTAGCTGGATTGATTCTTTCAGCACACGGTTGAACCTCTCTACCATTCCGTTACACTCGGGATGATAGAGAGAGCAACGCTTGTGTTTAATCCCTTTATTGGCCCAAAACTCCTCCATCTCCTTTGACACAAGCTGGACACCATTGTCCGTAAAAAGAGATTCTGGAAGTCCTTCCCTGTAGAAAACGTCTTGCAAAAATGTAGTAATGTCTCTAGTTTCTATACTTTGCGTCACCTTGATCTCAGGCCATCTTGAGAAAATGTCAATTAGCACAAGGACGTAGGATTGTCCTGCTTTACTGGAAACATGCCCCAAGAGGTCTAAGGCTACCTCTTGCCAACATCGTGTGGGTGCTTCTCGTATGATCATGGGTTGCACCCTAGTTTTGCACCTTGTCAGAGGCATTGCACTCTATACAATCTCTTATCATTCGCTCCACGAGAATATCGATACCAGGCCACCAGAAGTGTAAACGAACCCTTTCCTTGGTTTTGGAGATCCCCTGGTGTCCTTGGTGAGCTAAATGGACAATTTTCGTTGTAACTGAAGAAGGAGGAACGAGCCTAGTGCCTCTCCAAAGCAACCCTTCGCTCACCGAAAGCTCATTTCTAACATTCCAGAACTTCCGGACACTTTCACTCAGGGTCTTGATGCCAGACCAACCCTTGGACACCAGCCTGCATACTTCATGCATATCCACATCACTCTTCATGGCGTCCTTCCATTCTGCCTCGGAAACTACTCCCTCAACAATTTCGCACACCTTAAAGTCATCAATTTCCCATGAGTCTTCGGGATCAAGCGGGACTTCCTCACACGGTTTAGGCACCAAACGAGATAGACAGTCCGCGACTTTATTGTCCGCCCCGGGTATGTACTTCACTACGAAGTTGAAATCTTGTAAGGCAATCACCCACTTACATATTCTAGAGGAGATTGCGTCTAGACCTTTCTTGCATAACATGTCCTTTAACGGCTTGTGATCTGAATGGACAACAAATGAACTGCCCCAGAGAAACTTTTTCAATTTCTTGATGGCCCAGAAGATACACAGTGCTTCCTTCTCAATTACGGCATATTGACGTTCTGGACCAAAGAGAGCCCTGGAGAGGAACATAATGGTGACTTCCTTACCGTCCCTTGTCTGTTTAAGGACTGCGCCTAAGCCCTTTGAACTACCGTCAGTGATCAGAATTGAGCTAGAAGAGGTGTCAAAGCTCTGAAGGGAGGGGGCAGAACTAAGAGCTTTCTTGACGTCCTCGAACTCCAACTGACACTGTGAAGACCAAAAAAATCTTACCCCTTTTTTTAGAAGAGATCTTAACGTGAAGGTGCGACATGCAAGCCGTGGAACAAATTTATTGTAGTATTCCGCCATCCCTAAGAAGTGACTAACTCGTCTCTGGACTGCAGAACAGGGAGTTCCTCAATGGTCCTTACCAGACGATCCCTGGGTTTAACCCCACCCTCCGTCAAGCAGTGGCCCAGGTAATCGATTTCAGAGAGATTGAACTTGCATTTGTTTTCATGCAAAGTCAACCCCCTTGCACCAAATCGTTTGAGAACAGCCCTCAGTCTCACATCATGTTCTTGTTGAGAGGAGCCATGAACCAGAACGTCGTCCTGATATATTTTAACTCCATCCACACCGTTCAACACGTCCTCCATGACTCTTTGGAATACAGAGGCTGCAGAGATCAGGCCAAATGGAAGACGCGTGAATTTGTATGTTCCAAAAAGAGTTATGAAGGCAATCAGGTTCATGGACTCCTCATCAATTTTAACCTGATGGTAGGCTGCTCTGAGATCTAGAGTGGAGAAAACACGTGCATCACTTAGCTGAGCTAGCATCTCCGTGATGTTAGGTAGAGGGTACCTGTCAGCAACAACATCACGGTTAAGAGCACCGAGGTCCACACATAAGCGTACTTCTCCAGAGACCTTGCATGCAAGGACTACCGGAGCCAGTAACGTTTTGCATTTTGTAAGCAATAAACTTGAACTGTTATTAAAGAAGTAGTGTAAATTATTTAGTTAATTAGTTATTGTAATTACGTTGTGAGTCTCATCACACAGTCCTGAGTGTGAAATAAGGATGTAGAAACGATGACAAGCAACAAATAAGCAAGTAAGCTGTGCGTGTCAGCGTGGTTGACAAGCAATAAGAAAAATAAACAAGCTGTGTGTGTGTGTGTCACGTTGTGAGTTTCATGATGCAGATCTGTGCATGAAATAAAGTTCAGGAACGTAGGCTGTGCGTGTCAGCGTGGTTGACAAGCAATGAGTAAGTAAGGAAGCCGTGCGTGTCAGGGCAGTAAAAGGAGTCAGATACAAATGTTTTCAGTAACTGACACGCAAAAGGCAATTGATGTAAATGCTGTGCACATCAGCGTAAATAAATTGCAGTTAACAGGTTCGCTGTGTGCACCCACGCATAAGTAGATCAGAATAGCTGTGAGCATCAGCGTGTTGCGGGAAACAGAAGGAAAGACGCGCAAGTAGATCAAAATTGCTGCGCGCGTCAGCGCGTTGTCGGAAACAGAAGAACAACAAAGTAGGACGCGTCGTCAAGGAGATCAGAAAATTCCGTGTATGAAGAAAGTTGCCCAGCAACAGGACGTCGCACAACGTAGAAGCGCATGGAGTGTTACGCAACAAGAAGTGTCAGGCAGTAATGACGTCGGCCGTCCCCGAGGCAAACAATGAAGCTGGTTACAGGAACGAGACGGAGATCTGCGCATGCAGGTAACGGTGCGCGTTTAAAAAATGTTCCGTGTTGAGCTCAAACGCGTTGGACAATGAGCAAGTCTTTAGTAAAATGAAAGAAATGCCTCAAAAGCGCTTTAAGTAGCAAAGTCTAGTTGAGCTGTTAGGATTGATTGAGAAGTTTGTGGAGTGCCAGAGTCAATAAAGTCGAGGGAAACTTTGTTGAGCAAAACGAGAAGGTGGGAATACGGAGCAGGGAGGCTTACGCAGAAAGGCAGCTTAGAAATGTAATCCTGAGCAAACTTAGCGCGCACAATACCTTTGAATTTCAAGGCGTAACTTGATTGTGTGAGGACCTTCGCTGTAGATTACGTGACCGGTTTCTTCTGAGGTGAAGTGTTGGTCTTGGGTTCAGGATCCCATCCTCGTCGCCAGTGTGAAGCAGTACAGGGAACAGGGTGGTTCTGGGACCAACTTCTTTATTCAAGCTTCAGGTACAGCAAGGTCCCATCCACAGGACACCCAACAGCAACTGGCACTGAGCACTTGGCAACCAATACCAAGTACTCTACATTCTAGATTTACAATGAGTGAGTATTCCACTAGAAGACAGCTTGCTGATACATAGAAACACATCAGGCAAATACCACACATATCCTGCCAACTTAGGGTGAACAAAGCAAACAAAAGGAGATGATGGACGGAGCGCTGAAACTTTTCAGGCACTCACCCCCAGTCACAGATCTGGGTTGAATCCATCATCGTTCTTTAGCTCACTTCACCACCCCAGTTCAGACACAGCTATATGCAAATCAGTCTTGACCCTGTGCCTCATGGGAACAGTCCAGCCCGACCTGCCAAGCCATGTCTTCCCTGGACCGGAAAAAAGCATCTTGGGACCGGTTTCGGGCTAACAGCCCTCATCAGCCAGGCTAGCTTGAATCCAGTGGCAAAGTGAGCAAGGGACCCACGTCTGGGAATACCCTGTATTCTTTATGGACTGAGCCTAGCAGAGTTTCAGTCAAGGGGAGAGGAGGTGTGGACCTGGGCTGGAAGGGATGGGGAGCTGTCATTTTAAACTTCCTCCTCCTGCAGCTTCTCCTATCCCTATCAATCGCCACTCCCACACACATAATTCCACTACCACACATTGCAGTCTGCTGCCATGCAGGTTATGAAGGCTGGTGATGGGTCTCAAACCATACAGTGGAGTTGGTTTAAAGATCACAGGGATGGTATGCAATGAGACACAGAGTAGAAAAGTGAGACAGATGTGCGTGTGTGTGTGTGTGCATTGGTGTCTGTATGTGTATGTGTATGTGTATGTGTGTGTGTGTGGGTGTGTATGTGTGTGTGTGTGTATTTATGTAAATAAAGGCTTAGCTTATTAATACCAGCGTTGAGGCTGGAACTGTCCATAAGCAATGGAAAATTGATACAAAATGTCTTCCATTCTTCAGAAGTCCATTTTTTTAGCACGTTGACCTCCAGTTTTGGCCTCTAACGGTGCTGCTGGCTACTGGGAGGATATCGGAAAATGTGATGGACAAATATGAATCCAGCTGTCTGGAAGATCAGGCAATCCTCTATCTTAAGCAGACTGACTTTTTTCTAGGGTAGGGCAGTGACTACCTTGTTGGTTGAACTTGCCGAAGACAGGTATTTTGGATGAGGGTGTTGCAGCAAGATATAGGGCCCCATGCATCAAACTAAAAACCGGTCGCAAACGGGCAGATTCTCAGATTGCGACCGGTATTTTTGCATTTGGGATGCATCATCCCAAATGCAAAAAGCGCAATTTAAGTAATCTCTAAATTGCGATTACTTAAATTGCAATTGCATTTAAGGAATCGCAAATTGAGATTCCTTAAATGCAATGCATTAAAGTAAAACAATTAGCGATTTCGCTAATAGGAGTCGCAAATTACCATCAATTTGTACTTGATGGTAATTTGCTAAAACTTCGAAAAATGCACTAAAGTGCATTTTTCAAAGTTCCATTTTATACACACACATGCCCTTGGGGCATGTGTGTGTGCAAAATGTACTCATATGCAGATTTCAGGGGTGCAACAGGGTGTCCTTTAGACACCCTTGCACCCTTGAAATTGCATGAGCAATTTGCGAGTACCTATTGGGTACTCACAAATTGCGAATGCAATTCCCATTCATTCCTATGGGCCTCTAGGCCCATAGGAATGAATGGGAAGCCATTCCTTAATTGCGACTCGCAATTTGCGAGTCGCAATTAAGGAATTTGTAGGAATCGCTATTTTTTTAGCGATTCCTACATGCATTCTCTTTTGCAATTCCTTCTTAGCGAACCCTTATTTTTCGCTAATAAGGAATCGCAAATGGCATTTTTGATGCATGTGCCAGATTGTGGGTTACTGGTTCAACCGTTTTTAACCAATCACTTTCGTTAGTATCTAAGGCCTTGAAAGGCGGTAAGACATGTTGATTACAATGTTAAGTGGGAAAGTTCTTTAAGTGTGCCATACATACTAATAGACCTGTTTCATTTGGGAGACTCTCGTTTTTTTAAGCCAAAAATTGCTTTATTTTGGCTGTCTTCCGCCTGAAATTGCCTCTCCTTCATTAGAAGTCAATAGGAGAAATGCATTCTCTCGATTTTTTTTTTATTCTGTCATTTTCCTGTTCTTAAACATTGCCATGTATGCTGTGTATGGACTGTTATATTTCGCATTATATTTTCCTGTTAGAGGCTCTCCTGTCTGGCCTGTGTGCGCCGGGTGGCCCACTGCATCTGACTTACTTGAATAAAACACTCTTTTCCGGATCCTCCGCCATGTGTCTGCTGCATTTCTTCTTAGAGGTCGCCACACCTTTATGTGTCACGAGTTTCAGCAGGTCGCCAGAAACTCACAGTGTGCTGCTTTCATCGAGCCTCGAAGTCTGCACAGTCCGTCATTGTGAAAAAGGCGAGTGAACGAACAGACTCTAGATAATTTGTATCAATTTATGAAGCACAGTACCACAGTCATCACCAACGCAAGTACTTCTTCACAATCCACAGGTGCTGTGCAGTCTTTTTCACTCTACTTTTCCTCCCAGGGTGTGCCATGTGACATTTGCTTGATTTCAGTGCAAAGTTTCTTGCGTAGCCTGTTTCTCTCCCATCATTTCTCAATTAGTCAATCTGCCTCCTCCATTTTTTTTTTTTAGAATCTGCTGGAGAGCCACCTATTATCTTGGCTGGATGCATTGGTTGGATGCCCATGAAACTTATGTGGGGGTCGTTGGTGCTTTGAGATTTAGTCAAGAGTGAAAAATATGCTTGCTACTCCATTCATTAAGGAAGGGCAATTTTCAAACATCTTCCAGAGTGAGAGCTGAATGCTGATGAAGCACTCCATCAGCACCAAGAGGGAGTTGCGAAGTTGCACAGTCATATTAATCTGTCGCCCCATTGGCTGTGTGAGACATACGTTTTTAAGGAGAACAATAAGTCATTGAAAAAGTGTAGACTCATACATCACAGCGCTGCAACCACCGTGACCGGTTGGTCAGAGTTTATTAGTCAGTGCTGCAAGAAGAGTATCCAATAGAAGCTTATCCCCATGGGAAATCCATTTTTAGATTAAACTATTTCCACTGCAAAAAGCCTAGAGACATCTCAAATATCAGCTAGTGAACTGGATAACTAGCTCTCAGAGGTGGTGAGTACTGTTCAGACAGGGAATGAGACCTTTTCTAAAGAATTATCTGCCATGAACAGTCAAATTTTCAGGCAGACAAAATATATGGTTCTGTCATAAATGTTAGGTGTAGATTGTGAAATAAGCGGAGCACTTTGTGAAGATGTTTCAAAAGATGAAGTATGAAATATGGTATGAATAGAATAACAAATTTGCATGAGAAAGATGCCTCCTCATTTGCGGCCAAGATGATGCAGAGTGCCTTCCATGACATGGTTCTGGTTGTAAAAGGCGACAATATTAGAATAGCAGCTGCAATGGAATGTGTTGATCCATAAGTTGATATTTAGGTAGGGGATAATGTACTTCATCTGTTTGTGGATTTCGGAGCTAGAATTACAATAATGACCAAGGAGTTATTTGTTGAAAACAGGCACTGCAGCCCCACATAGGGCACCAGCTTCATGTAATAAGAGAAAGATTGCGTTCTTGTAGGCAAGTTTTGGAGTACAGGAGGAGACACATTCAAGGTAAAGTCTATGCTGCCAATAAAGGGCTGAACATTGTTCCATCAAGACCACTGCTAACCAGTGCTAAAGTTTTTGTGCTCTCTCCCTTAAACATGGTAACATTGGCTTACATCGAATGGGCACATTTAATTTAAGCAGTCAGAGAGAAAGCTTTTATTTGTTTAAATTTTTTTATTAGAGCAGAAAAAGACCTGCATTACAGGAAAAAGGAAAAAATAATTAATACATTTCAGATAAATAATAAAAAATACAACATATCCGAAATACAATATCCCAGCCCGAGTTCCTAAAAGCCAGAGTCAACCACCCATGGCACATTACAATTATAAAATATGTCTTCCCTTGGGTAAGTGAAATACATTGTTCACTAACCTTACACTGTGCAATATCAACACAGGCTAAAACCATTTTTTTCCCGTCAAAATACAGTACTATAGCTTACCTTTAGCAGCATAAGAAAAAAATCTTTAAATTGCAAATACGGCTAGCAGCATACTGATTACTTAAATACCAAAACCACGAAACACCCTTGCATAAATTTGATCACCACTAGTAATGTAAAAGTTCTTAAAGTGCACACATGGTTAGCAGCATATTGATTACAAAAGTTCAAGAGTGCTTACATAAATCAGTACAGTCTGATTACAATAAAATGCCTTAATTTATAAAGTGTAAGGAAAAACCTGCCCAAGTCGCCCTGAATCTTAGAGTGGCACCCACCCTCTTTGCATAAGCCTCCTAAAATTTATAGGTCCTACTCATCTTGTTGATCCAGTGCCCGATCGTTGGTTGTATATTTGTTCTCCAGTTCTGTAAAATGAGTGACCTTGCCACTGTTATAGAAATTGAAATAAAATACTGCTGATTTTTTTTTAAACATCTTACCTGCCCTTGAAAACCAAACAAAACCAACATACAAGATGGAACGATTGTTATAGACATACAGCGACTAATAGTTACAAAAACATCTTTCCAAAATTGCTGTAGATTAATACATTCAAACAAAGTATGCACCCAGCCACCTTCTTCCAGCTTTTGACATCAAAACATTGGTTACTCAATGTTGGAAACATTTTGTATAATCTCAATGACGTATAGTCTGCCATTCATCTGTGTAGAAAATTCGTTCTCTTGAAATTAGCTCCTCGCAGTGCTCTGTGACCCATCTCACTCAGCTGCTGACACACTTTTATATTAAATTTACATCCTGTCTCAGTAGGAATTTTCTAAAGCCATTCCGTAATGCATTTATCCCCAATAGCCTTCTGGTGCAGTAAATGATACCAGGATCCCACACCCCCATCCTATTTCCCATTTGCCTGATGATCAGACGTGCTGGTTCACTCAGCATAACATAATTGATTTTGAGAAAATTATCTATCTAGCAAAAACTCATCTATACAGCAGCACTTTGATTGCCCTGTTGTGCCGATATTATTTCCCTTGTGAATAATCTCTCATGATTATAAAAATTCCCAAGCTGCTCAAAACCTAGGTTGCCATGAGCCCCTTAGACAATATTAAACCCCCCCACCACACAATCTTGGATAGGTGCATAGGCATGATATGCTGGTATATCTCAAGATCTTTAAAAAAGCTGAATTCGTACTGCTAAGGCCAATAAGACCTTATATCTGGATATCTGGGTCTTTTAGGAAGTTTTGCCGACCGTAAAAAAAACTGGTAACTTGATTGTACTCTAATTTGCCATATAATTTAATAAAACATTATTATAAACCGAATTTGTTTCGGCTAATTGTATTGTCAAATTAAGCAGAGAGGCCTGATAATATGTTGCTAAATGCAGTAGTTCCAAACCCCCCTGTGCTATATCTGATTGAAGTATAGCTAATTTTACCCTGGGCTGCTTATTGTTCCAGGCAAACTTTCGAATCATTTCATCCAATTCATTAAAGTAGGAACTAGGAATTTTAAGGGGGAGGTTAATAAAAAGAAATAAGAATAGAGGAAGTATAGATATTTTTATCATTAAAAACCGCCTAGTAGTGATAGGTTCAAAAGAGTCCATTTAGCTAATAATTTTTTAACTTTCAACAGCAACTTTCCATATTTCAACAGGAACAATTGAGCATATTTGTTTGTTATGAAAATACCAAGCTATTTAATAGGGTGTGGTAAAACATGTTCTAAACAAGCTGGGGTCTCCGAGATGCTCAAATTAAATGTAGGAATTTCAGTTTTTGCTTGATTCATTCTGTAACACCCAATTTGCATACATTTCTCAATTTGATCCAGTGCATTCTGTATATTCGACCCTTCAGTTTTAAGATATAAAATATATTGTCTGCGTACAATTTAATTTTAGCCATCCCATTAACAGGGGGTACAATCCACGGGTTAATACAGATTTTAACCGCAAAAGGTTCAATAAAAAAGGAAAACAAAAGGGGAGATAACGGCCAAATCCTGTTGAGTACCCCGATTGATGTTGACCATCCCAGCTTCCTCCCCATTAATAATAATTTTGGCCTTTGCCTGATTATATACTTCTTTCAGCATAGCAATCAGCTGATGTGGAAATCCAAGCTTTTCCAGACATCCATCATGAGTATTGCAGCCTTGATCTGATTAGATGAAAAGTAATCAATAGCTTGAATAAAAACTAAGTACTGGTAGCCAGAAGCCTCCCCGGAAGGAAATCATTTTCATCAATTTGAACCAGATGTTGGGCACAAGGAGTATCCTCATTGCCCAGACTTTCACAAGTATTTCGTAGTCCATATTTAACAGACTAATAGGGCAGTAAGAGTTAGGATCTCGCTGATTTTTATCCTTTTTAAGAATAATTATCAAAATTGACTCCTTAAATCTTTTAGAAATACCGAACCCGCCTTTTATTTGATTAAAAAGGTTAGTTAAAAACCTCTACCAGGATCCCGTTGGTTCCTCTGGCCTTAGTACTAGCCATACTTTTTAGTACCCCAGAGATTTCTGACGGTTCTATAGGGTTGTTAAGTATGTTAGTATTCCCTCCCCCCCGAAAGTTGGGAAAATTGAGCAGATTCAAGATATGACGTCAATTTTTGTTCTTCTATTACCTGCGTTTCTGTATAGGTTTTTTTTTTTAAATGAGAAAGAAAAAAATCTGCGATCTTGTTGTTATCATCTTCTAATTGACTTTTGATTGCGTCTTTAAGTTGATTTATTATTTGCCAACTTTTCTGGGTTTCCGTAGTCCATGCCAAAAATCTACCAAAATGCTGATTCTCTTCATAAAGTTTTTGATGATGTGCTTTACTACCCGTAATCTCTTATAATACAAAAAGAATCTTTCAAATCTTCCTTGGCCTTTAGTAATTCCTGCAGCCGTGCCCTGAAAAATATGCTCCCCTGTTGAAGTTAAACTTGCTTCTTGTCTAGCTTTATCCACTACAGCCTTCAGTCCCTCAAATTTTTGTACGTGCTGTTTACTTAACCTAGCTTTGTAGGAAATAACGTTTGCCCTAAAAGTTGCTTTAAATGACTTCCAGAGCATGAAGATTGGAGCAGTGTTTTTGTTAATTTGAAATAATTCTCCAACAAAAGTTCTCGTCTCCCTTTGCCAAGTCAAATCCTCTAAGAACGAATTATCGAACTGCCAACTCGATTTCTTTTTTGAAATGATCCCTGGAGTTAACGTATAGGAGACTATAGAATGGTCTGAGAAAGAATTAGCTAATATCTCCATCTTACCATTAGCCAACCTCTTATCTTCCAAAAACAAATCCAATCGTGATGCGGTTCTATGTCTAGAAGAAAAGCAGGTAAACTGAGAGAAACCAGGGTGCCCCACCCTCCATGAATCTTTTAACGCAAAATCTGTTTTTATAGTAGTTATTAACTTTGCAGTTTTGGGCTTTAATTGGATTTGCCTTGTTGGAAGTATCAAGTGCCAAAATTTGAATATAATTAAAATCACCCCCAATGATTAAAACACCTTCCGAATTGACAGCTATATCATAGATTTGCTCCAATGCTTTGGTCTCATCTATAATGCGGCCATAGTAATTCCCCAAATTTAACACTGTCTCACCAACCTTTACTTTAATCCATTACCATCTCTCCATCCCGTACCGTACCACTTTCTTGACCCGTGAGTCAACTGTATTTGTTAATAAAATCCCACCCCACGAACCGCTACATTCGCCAAAGAAAAATAAGCAAGTGCATATTATTTTGGCAGACGTGTCTTGGGGGTGTTGGTCCTGAAATGAGTTTCCTGCAGGAAAATTACTTCGGGGGGAGAAAGATGCTAGCCATTTAAGAAGAGCACCGCCTTTACGTGGGTTCAGCAGCCCATTCGCATTACATGTAATTATTTTTATATTTTGTGTCATCTAATTTATTCTCCTTCTCATAAATCTGTAGCAACCTTTACTGCAACTTTTTCCCTGATTCCCAGTAATCTCTCTGCTCTTGTCCGGCTAATTTTTCATCTCCACCCCAACCCCATCTGCCCCCTCTCGCCTACCCATCCTCCTTTCCAAGGCTGGGGGACCCCCCCATCTGCAGTCCCGCACCCTCCCTCCACCCTTTGGTGCTGTGGTTGGGCAACCTGGGCCAAAGACATAGCCCCCCACCACTGATTGCATACATTATTTTCAAGAGACTCCTGTTTCCTCAATTATTCCTAGGCTGATTTTGACAAAAAAAATGTGCATCTTCTACTGATGAAAAGAGATGAAATTGTACATTTAGCAAAACTCTGAGTTTAGCTTGTTGAACCACAGATGCTGCCCCCCTCCCCCCAGCAGCTTGAATTCTTGAATCAGACCTTGTAATGTTTTACGGCGCCAGGCTGTCACTAAGGCTAGATCCCCCCAAAAAATGTATGTGGGTATTGTCAGAAATAGCGAAAGATTTTTGACGAATTGCTGTGGCCAGGATCTGCTCTTTCATGCGAAAAGGTGCGAAATTCACTAATATCGTCCACGGGACTTAGCATCTGCTGGATGCTGCACTGGAACCCTATGTGTTCTCATAATAGATAAATCATTTGGTGCTGTTGGCAATATGAATTTCTTAATGAGAAGACTTATCAGCTGGGGAACACTCTGAATCTTCCTCTGCATCTCGCGTCCTTCGGAATTCCAATAAATCTTAAGTTACTATGTTGTGAGTGATTTTCCAACACCTCCACTTTAGTTTCCAACTGACGTAGTTTATTTAGTTCCAGGATAATGTTCTTATCAAGTTTTTGAAATCTGTCCTCAAGATCAGATATCCTTTGCTCGGCCGCCTGAAGACGTTTAGGAAGCGGTACCAGGCTCTCCTCAATTTTGGACAGTCTTTCATGAACTGTTTCAATGTCCAGTGCTTGCTATACTTTCAGCCCACAAATTTCCAGTAAAATTGCCTCCAGCAGTGGTCGTAGCGATCCAGGTCCAGTGTAACCCTGGGCGAAGTACTACGCTACGCTCGCGTAGTTTGCGAAGTTTGCGCTACTTCGCACAACGCGAATTGCACGTAGCACAGTGCAAACACGCGTAGCGTAGTGCAGCGGTCAATTTTTGCTTGCTCGCTGTCCTCAACGTCAAGTTGGCGACCGCGAGCAAGCAAAATGACATCCCGGCGAGACTTTTTCCTCGTTCGCGATCAGCAACATCAAGTTGCCGATCGCGAGCGTGGAAAATAAACCTCCCGGCGAGATTCTCAACGCGGGGAGGTCAGGTTTCTCATTGCGAGTGGCCGCGTATGCTCGCGACCGCTCGCGATGAGAAACTACCAGTCCGCGTTGAGAAAGCTGCCGCTCGAGTAAAAATCTACTCGAGCGGCAGTAAAAGACAGCTTGCACTGTGCAAGATGCCGTTTCAATGATTGCACAGTGCGGACAAGCATCCGGCACTGTGCAATCATTGCGAACAGCGCACTACGCAGTTCGCGTAGTGCTACGCGTAGCTCGCGTAGTGCGAACTGCACTTTGCGTAGCTTCGCGTAGCGCTACTTCGTGAACTACGCCCAGGCTTAGTCCAGTGTCCATAGGAAGCTCGGAGTGATGAACCCCCCTGTAGGCATTCCCTGATGTAAACTTGCTGCTTGTCCTGTGCCCGTCCTTGACCCACGGTTAATTTTTTGAGAATGTCTACTAACCCCAAATTTCCTACTGATCTTGCTGACAATGATAGGTCGGGTATAGTCGCTACCTGAGTCTGAACTGGATTTAGTAACTCTTGCAAACTTGGGACTATCCCGCCCTTTACTAAGCTTGCTTTGGAGGTCAGTTTCTGAAACAAAGGATATTCTTTAGATTTCCCACATGGAAAGGGGGGTCTAGTGAGGAACAACAGGTTATGTGTCCTTACTTAAATGCTCTACCTGCATGCCCTTAACTGACAGTATCTCCCCCACCAGATAAAGTTCATACAAAAAGTGCACTATGACACAGTCAAAAAAATGCATGATGAAAATGTAAATTAAAAAAAAGAGAATATGGACGTGCAGCTTCATTATATATTGAACTCAGCAGTCAATGGAGTGAGTACAGGGACACCTCTGATGTCCTCAACAATCTCTTCCTTTGTGGCATACTCAGGAGTGTCCTGTGTCTGTAGATCTGTGCCATGAGTGTGTGATCCACAAGAGCCTGATATTTCCAGTTCCACCAAGACCAGTGTCCTTTCTTTCACCACCTATTCTTTCGTGGTCTTCTGCACAGCTTTTTTGGAGGAGTGGCTTTTCCCCCCAATCAAGGTCCAGCTCTCCTGTAAATTCCCAGCACTTGGTGGAGATATTTCTCCTTTAGTTTCCATCCATATCCACATTTCAGGTGGTGTTCAGAAAAACAGAACGCTATCCACTTCCAGCACCTTTGGTGTCACAGAGAACATTCCCAAGCACCTGGTGGAGGTATTTTTCCTTTAGTCTTCAGCCAGGGCTATTCTTCATGTGGTGTTAAAAACAAATAGAGCGCTATCCACATCAAGCACCTTTGATGTCAACGAGAACATTAAAGCATAGGATATGTTTAATTTACAAAGTCTTTGTTCCTTTGTTTCACCCCAAGGAATGGTTCTCTTTGTCTTTGTACTCCATTCGTGTAATCAGAGAAGATCAATACAATTTTATTTTCACTAGCCATTGGATTTTTAAATCTGCAGTATATTATCTCTGTTTCGATAGTTAAATTGCTATGGCATCAGCGAATCATTGGAGCACCCGGAGTGGAGGTCTTTGAGGTACCCTGAGTTCTTGTTGGAGTCTTGCTGCACAGTACCATTTCCGATGGACTTGGCTCTTTCTGCAGGGTCATCCCCAAAACCTTTGCCTTAACCTGCTTGTTCTCTGAGCCCTTTTTTGTTGGCTTTTAAAACTCTGTGCACTTTACCACTGCTAACCAGTGCTAAAGTGCTTGCGCTCGCTCCTTAAAACATGGTAGAATTGATTTACTTCCAATTATTTAATTTACTTTTAAGTCCCTAGTAAGGTGGCACTGGCTGTGCACAGGGCCTGCAAATAAAATGCTACTAGTGAGCCTGCAGTACTGGTTGTACCACCCACTTAAGAGCACTACAAACATCTCTCAGCCATTGCTGCCTGTGTGTGCAGTTTTAAACCCGATGATGAAGCATGTCACAATTTTGTGAGTGAGGGCAGTATTTTTCATTAAGCACATGCCACCTCTTTTGAACAGATTCATACACACTACTCCTCTCTGTGTGTGTTACAGTTGTGATTGGGGAGGCTGGAGTAGTGGTTGTGCTGTGCCTCTCCCCCTTCTTGTGTGTGAGAAACAGTTTTAAACTGCCATTTCGACCTGGCCAAATAATCCTTTTAGCAGGCCCAAGCCTTCCTTTTAATACATTCACCCCTACAGTAAGACCAATTCGAGTTTAATTTATCCTTGATTGGCTTCTTTTTATTTTTCCCAAATTTTCCCTCTTACTGTTGTGCCTAAAACCACACCTGCGAGGATGGAATTTGAGCTGGTCAACATGGTTGTCTACACTGTGGCCCAGCTGGAGGAGCATACTTGCAGTGTCCCCAGGAGATAAGAGGATCAATATTCCCAAAGGTCTAGTGTCTGACTTTGTTGTGTGGGATGACATCGACAAGTGGTTTAACGCATATGCGATAGCTTTGCAGATGCAAAAGATCTCTAAGGAGGATCAGGGCTAGCCTCTTGAAGCACATTCCTAGTGAGGAGAGATATGCCATACTTGCACTAGATAAGAGAGACAGGATGCGGTATCCCCCATGAAGGAAAAACTAGTCAGGAAGTATAGCCTCACCAGAATGCGGTATCCCCCCATGAAGGAAACCCTAGTCAGGAAGTATAGCCTCACCCTTGAGAAGTACAGACAGAAGTTTAGGGACAGCCAGAAGCTGCCCCAGCAATCCTGGGTGGATTGTGTGGACTCTTTTAGCAAGGAACTGGATGGTTGGGTGAAGGGCAGTGAAGTAAAGGATTACCAGTGCTGTACAATTTGATTGCGAGAGCACGTTCCGTCTTTGTTTTGCAGATCTGTGCCCACATCTTATCGATCATAACCTGACTGACACTTGGGAGATTGTGAAGGAGTCGGACCACTGGCTCAGCACCAGGGTCCACAAGAAAGAACCTCGGATGTTATGATTTGTAATGTCCCTCAATATTGGCTTGGGTAGCCACCTAACCTTTCACCTACATTTGCCATGGCATTGTACTACATAACGGGTTTGTGCCGACCTTTTACTTAGTTGAGTACTGAATAAATGTCATGCGGTTTTCTCCGAAAACTAGCCTCATTTATTATGGATGAGGATTCTTAGAATCTCAGTGGGACTACCATCTCCTGCATCTTCTGCATAAGAACTATGTATAAGGGTCATCCCTTTCGTCATCCTCGCCCGACATGACACAGCAAGGTAGAACGCCTAAGGGTACCTTTTGGGTATATAAGCACCATATCTTTACTGAGACAGGCAGAGGAGAAAGACTTCCATGCTGACACACTGACGCGAGACGCTGAGGTTCCTGCACGCAGACACTTCAGCACGCAGTCGAGACCAAGACGGGTTCCTTCATTCTCTCACACCAGGTAATGGGGTTGGTTCTTTCCTATGGAGATTCTTGGCTATACACCTACATACATGCTAGATACATCTAGTTAGGGTTAGCATCATAGGAATACATATTTTACTGTCATGTATCTATATACCTGTGTATATCTATTGTTTTAGCACTGTGGTAGAAATCTACCATCCATTTACTCTTTTGGTGCTCAACATCGTTCATATCTGTTTCTGTCTTATGTTTGTTACAGCACACATCTTTTACACTAGAATGACGCTGGCTCAATAAATGCTTATTGAAAACGTCCCCATCGTTTATTCTGTGTATCTCGCTGAGACAAAATAAGCAAGAGTGACTGAGCGAAACGTACTGTACTGTTTCCATGATCCCTGAGTGGTCAGGGTTGTCATGTTCGATAGTTGCCAGAAACTATTCACTCCTTTGTAAGAGAAGTTCATGGTGGCACTGTGAGCTAGCTGGTATACAGGCGAACGTATCCATTGGGGGTGTCTGGAATCAGTCTGGACACCTATCCCACTGTTTATGTTGTCTAAACGCGCAGATCCTATATAGATTTATAGGAACTACACGACATGGCGCCCAAAGTTGGTTTGGTTCTTTTTTAATGGTTAAATCTGAGTAGTTCAGTCGTGCTTTCTCAGAGACCCCTACTCATATCATAGATGCGGTACCTGCCACGCATGTGAGAATGCCATCGTAGCAGACCGTATCACGATTGGATGCAAGACTATCAAACTCAAACACATGACCAACTGCAGGACTTCCAATGCCATATATTGTGTTCTCTGCCCATGTAACCTTTGCTATGTGGGCGAAACTGGGAGAGAAGTTAGAACACTCATTGGAGAACACAAGTCTAACATTCGCATCACCAAAAATTGTGCCCCTCTGGTCCAGCACTGGCCAGAAATGGGACATACAGAAAAAGAGCTTAGATGGACCATCCTAGAAAAAATCATTGCCACTAGAGGACATGACGACTACAAATTCCGAAAGAGGAGAGAGGTGTTCTGGATATTCTATCTCAATTCCGAATGGCAGGGACTTAATGAAATTACACCTTGGGAACAAGTTCTGTAAATGTTCCCCCTGCCTATCGCTCACACCTCACCTCTGTCCGGACCACTGTTATTTTTGGTCCCCTGAGCAACCTTCTTCTTCTTCTTCTTTTTCTCCACGCTGCGTTCCTCACCTCTGTGGAACTGACCCTTCTCTTTATGATCCATCCCTCCTTTTTTCCCATGTGGGTATATTTCTTACCATCCTGTCTTCGGTTATTGATAGAGGACCCTGCCGCTTGTTTTGGTCCCTGAGTACCCTTATTTGTTCTGGGGTTATTGGATCCTTTTTTGTCAGCTAGTCTTCCTATTACTCAGTATAGACTTACAGGTTGGGGTGGATGCCTGTAATGCTGAACTTTTCTTGTTCTAGTAGTTTATCGTGTTCAGTGGAGGATCTCTTTTTTCTTTGCGACTTCCCCATTGGATTCAATTCACTGGAAGCTTCTAGTGAACGGTTCTGGCCCTGGTTTCTATTTCCTTATTACACTTATCCAGCGTGTCTCACGCCGTATTGCTTTACCATTTGTTATTTCTATATATTGTGTTGCAACAATCCACTCTTTCCCCGGCCACCGGCATTAGTTTTATCTTGTGGGACTACGCTCTAGCTCTTTACTTTAGATGAGTCACCTGACCTCCATCGATCTACCCTTTTCATGGCCGCCGGCATCAGTTTCAAGTGGCGGGATCACGCTCTAGTTTGACACTTTGGGTGAGTCACCTGACCTGGGCCTCCACGTAAAGGCCACGTTTCGGACCCCCTCCTTGTGACCTCATCATCCCGTCATCCCTGCGGAACGTATCCTTGAGACGCCCAGCTCAGAATCTGTGCATTCTTCCGTAATTCCTCGTTGTACAACTACTTTTTCCTCAGACCCAGATATCCGGTCCTACCCGAGGAGAGGGAAGGAAGGGCGGTCCCGCCCCAGACCTGTTCTGATGGACGCGGAACCGCATCATCCAAGGTAAGCCTTCCAGCTCCCCGGGGGGTTCACTTTGAACTTTGTGGCTCGACCTGGGTCTAGCCTCTTGCCTGCTCCCATTGGAGTACTGCTCTCATGTACTTACATTCGAGCCTTTCTTAACCTTACGGACGCCCTCTGGGTCTTTTATAAACACATTCTTTATAAACTCTTTTTGATCTGATTATTTTTGGGTATCTTTAGCCAACAATTTCCGATCTTCGGAGATACTCCATTCATCGTTTCTCTTTACTTTTCAAGGCCCTGATTGCCGTTTTTACTTTCAACTGCTGCCCCTTCTGACTTTGGACCCCTCTGGACCTCGATACCGTGGGTCACACTGATGAATCTTTTTGATCCTGCTATTGGACTAACTAACTCTAGCCACCAGAGGTGGCTACTCTTAGCTCATTTGCCGACCTTTTGTTATGCTTTAGGCACCGAGTTTTTTTTCAATATTATTTCTTTAATCGAGGGACCTGTTTGCTTATTTACTGTTTGTTTTTCTTTATCTCTGCTTCACCCCAGCTTTGACCGCCTCGTTATCTGCGCTTTACCACCAGTTCTTTTACTGACGGTTGGTCCAGTCCTGTGTACTGCTCCTTGTAAGTGCGTTATCGTTAGAGAATCTTTCTCATTAGCAGGCTATTTTCCCTCTCACCTCCTTGACTTTTTTCAGCACGCTGCGTTTTTGAAGTCTTGTTGATTTCTCCAGCACTATTCTTTGGCACATGGGTCTAAACTAATTTCATCTGGCTCTACGCTTGTCCACTTTTCTTTTGGGGTTCTTCATTGTACATTTGCAGGTGATGGTGTTACTTATTACTGTTTCTGCAGAGCCACTCGCGAATCCCATTTTTTCTTTGCTATTTTCACATTTTTCCTTCGGTACTCGATCTATCTATTCACTATTACCCATGCTTATTTTCTCTTTTCACTGCCCTTCTAGGGAGCAAGATGTGTCAAAGCATATGTTTCTTTTTTGTTTTATAGAATGAAGCAGTGGACCCCATCCTATATGTGATATATACATATTCTGTTCTCCTTCCCCGAACTGCACGGCCTATTGTTTGGATTGCTTATTTATTTGTGCACTGAAGAAGGTGACGGCTAGACCCTAGCCCACACCGAAACGCGCGTTGGCACTGCGCTGGACAGAAACCATATGGTGGTACAAATACATACAAGAACAGCCAAATATACATTACACAAAGTATATGTCACTTTAATCATCATCTATTGCTATTAATGCATTGTTAAATACCATTGTTTGCAAGCTGCTCTTGAGCTCATGGTTACACCAGAGAAGTTTTTGGGCTCAATGTAAAGTATTAATCATTATCATACCACTGTATATTTGTTTTGTTATGGTATCTGTCCTCACATTTAGGCAATTCTTTTTATTGTATGTTTGCGCTGGTAAGATTGTAGTATGAATGATTTTGGGATATGAGTGATTGTACAGATGATAGGATGTAATTGGTTTGATTTCCTGTCTTTGCCGTGAATCTTTGTGTCGGGGAAATTCTATTCTCATTGGTTCCTGTTGGGACTTTAAGAATACTATATATTATTGCCTTGACATTATGTGTATTGTTTGAAAATCTATGTATACTTATTTGAAACTAGTATAAAGACTTTTTTATGTTTGTTGATATTCTTATCTGTTGAATAAATGGAATATATATTTTTTGCTATCATTTTCTTTAGTTTATGATTTATTATTTCTGTCTCTTTCTGACACTACTCTGACTCTGCTCCCTGGGTTTAGATCCTTTTTTCAGCCCACCAGAGACGGTGTGCGCTCTAATGTATTGCTAGGCAGGTGATCCCCCTTTCCCTTCGTGGGAAGGTTCATTTTTTCCCTACTCATATCTACCCAGAGACGTCTAGAGTGGGAAGGGAAAAATCCGCTGCAGCTGAGTAGGCAGATCCTATGTATTGGCTGTAGGTTTATTCAAGCTTGAAGGATTGTTGTTCCCTACACTGTGCATAAAACCTTATCTCCTTTTCCTTGAAACTATTTTTAACAATGTCTGTCCAAGATGAAACTGCGCCAGCATCACATGCTAATGCAGTAGGGAATGAGGAACAGGACGGTGAGATAAGCATTTCAGAAAATGTCAGAAATGCACTCTGCTTAAAACTAGCAGAATTTGGAGTCTCAGCATTAGGTGGGACTGTAACATTTGTGATTGAGGCACACGAGTCATTCAGGATGGAGGTATTCTATTCCTGGGTCAAATTCCCACCTGCAGACACACGCACAAAAACCTTTCATTCATACACTCCGGATGAAATACCAGAAGAATATTGTCCATACGAGGACATTGAAGTTACGCTCAGTTACCAGGAGCACATAAACTTGTTTAAAGGCGCCTTCCCACACACAACAGATAAAGTAAGACTTGGTCTGCTCAGCAGAGACGGAGCAACTTGGCCGGTCCTAGCGGTTACACGCCGCATCCAGACATTGACATAATGCCAGTAGCAGACTTACGTCCACTACACAAAGAAGTAATAAAACTCTACAGAAATTTGACACAGTTCGTTATGAGAACACTGACACTTCAACTAACAAGGGTTACACCAGCAGGACAAATACATGACACTGCAACTAGAATTACTCCACAACCACTGAAGGCAGTTATGGGCAGAATACCCACTAAACGCGAGCAGATGCCTTTCTGGATAGCTCCGAAAATTACACAGTTAGAGGCATTGTTCCCACACACAGACCCTCAAGAGAAGCACAGAATGCTAACAATCTGCCTGCCAATGGGGATAGCTCCTCCACTAGAGGACTATACCTCTTGGGGTACAGTTTTCGCTGCCATTTATACCAGAACTCATGGTATCCCTTCAATAGCAGTGATACCAGACGTATTGAGACAGATACAGAATGAATATGGAGCATAACCTGCTCTGAACTTGGGGATGAAATTGTAAGGACATTTTGACCAGGTTTCTACGATTATGTTGGCAAACATAAAAGGAGAGGCAGCAGTGGTGGCGATACACCAATGACTGAGGGATTTCATTCCTATACAAGAGGAGCATGAATTACCTAAAATTATCGAAGATACATATGCCAAATTAGGTAGAGCTGATTTGGCAGCTAGAGCAACAAAACCTCGACTCATGGGTGGTCCTGAAAAGGATAACACCAAACAGACACCTGATTCTTCCAAAAAGAAATGGGATAATAAAAACAAAAAAATAGAGAGCATAGATCACAATCAAGGGGTGGGTTTCCTCAACAGGAGCCCTCCGAAAGGAGGTACAACCGTAGGAATCGTGATAACATTAAAAAACCTGGCAGGTATCAGGATACTGAAACACGTTCCTCTCATTCCTTTCAGGGTTCATCAACAAACTCCAAGAGGGAAGGAGGGTCAGAACACAGATCAGAAGAACAAGCAAAGTCCAGAGATACACATCGTACTTTGGACTATAATATGAAAAACAAAGATAAACCAAAATCAAAACCTCAATTTAAAAAGAAGAAAGTAGCTGACCTTAAAATAAGAAATGCCCAGGCTGCTGAGGACTCAACTTCTGAATGGGGAATGGGCTCTGACGATGCTAGACGGCACAGCAGAAGTAACAATAGCCTGCCAGAACCTGATGGAATTTCTGGTGACAGCGGTGTTGAATGAGCATATCATGGTGGAAACACCTGATACTAGGTTAAGTGTCCCACACCAGTTATATGAAATAACACTCCATATGGTGGGGGACATACCAAGAAAAGTGAAAGGTCTCATATGGTATAACCTGTCTTTTGGATACGACATTCTTTTAGCAGAAAAAGATTGGCCGCCTGAATTTGTTATGGATTGCCAGAAAGGAGAAACTGTGATTTTACCAGCTTTCTCTGACCTCGTCCCAGAATCACTGAAACATTCATACGAGCAGGAGTGGACGGTAGCATTGGCATTCTGCACTATACCGCAATCATGTAGGGTGGGATGCTGAGTCATCTCACCATGTAATCCCAGTAAAAACTACTCCAACTCCAAAGAGACAGTACCCAATAAAGCATGACGTGAAAAACCAAGTCAGAGAAATCTTGGATCAACTTGAATGCCAAGGTGTAATAGAGAATTGCACCTCTTCCATAAATAATCCTTTGTTTCCCGTAATGAAACCCAATAGTTCATATTGTCTAGTTTTAGACTACAGACATTTGAATACATGCACAAAGACATTTGCAGTACTAAATGCACACAGTGCTGCATTAATGAATAACATTGTGTGGAAAAAATACTAAATAACACTAAATATCTCAAATGGACTTTTCTGTCAAAATATAGCGCCTGAAAGCAGATATTTGACAGCATTTTCAGCCCTAGGCTCTCAGCGTCAATTCTGTTGATTGCCCCAAGGGTATAAGAATAGCCCTGGGCTGTTCTCAACAAGAGTAACAGAGTTGCTTCAAAACTTTGATGAGGAAGCATTGTCCTATGTAGATAATATCTACATAACGGACGATGAGTTATTGGATCACTTGACCAGAGTGAACAACATCATTTTGGTGTTCACCTCTGAGGGATACAAGTTTAGCTTTAAAAAATAAAAAATTGCCTACCTCAATGTCCTATTTTTGGGATATGAACTTTCAAGTGAAGGAAAAAGTCTGGCAGCTAATTTTTAGAAAAATGTGCACTGCTCCAACCTCCAAAAACTGTGAAAAATCTACAATCAATTTTAGGATTCCTAAATTTTGGCAGAACATACATGTTGGATTACGCAGAAAAAGTAAAATCTTTTTACGACTTAATCAGACCTGATTTTTCAGTTCAACAGCAAGCAGGACATAACGAAATACTTCGTTCTCTACAAGCTGACATGATAGCTTCAAAGCACTTACACACATGTATAAATACTACGAATTTGGTGATCCATGTAATCGCGGGTCAATCAGGGTACACTTACCTGACTTTCAATAAAGGTGAAACTGTACCCATTGCATACAAATCACATCTGTACACAGATGCTGAGATGAACTTTGCATCCACTGAAAAGATTTTAACAGCAGTACAGACTGCTGTAGTGAGAGAAAGAGCACTGTCTCGGTGGAAACAAATAATTGTCGTGACTCCAGTACCAACCTTAAAGGCTGTAACAAAAGCTAGCGTTCCAAACGCAAAAGCACTTCATTCACGATTGATACAATGGGCTAATTATCTCACTGCAACCGATGTAGACTACCAATTTGATTCTACATTAAAAACACAAGCATTTCTGCAATATGAACAAGAATATTCTCTCCCGAATAAGATAATACCTCTAGATCAGTATGAATACGTTATTTACACTGACGGTTCTGCTCATCCTGCCATAGGAAGTAAACAGCAATACAGCGCATCTTGTGCGATTGTAAAAGGACGTATGCAGGAAGGCAAGTTCCATCCTGGCAGTACGAAGACGTAGTCTTTAGGAGACTGCACAGCACAGCTGGCAGAATTAAAAGCCCTATTACTGGAACTAATAAATACGGATCGGGAATTCCCCACATTTATAGTGTGCGATTCAATCAAATCAATCAAAGAAAGCTTTATTCGATTGTAAACAGACAATCATAAAAGCACAATAGCAATATACTGACAACAAGATTACATGCGTTAAGAAAAATTCATATAAAAGTTCATTTCCATAAATTAATTAAAATAACACATTATTGAACTAATGTAACTATCACTAAATTAAAAAAGATTAAATAAGCATTTGCTTTCTTTGACTCAGGACTTTTTCAGGAAAATTACCGTCCTAAAAACACTATGCACATTGTCTAATTGTTGTAATGCCAGAAAAGCAGGTCGGCATTGACGAAGCCCAAACCATTTTAACACAGGGACTAGCCACATTCTCCTAGGATAGGAATAGAATCTGCAAAAGAGAATGACATGTATCGTAGTTTGTTCAGAAATGTTATCGCAAGGGCACAGCTGGACCCCATGAGACCAGTCATTCACTTTAGGAAAAGTGACTAATCTATGAAAAAACCCCAAGCGAAATCGAGTAAAAAGGAACCTATCATAATCTCTGGACACAAAAGTAAGGTAGGGTTGAATATTAAAAGTAATTAAAATCAACTGGTTGTGTAGGACAGTAGGTTTTGCTATTTCAGATGACAATCTGGCAGAATCTAACAAGGACAAGCCCTCTAGTTTTAATTCCTTCCTAGTTATTTTCCTAATGTCACTAGGATTAGTAAAGTATTCTAAATGGTCGAGGTCTTGTAGGAAATTGCGGACTTGGCTTATCCATGGGATCCTCAGGGCCCCATCCAATTTCAAAACGTCCAGGAGAATGTCTCTATTTAATTTTGCCTCTTCCTTAGTCCAGAGTCTGTGCCATAACAGCACAGGCTCAAGCTTGATTATATCAGAAATGAAGGGGAGGCCTAGCTCCGCATGGCATATACGAGCAGGAGTACCGTTCGGGACGGATAGGATATATTTTAAAAAGGAATTTTCAACTCTTTGGATGGAAAGCAAATCAACTGGCCCCCAGACCCCAGTCCCATAAACTGCTGCTGAAACACATTTTGCTTTGTAGATCTTAATAAACTCCTCAGGTGATCTTTTACCTAATTTTTTAGCGAAAGTACTGAGGGCAGAAGTAGTACGTAATAACGTCAATTGTTTCGCAGACACAGCATGTGTCCAGGAGTCATTATGGGCAAATAGGATTCCCAGATATGAAAATGTCTTAGTAGCCTCGATCTTCTGTCCTGCCACAAACATATCTTTAAATTTTGTGATGCCAGTGCCGCAACGCATAATAAAGGTCTTGGAGGAATTAACTCTTAGACCTAGATCATTCTTGAAATTGGTGAAACTATCAAGTACCCTCTGAAGTCCTACTTGGGTGCGAGACATCAGCACTGCATCATCTGCATACAAGAGAGCAGGTATAGGTCATCCCGCCACTTGGGGGAAGACATGATTATCATTTAAGAGAGCCTCCCCCAAACCGTTTATATATAGATTAAAAAGAAACGGGGCCAAGACGCAACCTTGCCTGACTCCACTTCTTATAGGAAAGGGGGCCGTGCGTTCACCCTGCGCACCACAGCGCAAGCATGAATTGGCATCACAATAAAAACGTTTAAGAAAGTAAATAATCTGAATATCAACCCCCATCACACCTAAAATTGACCAGAGTTTGTTATGGACAACGCAATCAAATGCGGCCGTAAGGTCAACAAATGCTAGAAATAGGTTCCCCTTCTTGGCCCTTGTATATTTGCCTACCAGGAGAGACAGGT
Source organism: Calotriton arnoldi (assembly GCA_963921515.1). Lineage (NCBI taxonomy): Eukaryota > Metazoa > Chordata > Amphibia > Caudata > Salamandridae > Calotriton > Calotriton arnoldi. The sequence continues at coordinate 245,958 of CAWUFW010013078.1, read as the reverse complement.
TCAAACCCTGCTCCACAGTCCCTACACCGGTTCGAAAACCATATTGCTGGTCCGATAGAACAGAGTTTTCCTCCGCCCATTCCTGGAGGCGTTCCAATATTACTCTGCCCGCTACTTTTGTTATGGTATCCAGTAGGGAAATTGGCCTGTAACATGCGGGATCCTGCCTGTTCCCCTTTTTAAAAATGGGCACAATGGTTGATTGTACCCACGTGGGTGGAAAGGCTGCGCTTCATTTTACTGTGTCCAGCCTTATAATGAATATCTTTACTACTGGGGTCAGAATGGGTCTAAAGACTCAAAAGGTTGCACAATAGAGCATAAACTGCTTTGGGAACAAGTGGGAGAGCTGAAAAAAGGCTTGCTGCGGGCCTACGTGAATCATACGCTGAGTCGTCAACGTGTTGGCGTGCATGTTGAAGGGAATTCATTGGCTGATGAAGCCGCCAAGGCGACAGTGCGAACTGCTGCTGTTGCTGCAATCACTCATTCTCGCACGAGAATAGACGGAGACATAATGGTAGCTGTTATTGCTTCACGCAAAAACAGCTCGGCCATGCCAAAAGGCTTTCCACTCAAGTACTCCTACAAGTTAGATGCACAAAATATTCTGTATGCTCAAATTCCAGGAGTGGGGGATAGGTAATACCAAACATGGATCGCAGATTAGGTTTAATTCTTGCTGCACACAAGGGTGTGGGTTCAGCACACGCAGGGATTGCTGCAAAAGTTTAATTGCTGAAACATCATTATTGCTGGCCAGGTTTAACAAAACAGACAAAAGCATTTGTCCTTAAGTGCGACATCTGTCAGCAGATGAAGGGTTCAACCGTAGCACGCCCACCACAGACACCTTTACTGATATCAGAGAGACCATTCGCATGTGTTTATTTGGACCACTGCGGGCCCTTACAATCTGACGGGGCTTACAAGTACATCTTGGTGACAGTGGATTCATGCTCTAGATTCCTGTGGGTTTGGCCTCAGCGCTCGGCTGATGCCCGAACTGTTATAAAGGATTTGTGGGTCTTCATAGGGACATACGCAATTGGATCATTACATTCTGACCGTGGCCCCGCGTTTAGCTCTCGGGCTTACAAGGAAGCCATGGGAAGTTTGGGTGTAGCATTGCGGTACTCGTCTCCGTATCATCCCGAGGGAAATTCGATTGTGGAAAGGAAAAACCGGGACTTAAAGCAATCCTTAACAGCAAGGCTATTAGGCTTGGGTGGTAGTTGGGTCAAACAACTATATGGGGTCCAGAGGGCACTTAATAACATGCCAAGAAGTTCCTTAGGAGGCCGTACTCCTTACGAGGTCCTATTTGGGACAAAAATGTGGGTACCCGACCTCGATTGTGGCAGCACAGTGGTGGATGAAAAACAGTTTGACATCGATCACCGTTTGGCTGTTTTACAGGAACTCAATGAAATCCGGGCTCTACAAAGCAATGTCCAAGTAAAACGCACTATCACTAGGTAAGTAAAAATAGTCACGGCAAGACCTGCCTGGGTCCCAAAGATTGCGAATCTGGTCAGAGAAAAGATTGTGGACAAGAAAGAATTTGGGCCATCATACAGAGCACCTGTACCTGTCCTGGCTGTCGAAGGAACAAGAACAGTACTTCTTCCGCCCCTTGCTGGCAAAAAAGAAAAAAGATCCGTCTCCATTGATCTGATCAAACCACACTATGTGGCCAATACTGAATAGCAGGCCACGTGGACTCCTGGGTAGCTGCAGCTCTACTCTCGCTCCCATACAGGAGGTTCAGACAGAAAGATTGATAACATTTGAAGAGTCTTCTATACGTAATAATTGTGTTACCAACAATGAAATGGAACTCGTTCCTCTTGAAATTGAACATCTAAGCACAAATGAAACACAGATATCAATTCGGCCTACCACCGACATCTATATCAATATGCCTCAATAGGAGACACCTGCAAGTTCAACTAAACCTGCTGAGCTACCAAAGATAGATCGAACTGCATCTGACTACTTCATTGATTTTGACAATTTTTCTCTTGATCCAAGTGAACCTGAGTCACAGCCAGCTCCAGTTTCCCACAAAAAAACAACTTCATTATTTCTACCTTTGGCTGAAAAAGACATACCTAGTATCACCATGGCTGCAACTCTGGATAGCAACTGGTACTGAACTTTTGAAAATACTGCATGTATTTTAAATTTCTTTAAATAATATCATCACCTCCAGTACACACTCTGACGATTGGGATTTTGAAACTGTAAATAGTATGCTGTCTGATTTAGAACAATCGTCTGCATTTTTGAAAAGTGAAATGTTTGATGATTCATCTGGTTTTGGCACAGTGTATTGTTACCAACACTATGGTCATAAATGTATTCATAAAACAAATGCTCCCAATAATGTTTTCACATACCACCAATGGGAACATTGCCAAACCCCAAAAGGTAGTTCAAACACATTTGCACAGAAATTTGCTTATTTTTCAGGGCTCAATACATCAGATCCGAGCTTATATTATTATAGGCTTGCACCTATACCTGCAAAGAAAAATATGCTTACTAATACAAAACAGATATACTCTGCGTCCTTTATTGCCCAACTGTCTGAACAGGGTTTCGACTTATGGAAAGACACTATAGACATAAAATCTGTCTGGGGTACTAAGGAATGGCAGGTTCAGGGAACTGAGGCACTATTCAGAGCATGCCTCATACCACAACAAATTATCTTCCTGAACGACACTATGCAACAGACTTCCTGTCTTGGGTTAGGCAAGATTAAGGACTTGAACACACTTCGTATTCCCTCGCGTTCACACTTTGAGGGTTGGCAAAGCTATACAGAAAATGGTGAGAGTACACTAGATGACATCATGCATGATGTTTCACACAATTCCTCGGACCCCAATTGGAAAGGATTGTAAGTTTGGTCTATCAACACAAATAAGTGTCAGTCAAGATTCAAGGGTACCACCGAAGGTTTTAGTACCAATAGGCCTGACTTACGCTATGTACAACGAGAACATCCGGGGGTGGTGACATCATACAGTGTTGGGAAGTTGTGCCTAGACTGGCTAAAAACCTCAACACTGTCTCAGGTGAAACAACACTTATCCTTACTTTCAGAAGACATGGATTTAAGGGATTTCTTGCTAGGTCCCCGGAAACCACGTCGTAAACGCTTCTTATACGTTATATATAAGGAAATTTGGAAAATCTCTCAACAGGGAGCTGCAGAAAGATTGCGTGAATTTGACAGAGTTAACCTAGAAAAGGCTTTGGCTGTGGTTGACAATGGTATGACCACACTGACATCAAGGGTTTATTCACTGGGCAACATTGTGTCTTCTGCAATAGATATAATGGAACAGGATTTGTCCATCTTACAACACGGACAAATGCAGTTACGATCCATTCAATTGTTAAGCTGGACACTGCAATCATTGCGCTCTGGTCATGTGCCCTGGCGATATATTAAGTGCGCGTCTCTGTTCTCCGCATACAATCTATCAGAGAGACAGACAATAATGGCACAGAGAGTTGCAAAATATACAATGCTGCACATTGAAAAATTAGACCAATTACCTTTCAACGTGGCTGAGTCATCATCCACCGAATGGTTAATTCATGGCCATATAACATTACCAGTAACAACTTTACAATTTCAATATTGCCTAGAACACTACCAGGTAGGCAGATATGAAGCACTGGGTAAGGACTTCCTCCATGAATCTTGGGAATTACCGTATAGATTTAGATGCAGGAATGGGGACACTGAAGTGTTTCTCAGTGGTACAGACTGCTCAGACTTCATTAAGTGGGTCTCTACTTTGCCAGGATATTATGCTACACGGGGCCTGTAATGGTTCGGTTGCAAACTTGTCCTGTCATTTAAAGGGTTCCCCAGCTGCCGTGATTAATCCGGTGTTCAGGCTCCTCTCAAATTGGAGTTACCTAATGCTGAATGATCAAGGTTGTTGTGGGATGCTTCCAGGCATCGCATATCTAGTCACAGTAAGTTCCAGGGTTACTTGTTGTATGCAAGTATTGTTTCCAACGACCCACACAGTCAGGGAGGCGTCGTTATGGTCTTCGTTGAATGTTTCCTTTGTACGGTTTTATATTCTGAGCCGAATGAAAGCCATGCTTTTTCAGAAAGATGTGCCCTTAACCTCTGCCCAAGAGACTTTGGATCTTCAGGTTGCAAGGTCCTTAGCTAAGATACAGGCACTGGTACAAACTAACTGCCATTTCCATTTCGGAGAAATGGTACAACGTATCTTTAACATGTCTGATACGAAGGGTATAGTAAAACTATTTAAGAACATAGTTTCTGGACTGTTAAGCACCTTTCAGACAGTCTTCGGAGTGATTTCAGCTTTTATACACTCCGTATTTGGAAGCATTTTTGGAGGGCTTCCTCTAATCCTGCTACTGGTAGTGGGAATTCTGATTAAAAGTTTTCTGCTACACAATGGACGTCCCAGTCACCAAGGAGATGGAAATAACGCTCCTGTAACGATGTTACCGTGACCGCATGGTACTCCATCTGGGCACACCTCGACTTCGGGAGCTAAGCGAGTCTTGGTTCCTATCATTCCGACCAGTCTGGATTGACTGTGTTTTCCCTGTTCTCCGCTTCTTGTTCTGCGGACAAGAATGCGTGTTTGATCTCTGTCTAACACTTCCATCGGTTGCGCCACCGAATGTGGATGTATTGCTGGACCCGCTAACGGCCCACGTAGTACAGTGTCCTCAGCATATTCCCATGTTGATGTCGGAATTCTTAGAGCCACCACAGGATGCTTCAGTTCCTGTTGGATTGGATACCAGCTCTACTACAGGCACAAAGGCTTTAGATGTTTCCAATGCTTCCCCAGCATCGGCTGTGGGAACTGAAGAAGATCATCTTTGCTCGGTTGACCTGATCTGCGAGGTGTTACAGGGACCGTCGTCTGCGTTGGCAAGCAGCAGTGATGGTGCGTCTCCCACACGGGACACATAAACATTTGACTCTCCATGTGCAGGGAAGACTTCAGCCTTTTTCAAAACAACCAAAATTGGAATTTTTAAACAACATTTTATTTTCCCCTTCTTCACTCTTGCTGAGCACCATGGCTTTCAGATGCTCTAAAGATGTCCAATCATTATATATACGAACATATTTTAAAGGAATTATAGAATTTATTTTAGGTACTTTTATAAACATTTAGAATTTTTTTTAAAACATTTTTTAACAACCATGTTTTATGATTGAATAAAAGGACATTCCATTTTTAGTATGTCGTCCGGTCGGGTGAGGAGTGGGTGTTATGATTTGTAATGTCCCCCAATATAGGCTTGGGTAGCCACCTAACCTTTCACCTACATTTACTGTGCCATTGTACTGCATAACAAATTTGTGCTGACCTTTTACCTAGTTAGGTGCTGAATAAATGTTGTGTGGTTTTCTCCGAAAACGAGCCTCATTTATTATGCATGAGGATTCTTAGAATCTCAGTGGGACTACCATCTCCTGCATCTTCTGCATAACAACTATGTGTCAGGGTCATCCCTTTCGATATCCTCGGCCGACATGACACAGCAAGGTAGAACGCCTGAGGGTACCTTTTGGGTATATAAGCACCATATCTTTACTGAGACAGGCAGAGGAGAAAGACTTCCATGCTGAAACACTGACGCGAGATGCTGAGGTTCCTGCATGCAGACACTCCAGCACACAGTGGTCTGACATCCCTTGCTTGGTGTCCGTTCAAGACCAAGACGGGGTCCTTCATTCTCTCACACCAGGAAATGGGGTTGGTTCTTTCCTAGGGGAATTCTTGGCTATACACCTACATACATGCTAGGTACATTTAGGTACATCTAGTTAGGGTTAGCATCGTAGGAGTACATTTTATACTGTCATGTATCTATATACCTGTGTATATCTATTGTTTTAGCACTATGGTAGAAATCTACCATCCATTTACTCTTTTGGTGCTCAACATCATTTACATCTGTTTCTGTCTTATGGTTGTTACAGATGCAAAAACAACAGTTGATGGACAGAATGCAGAACAATGTCATACATTCACCCCAGTACAGAGATCTGGGCCTAAATCCATCGTTTTTTTGCTCACCAAGCCATTCCAGTTTGAACCCAGCCATATGCAAATCAGTCTTGACCCTGTGCCTCATGGGAACAGTCCAGCCCAAACTGCCAAGCCAGGTCCTCCCTGGACTGGAAACAAGCATCCTAGGACCGGTTTCGGGGTTTCACCCCTCTTCAGCCAGGATAGCTTGATTCCAGTGGCATGGAGAGCACGGGACCCACGTCTGGGCATACCCGTCCCATTCGGGGTGACAAATGCAAAAACAACAGTTGATGGACAGAATGCAGAACAATGTCATACATTCACCCCAGTACAGAGATCTGGGCCTAAATCCATCGTTTTTTTGCTCACCAAGCCATTCCAGTTTGAACCCAGCCATATGCAAATCAGTCTTGACCCTGTGCCTCATGGGAACAGTCCAGCCCGAACTGCCAAGCCAGGTCCTCCCTGGACTGGAAACAAGCATCCTAGTACCGGTTTCGGGGTTTCACCCCTCTTCAGCCAGGATAGCTTGATTCCAGTGGCATGGAGAGCACGGGACCCACGTCTGGGCATACCCGTCCCATTCGGGGTGACAAATGCAAAAACAACAGTTGATGGACAGAATGCAGAACAATGTCATACATTCACCCCAGTACAGAGATCTGGGCCTAAATCCATCGCTTTTTTGCTCACCAAGCCATTCCAGTTTGAACCCAGCCATATGCAAATCAGTCTTGACCCTGTGCCTCATGGGAACAGTCCAGCCCGAACTGCCAAGCCAGGTCCTCCCTGGACTGGAAACAAGCATCCTAGGACCGGTTTCGGGTTTCACCCCTCTTCAGCCAGGATAGCTTGATTCCAGTGGCATGGAGAGCACGGGACCCACGTCTGGGCATACCCGTCCCATTCGGGGTGACAAATGCAAAAACAACAGTTGATGGACAGAATGCAGAACAATGTCATACATTCACCCCAGTACAGAGATCTGGGCCTAAATCCATCGTTTTTTGCTCACCAAGCCATTCCAGTTTGAACCCAGCCATATGCAAATCAGTCTTGACCCTGTGCCTCATGGGAACAGTCCAGCCCGAACTACCAAGCCAGGTCCTCCCAAGACTGGAAACAAGCATCCTAGGACCGGTTTCGGGGTTTCACCCCTCTTCAGCCAGGATAGCTTGATTCCAGTGGCATGGTTGTTACAGCACACATATTTTACACTAGTATGACGCTGGCTCAGTAAATGCTTATTGAAAACATCCTCATCATTTATTCTGTGTATCTCTCTGAGACAAAATAAGCACGAGTGACTGAGCGAAAAGCACTCTACTGTTTCCATGATCCCTGAGGGGTCAGGGTTGTCATGTTCGATAGTTGCTAGAAACTATTCACTCCTTGATAAGAGGAGCTCATGGTGGCACTGTGAGCTAGCTGGTATACAGGCGAACGTATCTGGCGGGGGTGTCTGGAATCAGTCTGGACACCTATCCCACAGTTTATGTTGTATAAATCCGCAGATCCTATATAGATTAATAGGAACTACATTCCTGCTAGAAGGGTGGTCCAGGTACCCCCCAGCAAAGTGAAGGGGAGGTCAAGGGAGACACACACAGGTCCCAAAGTAAATTCGGTGGAGGAAAGGGACCCTTCTGAGAAATAGGTTCTGAGGTTCTGATGGGCGGTGGCCCAGGGCACTCCCATTTCCAACACTGCTGCTTTGATTATTCTCACTAAGACACAAGCAAGGGGACTCTGTCTGTCCTATGAAATCACCCACTGGTGGGGCCTCTATAGGGGTGGCCAATATGGCCTTAGGGGTAAATAGTCCCCAGGGGCAGAGCATGGACCATGCCATGATCTCCCTTAGCTGGGAGATAGGCTCAGAGGGTGAGCTGAAAGTGGCAGTCATAACTTACACCAGGTGAAAGTGAATCAGGTCCCTGTCACTGCTCTAAGGGACACCGGGGCTAGCCAGACCATGATAGTGGAAAGGCTAGTTTCCCCAGAGCAGTAAACTGGCTAGGTGTGTAGGGTAAATCAGGCCCATGGGCAGGACTTCTGTTCTAGGGGCCTGGTATCCCTGGGTTGGGGTGGGGTGGGGATGTGACCCATGGGAAGGTCATAGTTAGTCCCCAGATGCCCATAGTCTGCATTCTGGGGAATTAGTTGTCCCTGGTGTCAGGAGAACTCAGAGGGGCGGCCTCTCAGGGTGCCCTGACAGTTTATTTTTCTGGGGATAACACTCCCAAGCAGACCCTATAGGAGCATAGATGGAGGGGCAGGATTAGAGAGAACTCACCCCTGTTCAGCCTCAGACTGAGTGGCTAGTCTCAGGATACCACCCCTGAACTGGAGGGAGGTAGAGTGGAAGTAGGGTGCAAAACACAGGGGGCTATTCCCCACAGTTTGAGAAACTTCAAAGGTCAGAGATCCCTGGATGGCCGGGGGCCTGGCTTTTGACACTGACAGCTGTTATTGGCCTCTGTTGGTTACTGTCCTTATGAGCAGAGTGTTCCTTGTGTTGGGGGACAGAAGTCTGATGCAAGGGGTGGAATAGGCCACATCACTTTGTAGGCCATGGTGGTACTGTTTGCGATGTGGGATGCATCTCTGAACAAGTTAAAGTTAGATGCTGCATAGATGGAGTCCACAGATAAGGAGAAGGGTCCCACATGGGTCAGTTTTGTGGCTCAGGAGAGTATGGACAGAGGGATCCAACTGAGTTCAGAGAGGTGTAGAACTGCCAAGTGCCCCCAGCACTACAGGACCTTCATCCATATTCTATCGCCTAAGCAGGGAAGCCCACCAAGGTATTGATTGTCTGCTCAGGCTTTTTCCTGCAGGGGGGTCTTGTTGGACTTGGCTCTTTCTGTAGGGTCATCCCCAAACCTTTTGCCTTCATCCGACTGCTTTCTGATCCCCTTTTTGTTGACTTTTAGATCTCTGCTCACCTTACCACTGGTAACCAGTGCTAAAGTGTTTGCGCTCTCTCCTTAAAACATAGTAGTTAATTTACTTCTGCATCACTAGTAAGGTGACACTACCTATGCACAGGGTCTGCTGTACTGGTTGTACCACCCACTTGACAGCACTTTAAACATCTCTCAGCCATTGCAGCCTGTGTGTGCAGTTTGAACTGCCATTTCGACCTGGCAAAATAAACCTTTTGGCAGGCCCAAACCTTCATTTTTAATGCACATGTCACCACTAGGGAAGACCCTAAACAGCCCACCTGGCAGAGTGCCATGTATTTAAAAAGTTGGACATGTACTTTTAAGTTTTATATGTCCTAGTGGTGAAAAACCCATAAATTCGCTCTTCACTACTGCAAGGCTTACCTCTCCCGGAGGATAACATTGGAGTTACCTTATTACATGTAACAAGCTGTAGTTTCCAAATGAGAACAGCTAACCAGCCATGTATGGTATCTTTTGAAGTGTAATGAAAAATCTTAACTTATGGTGAAGTCATATTTTAAATTACAATTTTGAAAATGCCACTTTTAGAAAGTTATTTCTAAAGACAGTGGTTCCTAGACAAGGATTAATGAGAGCAAACAATAAATATAGACCCAATCAGTACTATATTTTACAGCTGTCCAGCCGGACAGGTGTTTTTAATGTACAGTTGCTTAAATATACACAAAATTCAGCAAGAAACAAATAAAGTGGGACACAAGCCTGTATCCAACTTAGTGGGAAGGACGTACAACATGAAACAAAAAGGCTCAGGCAGAGTAAATTGTATAAGACACATTTTTGTAGGACAAACAAATTATAGTTGAGACACCATTACACATAATAAGTATTAAATAAAGAGGTGTATATGGCGTAAAACAAGTCGACGGCGTTTTGATCCTTACAAAAGATATAGGATCATCATCAGGACATTAACAATGGTATGCCTGTATACATTTTGCCTAGATCCAGGTCAGAGTGACTTGGAGGAGGTTTGTTTCAGGCGAAGACCGAGTAGAAGTCCAGGCCAAGTACAAGGAGAGTAAAGGATGCAGACCGCCGCGGCCTGTGCAGTTGGATGCTGGGTCAGAGTCGACCTAATAAAGGCTGTAACAGCTTAAAGGAGGCGTTTGAAATGTTCACGCCTCGGAGCGGTCTCGAAATCAGAGTGGCCTATTGCAGTGGGCTGCTGTATATCAGGGACGGCAAGCCAGTAACCTGTGAGCCGCGTCCGCGGTCTCTAGTGACAAGGAATGGGGTCGAGGCCAATCTGTGAACAGCCTCTGTTACAGCATGTCTTGCCTGTCATATTACGATTGTGGGCCGTGTGCTGGCAGACCCAAAGCCCGTCCGCCCCGGGTCCGCCTCAGGCAATCGTTACGATTGCCTGGTGGACCCACCAAGCATCTCTAAAATGGTGGCGATGCCTAGCAGGCACCGTCCGCCCGATTAAGATGCTGCATCCCTGCCATCCTGTGTATGACGGTTCAACCGCCATTCACAGGCTGGCAGGGATGTATTTTTGGGGCCCGTAGCGGGCCCCCTTTCAGCAGGGGCACTCAAGTTTTGTACTTGTTGAGCACCTATGGTGCCCCCAACATTTCCCTGCACCATGTGGCAGGCACCGCGTGGTGCCTGCCACGTAGTGCAGGCAAATGCAAAACTTGCATTTTTACCATTGCGGCGGGTGCTGCAGCCAGCAGCACCCTCCGCAATGGTAAAAATGAACAATGCAACCGCCACAGTGGCGGTCGAATTGTAATTCCATGTGCGGAATCCCAAGCCCCGGGATGATGGCGGATGGACTAAAGTCCGTCCACCATCATAATGAGCCCCTAAGTTACTATGTTCCCTTGCAAAACTGTTTTGCTCCTCTAGAAGATCTACAGGACATTGATTGACGCCCTGAGAAGCCCATATTCACACCACTGCCCTTACAAACACCACTGGCTTACACCCGAACTTTCAACTCTCTAGAAACGCCCCTAGACACAGTTACGTGTGTGCGTTTGAAGGGGGATTCTCTAAGAAGGTCATATAAGACATCTTTTCCACTTTCCCCCATGCCTTGTAACTTGCTCTCTTAGAATTCAGACAAAACTATCAAATGAAGATTGGATGTCATTCATTGAGGGATTTGAAATAATGTGTTTTCAGGAGACCTGGGCCACAAAGATTTTTATGTAAACGGCTTCTGCTCCTTTTGCACTGCAGCAACTCCATCACCTTCGGGAAGGGCGTAGGGAGATCTGGACTGTTTGATTTTGGTTAAGTCTACTCCTGTGGACTTAAAAGTGTTATGCTCCACAGCTTGGTTCCAAATATTGCTTCTGTCAGGATTTCTTACAGACTTGTTGATTATCAATTTTTACAATAATACTTTTGATCATTATACCACTGAAGTCATAAACCTGCTCGCCAATAATATGATGATCTTGAACTGTAATCTATCTTCATGTTGTATATTGTGGGTAGGTGATTTTAATTGCTCTTTATGTCCACTTAGTGGGAGTAGGGTTTGCGGTCTGGAGGAGTATACGCACCCGGAAGTGACCCACTTTAGGCACAGGGTGTATGGGGACGCGGTTAATAAAATGTTATTGAAATCCTGTCCATCCCTTATTGGAGAGGCATATGGTTCACTGATAGAATATCGACCCCCAAAATATCCCCATACATAAATATCCAGTTATAAATATCGATGTCAAAAATATCGATATCCTATATTTATAATGGTAAGTACAAAAATATTGAGAAAAAAATATCGACGTAAAAAATATAGGGGCCTATTAGTAATAACCGGCGATAATTATCGCTAAGCGCAGTTAGCGCTAGGATAATTATCGCCGGCTATCGCAGGTTTTCTATTGCGGAGATAGCGTGCTATCAGCAACGCTTATCTCCAAAGCGATAGAAACCCTGGAGAACAGTGTGAATATCGCTTGAAAACAAGCGATATTCGCACTGTGACCAGTGTTAGCTTGGTGATAGGGCGAGGGGATTTAGCCATGTAATCCACCTCCCATTGGATTACATGGCTAAGTCAGGTTTGGACCAGGCGTTAACAAACCAGCGCTAAACGTGTTTAGCGCTGGTTCGTTAATCACCTCCCCTGCCTCGCTAATAGGCGATAGCGACCTTAGCGACTGTTTACAGTCGCTTTTAGGTTGGGAACGCCTACTTTGCATGCCATTAGCGATAAATATCGCTGGCATGCAAAGCGGCACCCAACCCGGTCGCTATCGCTTAGAAGCTGTCGCTAACAGCAGTTAGCGACAGCTTGCTAATAGGGCGATTGAATTATCGCCGCTTTAGCGGGAAAAAGTCCCGCTAAAGCGGCGATAATCACGTTGATAATATGCCCCATAGTTGTACAAAATATCGATTTTAATATATATCTAAAAAATAATATTAAATTAAATATATTAAAAAATAAATGTAACTTAAATTTTTTTTATTAGATTTAATATACATTTTAACAAATATAACAAAGAAATGTAATTAAAAAAATTTAAACATACATATATAAAATGTAATATATATATATATATATTTACTTTAAAACAATTGATAAACTATTAATATTTATTTATTTTATAATTTTATAAATATATAAAAATTTACAAATAAATATATATATATATATATACATACACCTATAACATAAAATCTAAGGAAAAAAACATATATATTATAAATTCAATCATTAAACTATTTAAAAGTCTTTAAACTTAAATTCTCCACTCCAGTGAGTGCAACAGTAGGGAAAGTGTTGGATAGCGGAGGGGTAAAAATTTCAATTCCCACTCCAGTTAGTGCAATAGTAGGGAAAATGTTGGATAGCGGAGGAGTAAAAATTACTATTCCCACTCCAGTGAGTGCAACAGTAGGGAAAGTGCTGAATAGCAGAGGGGTAAGAACCTACTATTCCCACTCCAGTGAGTGCAACAGTAGGGAAGGTGTTGGATAGCAGAGGGGTAAATATACTATTCCCACTCCAGTGAGTGCAACAGTAGGCAAAATGTTGGATATCGGAGGGGTAGAAATTACTATTCCCACTCCAGTTAGTGCAACAATAGGGAAAGTGTTGGATAGCGGAGGGGTAAAAATTACTATTCCCACTGCAGTTAGTTTAACAATAGGGAAAGTGTTGGATAGCGGAGGGGTAAAAAATACGATTACCACTGCAGTTACTGCAACAATAGAGAAAGTGTTGGATAGCGGAAAGGTAAAAAATACGATTCCCACTCCAGTTAGTGGAACAATAGGGAAATTGTTGGATAGCAGAGGGGTAAAAATGTATATTCCCACTGGAGTCAGTTCAAAATTAAAACAAACAAAATATCAACAGCAACACAAAAGATTTGAAAAAACAAAAAAATAAAACATATATAAAAATATAAAAAATTAAAAAAGATAGACACATATTATAAAGTTAAATAGATATAACAAATACCTAGAAATATTATATTAAAAATTGTTTTTTAAATTATTTACAAACAAATAACTATTTTTAAATAGAAATTATTTATAAACAAAAACATTAATTATTACATAAATTTAATCTTTCTTATTGCTAAAACACACCACAACAAACAACACACATCTACATTTTTAAAAAGTGTGTACCTCCATAATTAACATAATACATTATCAATTAAAGAAATATTATTAATTAAAAAACAAATTAAAACAGATAAAAATTAATTTACTCCCCAAATGTTACCCCTATAAAAACCAAAACCCACACAAAAAAACAATTACCCTAATTAATTATCAATTGATGAATTAATATTAATGATCAACTAATTTTTAATTAATTAAACATAAATTACTTCCCACCCTCTACCCCAATTAATTTAAAAGAAATTACTTCCCAACCGTTACCACTGTAAACCCCACAACTCACATCTAAAATTAATTACACAATTGCCATATTTAAATTTTAATTAATTAATTACCATTAATTAACAAATATTTATTAATTAATTAAAAATAAATTACTTTCCACCCCTTACCCCTATAAACCCCACCACCGGCTCCTAGAAAATGACACATTTAACATCATTAATTACCAATTAATATATTAATAATAATTAACAACCAATTAATTATTAATTATTAATAAATTACTTCCCACAATTAACACAATAACATTTAAATTAAATAAATATTAATAAATAAAAAAACAATTATGACAATTAAATTACTTCCCACCCTATTCCCCTATAAACCCCACCACACGCTCCTAAACAAATGACACAATTAACATGATTACTAATTAATTAATTAATAATAATTAACAACCAATTAATAAATAATCAATAATAAATTAATTCACACAATTAACACTATAAAATCTAAATGAAATAAATAATAATCATTAATAAAATTATAATTAAATTACTTCCCACCCTATTCCCCTATAAACCCACAACCCTCTTATAAAAAAATGACACAACATAATTGCCAATTAATTAATTAATAATTAATAACCAATTAATAATACATTAATTACCACAATCAACACTATAAAATCTAAATTAAACAAATACTAATAATTAAAAAATAATCATTAATTTTTTATAATTACACTACTTCCCACACTATTCCCCTGTTAACCCACAACCCGCTACAGAACTAAAAAACACAAAATGTAATTAAAATAAAATTAATAACTACTAAAAATGTAACACATATATTAAAAAACTAAAGCAATACTTATACAGAAAAATAGATCACATACATTTAAAATACATACTAAAATACATAACACTAATAAAAAAATCGATATTTTAAACAACTATGGTTTTTGCAAACGATATTAAGGACTTCAATATTTTTAAAAATGATATTTCTTACCTTAAAGTTGATATTCTTGACCACGATATGCTTGCTGTCGATATTTCTGTGTCACGATATCTCCAACTTGATATTTGTGTAAGTCGACATTTCCTACTCGCTATTCCTTCTCTCCACCGAGGCATATATAGTACTATTGATTTCATTCTAGTTTCTAAAACATATAGTTCCCTGATATCCGGGTTGGTTTGATATTATTTCCCATCGTGTGAGTGATCATAACCCCCTGGTAGTGTTATTTAAATTTCAGGCTTCAGGTAAAGACGCTAACAAGGAATCCCCACCCATTACATTTTCTGCTAATAGCGGAGTTCAAATTAAGTGGGCCTCTATTGATCTGTCATCTTTCCTGAAGTTTATGGTGTACCATAACTTGAATTTAGCAAATTAATGTTTAGAAATTAATATTCTTGCTCCCCAGATAATTGAGAGTTTGGCTAGCCATTCTCATTCGGTGTCAGCAGCCTTAACCACAAAAAACAAACCCACCCCCTCCTCCCCATCAGTGGTTTAGCACAGCATGTTCTAAAGCACATCAGTTGTTGAAGTCTGTCCTGAAGGCCATTCCAAGAAATCAGACTGTTAAGTCTGCTAGGACGTTCTATAAAGCCACACTTATAGCTAGAAAGACTGAGCTACGAGAGTCAACATGGGTGGACCTTCAGATCACAGGAGAACCATCTTTTGTTTTCATAAGGACCCCCATATAATATTGATTCCGTAATATCACCTGACGCATGAGTTTCCCATTTTCTTGCAGTTTTCAATCCTATGACCGATTGAGATTGGGAGGCAGATCCTGGGGCCATGTCATTAGATGACCACAAAAGTGCCATTGATTTTAGTCCGACAATTGAGGTAAAAGATTTTGCATTAGCAATTAGAAAGAGTAAAAATGGGAATGTCCCGGGTCCGGATGGCAGGCCTGTGGACCTGTTCAAGGAAAATGCAGAACTCTGGGCCCCAATTCTTACAAATGTGTTTCGTGCTGCAATAACTGTCCTGCTCTTGGAAGGAGGCAGTTATTGTGCCGATCTTTAAGAAAGGGGACAGATCAAATCCTGCCTGCTATCATCCAATATCTTTATTGGACTCCACCATTAAGATATTGGGGAGGGTACTCTTGGCGAAACTCAAAGCTTGGGCAGAGACAATCAACAGTATTTCTGATCTTCAGTATGGGTTTAGACAGTGCCTAAACCTCTCTCTTCTAATAGGAAAATATGTCCATGTTAACAAGTCTGTTTTGAACTTAGCTTTCATGGACCTATGAAGTGAATTTGATATGGTATATAGGTCCAAATTATGGAACATGCTGGAATATTTAGGGGTAGAAAACGATTAGTCTTACTGTTACGTAGACTTCACTGAGATACCTCTGTGAAGATTCATTATTGCCCAACTGGAGATCGTACTTTCCTTATATTTGCTTAAATGTCAACAGGGTACCATGCCTTTTAGCCCCTTTTCTGTTTTCAATTTATATAAGTGTCCTTGAGAGCCATCTCCTGCAGAAAAAGATAAACATCCTGCTGGTGAGGAATCGCTATTTCCCAGCGCTTCTCTATGCTGATGATGCAGAACTCTTAGCTAGGACTGCTAAAGGCCTTCAACGGCTGCTGGATGGATTCATTGAATTTATGAGTGGTCTGGATTTGTAGGTTAAGGAATCCAAGTATTTTATTTTAACCTGTTGGCCCAAAAGGACAAAATCAAGAAAACATTTGCATAAAGGAATTGCTGGTTTGAAAGGTTGACAATTTTAATTATTTAGGCATCCCCTTTGATTTTAAACTTAAGCGGGCACCTCTGCAGACACAGGGGTCGATTCCGATTCGGGCCGGAAATCTCTCCGACCGAGCCGGACCCGGAGAGATTTCCGACCGAATCGGACCCGTGCAGTCCGACCGAACGAGTACGATGCGTCCGTATGTTATCGGACACGAGTCGGTCGGACTCCCATTGAACTCAATGGGAGCCGGTCGTACAACGCGTACGCGGGCTCCCATTGCCTCAATGGGTGCGAGGCGGACAAGGGCGCCTCCTACAGCGAGTACGCCGCGGCGCGCTCGCGGCGTACACGCACAGGTAGGGGGACCCTTGGGTCCCCCTGTGTGCGCCTCGCACGGGTACGCGTACAGGGGGTCCGACACGGACCCCCAAAGTACGGCTCCGACAGCGAGTTCGAGTCGGACGGCGCGAGTCGGTCGGAGCGGTCGAGGTGCGCATCGTACTTACCCGGCCGGAAAACGTCTCCATTGCGCGGTGCGAATCGGGTCCGAGCGAGTCGGTCGGAGCGGTTCGAGTCCGAGCGAGTCGGTCGGAGCTGTCGGGACGCCCGGACGAGTCGGTCGGCGGACTCGCATCGTACTCGCTCGGCCGGACCCGCGTACGGTTCGGTCGGGAAACAGGCTTTCGCATGGCTTTTTTCCCGACCGAATGGTATTGGGTGCGCCTCCGACCGAGATCGGAATCGGCCCCACAGAGTGCACTACATTTATCTAGAGCTATCAAAGGGATTTTTCATTTTGCCGGTTCCCTGGACCACAATCCTATATCATAAATCATAAAGTTGTTTAATTCAAAATGTATCTCTATGGTGTCCTATGGGGAAGGAGTGTGGGGGCATTGTAGTACTGGTATTCTTCAGAAAATGCAAAATAGCTTCCTCAAATGATTACTCCCAGTTCCCGCAGGTACAGCCACCTTTTTTTGCCACTCAGAAGTCGGATTGCCCTAAGTTCAAGATCTTCTTGGACTTGCCCCTTGTTATATCCTGGCCAATGAGATTGGATGGAATCTGGTGAATCAGGATGGTTTCCAGATTCCATACAATGACAGTTGCCCAGGCTTTACTTCATGAAGAGTCGTTCTTTATTACTCTCCAATAAACTTACCATTTATATCACCTCCACGCGTGGATGTTATCCTTGAGGAAAGGGCGTGATACTGGCGACGAGCTGAACCAAATTTGAGTACGCCTGGAGCACTGCCGATGGGTTTGACTCGACATCGTGGCAGATCAGAAGTCAGAAGTCTCCAAGTAGTGCACACTTCGCAGTGTGTGTGCAAAAGAAATCTTGATGTCGGAGCACTGATAGTAAAATCTGTGACGCGGACTGTTAGAAATGGGATTTTTGGTAGGCTAGGGCGTGGGCCAAAGCCAAGCAAAAACCACCACTCTAGTCAGGATAAGGGAGTTACACGTCTAAAATAACCCCTGCTCACCCCCTTGGTAGCTTGGCACGAGTAGCCAGGGTTATCTTAGAGGCAGTGTGTAAAGCATTTGCACATAACCCACAGTAATACAGTGTACGCACTACAAAAGGACACCACACCAGTTTAGAAAAATATCCAATATTTTTATATAATTAAAACAAGCCCAAAAACGATAAGAATCCACAATACTGTACTTAAAAGTTCACAGTTCCAAAAATACGCTGATTAAAAAGAGTTCCTTGTGTGGATAGCTCCGTCCGGGCTACCACGGCGTCATGAACAACAAATCCAACAGTTCTGGCTGGTCGCGGGGTCGCAGGCCCGCTACGGTGTCGGGAAGACCCGCAAACAGTACCTGTGAGAGATGCAGGGCATTGAGGCCCTTGAAATCACTCGCGTTGCAGGTCGAGCTCCTCTCTGATGGAATCAGGAGCGCTGGCGCCTTCAGACGTCTGGTGCTGCGGTACGAAGCGCAGCGGTGCAGCGTGCGGTGCCCCCAGGTCGCGGTGCGAGCAGCGGCTCGGTGACGGCGTCAGATGGCGTCGTCGGTGAGACCAGGGTCACTGTGCGAGATGAAGGCAGTACTCGCAGGTCATGGTGCAAGCAGCGTCATCGTCATTGCTGAAGCGCTGTCATCGGCTGACGAACTGGAGTCGATGGTGCCGGCATCGGTAGGCCAAGGTTGCGGTGCAGGATGAGGGCGGTGCGTCGTGTGACTTACGAGCGGTGCCCTCGAACCACGGTGCAAGCAGCTGCGTCGATTTCGGCGGGAAGTGGCGGCGTCAGGAAGGCCAAGGCGTCCTCGTGAAGGAAGGCGGTGCGGAGTGCGGTACCCACAGGTCACGGTGCGAGCAGCGGCTCAGTGGCGGCGTCAACAGGTGTCGTCGGTGAGACCAGGGTCGCGGTGTGGCGTTGCGACGGTGCTCTCTGAGGTGCCAAAGCTTCGGCGTGAAGCAAGGCGTTGCGGAGTGCAGTGCCCACAGGTCGCGGTGCAAGCAGCGGTTCGGTGGCAGCGTCAACAGGCGTCGTCAGTGAGACCAGGGTTGCAGTGCGGCGGTGCGCTCTGCGGTGCCAAAGCTTCGACGTGAAGCAAGGCGGTGTGGAGTGCGGTGCCCACAGATCGCGGTGCAAGCAGCGGCTTGGTGTTGGCATCAACAGGCGTCGTCGGTGAGACCAAGGTTGCGGTGTGGTGTTGCGGCGGTGCCCTCTGCGGTGCCTTCAGGACACGGAGTCGGCAGCGGCGTCGTAGACGTCGTTGAGTTGGCGTTCTTCTTTCTGCAGCACAAAACTCACAGTCTTCTTGTCCAGATGAGTTCTGAAGTTCAGGGGTCTGGGACCCAGCATTTATGTCCGAAAATCCTTTGATCTCTTAGGCAGAGAGGGCCTGTGCCCGGTCAGGCCAGTTCTGCCTTCTCTGGTGTGAATTCCTAGCAGGAGGTGGAGACGGCATTTGTCAGAGACAGAGCAGGCCCTTTGAGGTGCAAGGAAATCTCCTCCCCCTTCCCCATCGCAGCTCAATCAATCAATCAATCACAGAATTTGTAAAGTGCACTACTTACCCGCGAGGGTCTCAAGGCGCTGGGGGAGAAAAAAGGGGGGGGGTGCTGCTACTGGTCGAACAACCAGGTCTTGAGTAGCCTCCTGAAGGTCAGCAGGTCTTGGGTCTGTCGTAGGCTTAGTGGAAGGGTGTTCCAGATCTTGGCGGCGAGGTGGGAGAAGGATCTGCCGCCGGTGGTGGTTCTTCGAAAGCGAGGGACGGTGGCGAGGGAGAGGTCGGCGGAGCGGAGTTGGCGGTTGGGGATGTAGAAGAGGAGTCGTCTGTTGAGGTAGGCTGGGCCAGTCTTGTGGAGTGCCTTGTGTGCGTGGATGAGGAGTTTGAAGGAGATTCTCCTGTCGACGGGGAGCCAGTGCAGGTTCCTCAGGTGGGGGTGATGTGGCTGTGGCGTGGTACATCGAGGATCAGGCGTGCGGAGGCGTTTTGTATGCGTTGCAGTTGCTTGATGAGCTTGGCCGGGGCTCCCGCGTAGAGGGCGTTCCCATAGTCGAGTCTGCTGCTGACGAGGGCCTGGGTGACTGTTCTTCTCGTGTCTGTCGGGATCCACCTGTAGATCTTGCGAAGCATGCGGAGGGTGTTGAAGCAGGAGGATGAGACTGCGTTGACTTGCTTGGCCATGGAGAGCGTTGAGTCGAGGATGACTCCCAGGTTGCGTGCGTGGTCGGTGGGTGTCGGGGCTGGTCCCAGCGTCGTTGGCCACCAGGAGTCATCCCAGGCTGAGGGGTTGGAGCCGAGGATGAGGACCTCTGTCTTCTCCGTGTTCAGTTTTAGTCGGCTGATCTTCATCCATTCGGCGACGGCCTTCATCCCTTCATGGAGGTTGGATTTGGTGGCGAGGGGGTCCTTGGTGAGGGAGAGGATCAGTTGGGTGTCGTCGGCGTAGGAGATTATGTTGAGGTCGTGCTGTCTGGCGATGCGTGCGAGCGGGGCCATGTAGATGTTGAACAGAGTTGGACTGAGGGATGATCCCTGGGGTACGCCGCAGATGATCTCGGAGGCTTTGGATCGGAATGGTGGGAGGCGGACTCTCTGGGTTCTGCCGGCGAGGAAGGAGGTGGCCCATTCCAGGGCCTTGTCTCGGATCCCTGCGTCGTGGAGGCGTGCGCGTAGAGTGCGGTGGCAGACAGTGTCGAAGGCGGCGGAGAGGTCCAGCAGGATGAGGGCTGCGGTCTCACCGTTGTCCAGCAGGATCCTGATGTCGTCGGTGGCGGCGATGAGGGCAGTCTCAGTGCTGTGGTTGCTGCCGAACCCCGATTGGGATGGGTCCAGGATGCTGTTTTCTTCGAGGTATCGGGTTAGCTGCTTGTTGACAATCTTCTCGATGACCTTGGCTGGGAACGGAAGCAGGGAGATGGGCCGGAAGTTCTTGAGGTCTCTCGGGTCCGCCTTGGGTTTTTTGAGTAGGGGGTTGATCTCTGCGTGTTTCCAGCTCTCTGGGAAGGTCGCGGTCTCGAAGGAGAGATTGATGATGTTGCACAGGTGGGGTGCGATGGAGCTGGTGGCTTTGTTGAAGATGAGGTGCGGGAAAGAGTCTGACGGGGAGCCGGAGTGTATTGTGCTCATGGTCTTGATGGTGTCCTCGATGTTCACGCTGGCCCAGGCTGGCAGGGGATCGTGGTCGATGGTGTGCGGCGGGTCTGGTGCATCGATCTTAGTTGAGGCTGTCTGGGTGTTGAAGCTGTCGTGGATGTCGGCGATCTTGCGGTGGAAGAAGGTGGCGAGGGAATCGCACAGGGGTTGCGACGGTGGGATGTCGTTGGTGTTGGAGCTGGGGTTGGAGAGTTCCTTCACGATGTTGAAAAGCTCCTTGCTGTTGTGTGCGTTGTTGTCGAGGCGGTCTTTGAAGGAGGTTCTCTTGGCGGACTTGATGAGGTGGTGGTGGTTACGGATGGCGTCTTTGTGGGCTGCGTGGCTGTCCGGTGTCTTATCACTGTGCCATTTCTTCTCTAGTTTCCAGCAGGTGCGCTTGGATGCTAGGAGTTCCGAGGTGAACCAGCTGGCTCTTTTGGTGGTGTCAGCGTAGGTGGGTTTTTTTCAGCGGGGCGAGGGTGTTGGCACAGTCGTCCATCCATCTTCTGAGGTTGCAGGCAGCGTCGTCGGTGTTGGATGGGTCGGAGGGAGGGCTGAGAGCGAGGGTTGCCCGTAGTTGGTCTTCGGTGCCTTTGCTCCAGCAGCGGCGTGGGATCTGTTGGGTGCGGTGGTGTGTGGTGGGTTTCTGGAAGGTGAAATGGATGCAGCGGTGGTCGGTCCAGAGGAGTTCCGTGGTGTGGCTGAAGGAGACGTGGGAGCTGGAGGAGAAGATGGGGTCGAGCGTGTGGCCGGCGGAATGGTCTCTTCAGCCCTTTTCTGACCTACCTAGACCATCTGGCGCCCCTCCTGCTCCCCCAGCCTTCTGTCATCCAAAACCCAGACAGGCAATCCACATTCCAGCAGAGGCACACGGGATGACTGAGCAAGAAAATACCTACTTTCTAAAAGTGGTATTTTCAAACACATAATGTAAAAATCACCTTCACTAAAAGATGCATCTTTAGATTCTGAGTTCAGGCATACTAAATTCTATTTTCTTACCAAATTCCCTGGGCCAGTTATGTTTATAAGATGTTATAAACAAACCTCCCATTCTATCCTATGGGGAACTGGTAGCCTTGCAATAGTGAAAAACGAAATTGGCTGTAATTCACTATCAGGACATGCCACACACACCAGGGCATGTCCCACCTTTCACATACACTGCACCCTGCCCACAGGGGTACCTTGGGCCTACCTGAGGGGTGTCTGACATGTAAGAAAAGGGAAGGTTAGGGACTGGCCAGAGTGTGCACTGGCCAAGTCGACATGGCAGTTACAAACTGCACACAGACTTCTGCAATGGCAAGTTTGAGTTACCGTTTTCAGGGCTACTCCTGGGAGTGGCACAACCAGTGCTGCAGGCCCCCGAGTAGCATTTGATTCACCAGCCCTGGCACACGCAGTGCACTTTACTAGGGGCTGGCAGGTAAATCAAATATCCAATCATGGAAACACCCATCCATAACACAATTTACACAGAGAGCGTATGCACTTTAGCACTGATTAGCAGTGGTAAAGTGCCCAGAGTCCTAAAACCAACACAAACAGGTCAGGGAAAAATAGGAGGAAAAAGCAAAAAGTCTGGGGGTGAACCCGCTGAAAAAGCCAAGTCTAACACGGACTGTCAGTAAATTTTCTATTTTGGGCTGTTTTACCCGCCGCAAGCAACTGCGCGTCGATTCCCTCGCACTGTACTATCTGCGATCGTTGCCATGCGTTTGACCCTGAACGTGATGAAATCACGCACGCCGGTCAAAATCTTGTCTGTCCTGTCATCGGAGAGCCAGGCATAAGAATACAAGGCCAACCAACGTTAAAAAACAGGATTAAACACAAGTCGGAATTCAGCGCTGATCCGCACACCTGTTTAAATTCTACATAAGTCGGAGCCGCTACCAATTAAATCAGCTGTATAAATTGTGCACAAGTCGGAGTGGCCACCATTAAGATCCCTAATTTTTACATTGCGGTGATTTGCACACTTGTGCAGATACCGGATTCCTTCTTCTCTACAATGTACGGTTATCATTAAAATCGGCAGAGAAGAGTGGCACATTAATCTGTAACTCTCACATTGCGGTGATTTGCACACCTGTGCAGATACCAGATTTCTTCTTTTCCCCTAAATGAAAGTGTGTATTCTCTACGATGATGCACACACCAAATATAATTTTTTATAATATTTATTAAAAAAAACAAAAAACGAAACGTCATGGAGGGTATTGTTGCACCGTTATCTTTCCTACGCAATCCAGGAGATCCCGGTTTGGAGTGGAAACAATGGAAAGATGGTTTTGAAGCCTATCTAGAAGCCATTGGTGGTGATGTCTACACTGATAAGCGGAAACTAGCTATTCTTAAACATTGTTTGGGGCTGAAGGAAGACGTGTTTTAAGTCATTTACCAACTATTCCTGTTAATGAGGATGACGAAGAAGAGGTTGATGTATATTATATGGCAATTTCACAACTAGATACTCTGTATTTTAAAAAAGTCAACGAGGTGGTTGCTAGACACAAATTCTTGAGTAGAGCTCAACTGCCCAACAAATCTATTGATTCTTTTGTTAATGATTTAAGACTTCTTGCTACCAAGTGTGAATATGATGAATTCCATGACCAAATGTTACGTGATCAAATGGTACATAAAATTGGGGATATGAAGTTACAGGAGAAACTTTTAGCTGCAGAAGATCTCACTTTAGAGAAGGCTATTGATATTAGTCATAGATTCGAGGAAATAAAGTTAGGTATTGAAAGAGTTGGCTGCGAAACTTACTTCTGAAGTACAAGTGGTAAAAAAAAGTGTGAATGAGGATAAAACAACTAGTGAAAATTGCCTAGATAGGTATAAAGTAAATCCCCAAAGTTTAAGTAAAAAGGAATATGTTTGTTTTAAATGCGGATTTGCTGGTCATTTGGCAAATGATGTCATGTCCAGCTGTAGGACAGACTTGCAGGTATTGCAAAAGCAAAGGACACTATGCCAGAATGTGTAGAAATAAAAACCAAAACAGGAACAAATTTGCTTATATCAAGGAGGTACATCAAGAGTCCGAAGATTTAGTAGAAGACTTTTTTCTGAGTGATTAAGAGGTCAATGATAAAAGCAATGATTCCCCATTTTGTGTTATTACCATTGATGGTGTTGATATCAAAGTCATGGCTGTCTCAGGTGCCCGCCACACTTTGATCGGTAATCAATGGTTACACAAATTTGCCAACATTCAATTAATACCTTCAGACATAAAACTTGTTGGTTACGGCAATAAACCCATTGAAGTATTAGGTTATTTTGTTGCCAACATTTGCTTTAAAGGTAAAACTATAGTTGCAAATGTGTATGTGGCCAAAGAAGGATCCTGTTTGTTAGGATGGCCGCAAGAAAGGGACATTATTACTCTGAACCCTAATCATCCTGAACAAGTTTTAGGGTATAGTGATTTCATATATCAAGATGTTGAGGATAAATCCGTTGAATGGGAGAAGTTATTTCCTAAGGTATTTTCATCCAAGTTAGGATTATTGAAGAATTTTGTGCACAAAATCATATTAAAACAGAATGCCATTCCTAAAGTGCACAAAGTTAGAAATATTCCCTTATCAATGAGGCAAGCCTTAAGGGAAGAATTAGATAGATTGTGCAGTCAAGACATAATTGAAGAGATTGAGTCATCCGAATGGTTGTCACCAGTTGTGGTAGTACACAAACCAAATGGCAAAATGAGACTGTGTGTTGATTTGAGAGATCTTAACGAGTGTGGATGGGTGGATCAGCATCCGTTACCAAATATTGGAGAAATGTTCTCAGCATTAAATGGGGGCCGCTGTATTTTCAACATTGGAACTATCCAATGCTTATCATCAAATCGCCTTACATGAAGGTAGTAAGCCTTACATTTCATTCATAACACTGGAAGGTGCTTTCAGGTACAAATGGCTGGCCTTTGGTTTAATTTCAGCTTCTGCAGTATTTCAAAGGGTCATGCATAAATTGTTTAAGGATATAAAAAATGCTCTGTATTTTCAAGACGACATACTGGTTTTTGGTAACAATAAGCAAGAACATGCAGAAAGTCTGTGTAAGGTTCTGAGCATTTTACAGAGTTATGGTATGACATTGACCAAAGAAAAATGCAAGTTTGAAGTTGAATCTGTGGACTATTTGGGACACAACATTAGCAAACATGGTGTATCACCGAAACAGAATTTGGTAAAAGCAATAGAGGAGGCTCCAGAACCCCAAAATAAAGACCAACTTAGGTCTTTTCTTGGATTGGCAGAATATTATGCCAAATGTAATCCTTTGTTTGCTGATAAGACCAATAACATGAGAAGTCTAATAAAAAAAACTACAATATATATGGAGTAAAGAATGTGCTACTGAATTTGTTAACCTAAAAAAAGAATTGTCTTCCACACCTGTATTGGCAACATTTGACACCCACTGTAATTCAATTATTGTCACTGATGCGAGTAATGTGGGTATTGGTGCTGTGTTGATGCAAATTCAAGAAGGTAAACTTGTCACTATTGCGTTTGCATCCATACCACTAAGAGATGTGGAAGTAAAATATTCTACACTTGAAAAAGAAACCCTTGCATGTTGGTGGGGAATATAATATTTTCGCAAATATGTACATGGTACTCAGGTGCCTGGAACATATTAGCAGATTGTTTGTCTCGCGTGCCGATTGAAGAAGTTCGTGATCAGTGTATTGCTGATGATGACGTGGAAAAAGTTGTGTCCATATGTGAAGTGTTAAGTGGTTGCATTAAGCAAGATGAACGGAGGAGTGTTTGTAGCGATGATGAGGAAATTCAAGAAGTCATCAAGTATAACATGTCGCAATGGCCAGAAAAGAAAGTTTTGAATAAGGAAGTGTTACCATATTTTTATATCGCATGTGAGCTATCTGTGATTGATGATCTGTTGTTTCGGGAGCAACAGTTGGTGGTATCCCAAAATTTAAGACAAATAGGGCGCGATTCCGATCTCGCTCGGAAACCCTCCCGACCGACACAAACCGGGAATGGCTTCCAACCTACACGTACGCGCGCTGTCCGACCAACGTAGTACGATCCAACGCGTGTCAAATACAAACAACTCGCACGGAGCACAATACGGATGACCTACACAGACGTGAATCAATCCGTCCGAGCGAAATCTCCGGAAAAGAGCCCAACGCGACCAACTCGTACGCGAACGCTTCAACATAGCGTAACATGAATGGGACAGGCTCAGACTACCCCGCAAATACATGAAAAAGCATCCGTTGTGGTCAACAGAACGTTTCCGTCATGCTCAACAAAATACAACAGAAACAGACAGAAAATGGCCAAACAAGCATTGTCAAAGGCAAAACAAATTCAAGCCACACCCACAACTCCTCCTAAATAAAGGGCCAAAATCCTTACCATGATCCTTTGCAAATTCAAAAGACCTGCCATCAGATACCACCACTACACTGCACTGATACATACACTCGAAACCAACCCACCACACAACCTGTACACCACCAGCACCTGTCAAATACCACACTCACAAACACACACCTTTACTCATACTCACTCACCCTCACCTTCACACTCGCCCACACATCCATCTCCACCACCACCTATAACCATGCCCCCAAAGAAGAATCCAAAGTTTACAGTGAGTTGGAAGTCATGGTAGATGACATTCTCAGAGTAGAGCCACATGTATTTGGCACCTTGGTCCAACAGACCCCCCTGTCCCAGAAAACTAAGATGTGGGAGAGGATTGTCAACAAGGTGAATGCTCAAGCACCTTGCCTGCGCACAACGGATGATATCAGGAACAGGTACTATGATGTGCGAAGGAGGGTCAAGAAGCTCATCAACAAAGAGCACGAACTGAGTCAGCGGACTGGCGGTGGCCCTCCTGCAATATCTGTGCACTTCACTACCTGGGAGGAGAAGGTGCGGGCCATCTTTCCACTGGAGGGCGTACATGGAATATCAGGAGTACCAGAGCCTGGTGAGTACAGACTCAAATAGCCAATATTGATAGCAAATACACAGTCACAGACATCACTGTCAAGGACACAGCGATATAAATCAGTGTCAGCAAAGCCATAACAACATTAAGAAAATGAGCCTGTGACGTGTATGCCAGTTAGACAAACAAAATACCTGCAATCTCAGAGTAATATGTAACTATTTCATGATATGTAACAACTTACTAAAAAAACACAGCAAGGCTTTGGGCTCAAAACAGTAACCACCACTGTCAGCTATCTTGCCAGCACTGTTTCACTCACTCACAGGGAAGCTGAGTCACAGGAAGGAAGGTTGGGTTTGCTGGGAATGTGGGTATAGCTGAAAGCATGATGGGAGTCGTAGTCACACCCAACACTCCTCCTCCCACATGGCCCAACAAGCCCACCTTGAACCATGCTCATCTCTCAGGGAGTGGAAATGTACCGGCAAGATGGCTGACACACGGGCCTTATGTATGAATTGGCTATAAGTCACAACTAGGCCCTGGTCCTCTCACACCAGTTCTCCCTCTCAGCCATCTTCACTGTACATTTCCACTCACTGTCTGGAGCATTGTCCCAGGTGTGCTACCTGGGCTGGCTGGGAAGGTGTGTGGAGTACAGGACATGGTGTGAGTTGCAGTCATAGCACTCATCACTACCCACACACAAATCAACATGTCCATCAGTGACAAGAAATACCTGACAGTGAATGGAAGGGCCACAACAAGATGGCTGACACTGTTGCATGGTGTCATGTACACAAAGCACTGTTGGGAATTGCATTCAACTCCTACAGCGTTGTCAGCATCCTTGCCACTACACTCCCCTCACTGTCATTGATACTTTGTCCATGAAGAGTAAGCTAGACTGGGTGGGTGGAGGGGTACAACTTACAGCAGCATAACACAAGCACAAAAACCTCTGTACCTCACAGCTCTGAGCCTGAAAAAGCTGGAAAGCAGCCTTGGTTAACTCATCTGTCCATGGAGGAAAAGGACAATATACATGATGTGATCAGGCACAAAGCAAAGCAGTCAAACCATTTGCTACTGACATCTATTCACATGTGTGCAATGAGATAAGAACTAGGAACACATTCATCAAAATACCATAAACCAACCGCCACATACATTCTGGACTGTGAGTGTGTAGGTAGCCACACCAATTTGACTGCAAATGACATGCACAAATGCCAGCACACATGCACAAATCTTGAAGCATATTGTAAGAGGAAGAGTACGTATATCATTGGAAAAGTACAGATGTGGGAAATACCAACACACCTGTGTCATGCACAGGGTTTCACTTGCCAGTCAATGCCTATGTACAGTCAAATTAACAAAACATGTGCATTCATGCACAGAGCTGGACATGCTCAGCAAAACACTTCTTGTTAAAATCACAATGTTTGCCGAAAAAATAGGCCGGGGTCTGTGACGATACAGGACTATTTAATGTACCTACACTCATCAACATGTACAATAGCTAATGGATGTGTATGATACGATGAACTGTGCAAAAACACAACAAACATTGTGTCTCTCATCTTACCACAGGGCCTGCTGGGGACACTGCAGGAACAGAACAGGAATCCCAGTTCCAGACTCTGGTTGACCCTGAGCTCTCCGGTGTGGACGTCTCTCAGCCCTCAACGGATGACGAGGAACTACCTGGCCCCTCCGGTGCTGGTCAGCATGCAGCACCAGCAGCTGTGGCACCAGCAGCACCTGTGACCACTCCTGCAACATCTGTCAACACCCAGATGACCACTACCCACACGGACACACAAAGGCAACAAGACACCGAGAGCACAGCATCACAGGGCACTCTGGAGTTGGCGGACAACAACACCTCTGTCAACGATGAAGGAGGCTCAGTGTTCTCTGTGCCTGCAACAACAGGTCCTACTCGTGTGGAGAAGGGTGGTGGGAGGGGTCGTGGGGAGAGGTTACATCAGGCAGCTGGTGCTGATGATCAAGCTGACCCATAGTTGACACGCATTCTCCATGCATACCGGCATTGCACCAGAGACTTTGGCCAGGTAGTTGGGATCCTTAGGGACATGCAACAACAGCAGGCTGCCCATCATGCCAAAATAGAGCAACATATGGCAAGGATGGAGTCCAAAATGGACAAAATTGAGGACCTGACTGCGGTGCACAGGGACATACTTACCTGCCTCCACCAGATTGCTGACAACATGCCCCCACCTCCCTGTGTGCCCACCATATCTGTTGCTACTACATCTGCAACTGCCACAGGGAGGGATGAGGACTCTGGCGGAGAGTCCCCTTGAACCGCGGCAGCCTGCACCTGAGGGTCCCCCTCAAAAACATAAGAGGGGTCGTCCATAGAAGGACAAATGAGAGACAGATGGCTATGCATCCCCCCAGGAAGTGATAACCTGCCCCTGATATCCTCCATTGTGTGCTTAGCGTTCACTTTGTTGACTGCCACTGAACTCCCCCACATGGGATGGAGGGTCTAAGTTGGATCAATGACTCAAATGACTGTGGACTTGGCTCTGAAAATTTCATCTACTACCACCAACAACTCCTCTGTGAACTTTGGATTTCAAAAATTGCTACAGCACTATCACTTTCTTGTTAAATTTCACACATGCACTGCAATAAATCTTTATTCACACAATACTTGCTTCTGTTGTGAATTAAACATAAAAATGTGTAATATAGAGATGATGTCCTGTTAAAAAATGCTTTGGCTGGAAAACAAGTACAGCAATATACCTACTGTTTTGTGAGTAAATGTAACATGACACATATACGAGATACACACACCAAGGTCAACACAACACAAATAGTACATGACATACATCCTCATTGCTTCCACTGTTGTAAACTGAAACAACATTTCAATGCACAAACACTAATCATTGTTAGACAAACTGAACATCAGGGCACATATTCAGTATGTAAATGATTGCTGGATGTGTGTATACAGACGAGGCACACCTCAATGTGGAGCACATGTTTATTACACAGGCACAACATGTTGCCTCCACAACAAATAAAATCAAATCACACTGTGACAATAAGCACTAATTAAACAAGACGTTAGAAAAATGTCAGAATTGAGTGTGTGGCACAGATTCCTGATCCCAAGAAAAGTCGCACACTGTAACTGCATTGTGTGTCTGGGAGGTCACATGTCTCCATACAACAGCCAAAGAACCCTGTGAAGGAGAGACATAGAACAGTCTTGAAATACAAAAGTTCATGCATACATCTCCAAGAGACATTTCATACTTAAAATGTTTATTTTGTGAACACTAGCTACGAGGCATGTGAACACTGTACTGGTGGACATACTAACTCAATGGACACCAAACAACTCCAAGGATCATGTTAAGAAGCATGCACCCACATGTATACAGAGATATTGTACAACAGACACATATCATGCAAAGAAAGTGCTTTGTCAAGTCATCATTGCATACTTACACATGAGAAAAAGTTGTTGATGATCTGTCTCTGAACATCCTCCTCCTCCTCCTCATCACTGGCAACATGCCCCAGGCCTGGATCCTCCCCTGCTGGAGGCTGCTGGTCCCTGTCATATTGAATGAGAGGTAGCTCATTCCTCACTGCCATGTTGTGTAGCATGCAACACACAATGATGATCTTATACACCTTCGCTGGTGCATATTGGAGGGCTCCTCCTGTACGGTCCAGGCAGCGAAATCTGCTTTTCAGTAGCCCAAATGTCCGCTCAATCACTCGCCTGGTCCGCCCATGAGCCTCATTAAAACTAAACTCAGCAGGGGTGACAGGGTTCCTGAGTGTGGTCAGCAACCAGGGCATGTTGGGATATCCAGAGTCTCCTAAATTAAAACAGAAAAGACTTCATGTGTCTGAAAACAGGGTACAACCTGATATACAAGCAACACACAACATAAACAGACAACATTACCCACCAACAAGCCAGGCACGCTGATTTGGCAGCTGAGACATCATCTGTGGGATCCTACTGTTTCTCATAAGGTAGGCGTTGTGTGCTGATCAGAGAAAACGCACACAGATATGTGAGATTGTCATGTCAGGCAGACATACCACCAGGGCCTTTATAGAGTGGTAATGCTTACAATTCCTTTATGTTTGTTCATTGGCATGTGGTGGGACCAAAGCCACATGTGTACCTTCAATGGAGCCAATGACGTGGCATTCTGCCCAAAGCATAAAAGTCACTCTTGATGTCGACAAACTGTCCTGGTGTTGGGAACTTTATGTACAAATTCAGGAAATGTAACATTGCCTCCAATAAATCTCGAAGCACACGGCTAAACATTGTCTGTGACATCCCACCAGCAGTAGCCACAGTATACTGGAAGGTTCCTGTGGCAAAGAAATGTAGGGCTGCCATCACCTTCACCTTGGGGGTCAGCACAGAAGGATATGGGCGTCCAGGCTGCAAATGTGGGGCCAACTGCTCTGCCAACTCCTCAATGAGTGGTCTGGTGAAGCGGTAACGTCTGATGCAGTCACGTTCTACCATGGTCTCTAGGTCGGGGAAGGGTCTGTGGACAGCTGGTCTCCTGCGGTACATAGGTAACAAATAAAAACTTTCTCAATAAACTTTCCAATGTGGTAAGTAACATGCAATATATCATATGCTACATCAAAGCAAGACTCACTGAAGTCATGTGTGTAATGTTGAGAATTGACACAAAGGCCAGCTATGTGACCCTCACACAACATTCCAATTCATAATGGTTTCTGCACAATTGCTGTGCTGTGAATAATCAATGGTGTCTGTCACAGTCCATTTAATCAAACATTACACACTAAACACACACCTAATCAACTATCAAAGATAGATGTTTGTAACAACTTACAAGTGGTGGAAAAGTGCACACACAGGGATCAGGTAATGCCACCTGGACACTGTCATGATGTAAGGTCTGGCATACATGTACCATCACATACATAAAACCCTCATGATGTGCATCACATCTTGTTTGACAAACATGCAGGTATGTCTGTGACACAAACACACAACAGCAACTCACATGCCAAATACAAGTTGATGTCTCAAGTAAATATCATCAACAACATCAACAATGGAGTGTGTGCATTGTGCAAGCCTCAGATACTGGGGATTCACTCAAATTAACTTCACACAATGCACATTCAAACACACAGTTCAATTAATCTGTTATAATGGGTGTATGTAACCTGTGATAACACAATGGTACCCTGGGACTGTGTCCAGGCCTAGGAGGGTGATCTGTGAAGTGGTCACTCACAGTTGTGATGTTCCTCACAAACAATGTGTTTGGTGCACATGAAGGTTGGCTCATCATGGGAGTGTGAGCTATGAAGTGCTCTGTCCAATATGACATGTGAATCACTGTACCCACACATGTAAAACAGCTGAACATGATGATTTGATATACTGTCTGACATGCTGAATGAATAGTGTAGGGCACCTGAGCCTCAACCAAAACGTGTGGTTGGCATCCTTTGGCTGTTGACTGTAATGGTGACAGACACAGGTGATTTTTCAAAAGACGCATTGTACACATCCGAACAGAGGCGGACGCACACATTGGCTATTGGTCGTCATGGGGACAGACGCGGGTGAGTTTTCAAAAGACGCGTTGTACACATCCGAACAGAGGCGGACGCACACATTGGCTATTGGGCGTCATGGGGTCAGACGCGGGTGAGTTTTCAAAAGACGCGCTGTACACATCCGAACAGAGGCGGACACACACATTGGCTATTGGTCGTCATGGGGACAGACGCGGGTGAGTTTTCAAAAGGCACGTTGTACACACCCGAACAGAGGTGGACGCACACATTGGCTATTGGTCGTCATGGGGCCAGACGCGGTTTCGCTTTGTGTACAAATTGCGTGCAAACCTATTCTGTTGGTTTACAACTACAATGTATCAAACTAAATAGTGTTAAGAAGCGGAATATTTGAACGACGCGGTAGGCATGTCAGATGCGTACATTGTCATGGATTGGCCCAATTCGGATAATGCGAACGACTAGGACCTATCGCTTTGGACACATGGTACAGAATCCGCCTCTGCTGCACAGATATAAGTCTGTCTGTTCCCAAGAGACTTCACTTGCCTGCACTACATGCTACTTTACAACCTCTTTACCTACCACTGCTGCTGTCTCTGCATCCTCTGGGATCTACAATGGCACGTACTGTGGAGAGGGCCCCAGCTTTCACAGAGGAGGAGAACCAGGCCCTGCTGGGCAGCCTCCTTCCACAGTACAGAAAGCTGTATGGAAACCAGGGGAGCAGGTGAATGTTGATTACACTGCCTTTTCAAATGAGCATATTTCAAAACAGGCACTATTACTATTGTGATCCCCAAGGGCAAGTATGCACAAATAGTTATTGTAAGTCTTACAGTGTGTAGATTAATGTTCTGTACAGGTACACTGATGTGAAAGTGTATTTTGTGGGATTGATTTTCATGCACTGTTCTCATGTTGTTAAGGCAGCTTTGCACACAGGACAATTGCCCCTGATGATACTTGTCCAACCTTTATACATTATCTGCCATTCCAACCATGACCTATATGTCCAAGTGTGTGATGAATAAACATGTAGCATGTGTAGTAATGGTGTGTCACTATGTCATCCTTACAGGTCGACACCCATCAGAAGCATGAAATTTCGCAGACCATCGTCCGGGCTGTAAGATCTGTGGGGGTCTTCAAACGCCACATCCGCCACTGCCAGAAGAGGTGGCAGGACCTCTGTGGCTGGACCCGGAGGATTGCAAGAGTCCAGCTGAAGCTGTCACCTCGCAAAAGGGGTGGACAATGGACCCTGACCCCCCACATGCTCGGGGTACTGGTGGTGGTCTTCCCTGACCTGGATGGGCAGTTGAAGGCCAGACAGCAGCAAGGAGGGGGTGAGTATGTGCCATGTTGCTGAACTATGTTTGACATGCATGTTGCACTCTCTCGACCTGGTAACCCTCTCACAGGTTGTCTGTCTGCTGAGACACCACTTCTGTGGCTAAATGTGATGATGCCCCATTATCATCTGATACCCAGGTGTGTCCCTTTCCGTCTGTGACATGTGTCACTTAGGCCCTGTGTATTTGCTGTAGTCCAAGGTTGATGTGATCAGCACCATATACACCAGGTGCATTGAGTTGTCCATCATGAGTGTTGTAATTGTCTCACATGTGTCAGCACATTGACTGAAATGTGCCCTGTACTCTGTGTGGAACATACATATATGTTCTAAATGGTGATCTAGGTAAACACAGGTTCGTGAGAAATATGCAATACACCTGTGCAGCAGGTGATACCAATGTTGATGCCTCAGAAAAAAGAAATGGATAAGTGTTCCAAATGTGTAGTCACCTGCATAGTGCTCTGTGTAATCACATGTGTCACATGGACCAAGGACAGGTATGCCAACTCAGGCCATCTGAGACACTGTCACATCAGATTTTGGTGTGCCATGCAACACTTTCACCATTGTAAATTTGATAATCATGTGTCTGACTCTGTGTCAGTGTGTACAGGCAGGACTTTTATGATACACAGTTAGTAAATATAGGTAATGTGGACAGACATCTAATGTCTGGAATGTGGCTCACATACACAGGGCAGAACATGTGTGTGTCATCCCTTGACTCTGCATAATGGTGGCTTCAACATGTATGTGTATGCAATATTACTTTCTTCCTGAGAGCAATTGGAAAGTTCATGTAGATGGATGTGTTAATTCATATACTCCAATGTCTAAGTAGAACAACGTGAAATTGTCAGAGTCTTTAAATTGGGTGTAGCACGAAGGGGACATGTACACTTGACCACTACAGATGTTGCTTTAAAAGGGATTACATGATTGTGACACAGTGCTGACTTTCACGTTGTGATTCATTGCCCCTGTAACAATAGTCAGTACAGACTGTTTAGCCACACATGCCAGTGGCATAGTATGCCACATGAAATTTTGTGAGGTGCAGTATTTGTACTTGTCTGTTGTCCTGCATGCAGACCATTATAGCATTGACGTTCAAGACATAAGCCCATCATGATGATTGGGGATGGCATTATGATCAACATGTCAACTTATCAATTTGTCCATCCCATTTGCTCTGTCACTTCCAGACTCCCTTGCATGAGATGAGACATGTTTGTATTGACACATGACAGTCAGGAGCATCACAGATCAGACAATAGGCAAATTAGTGCGTTGTTGGACATGTGTTTAGTGGTCTTTGAAATACATCTAACTGATGGTTCCATTGCCATCATGTTTTTGGGAACCATGGTTCACTGGCAGACTGACAAGTGCCATGTTCACATATGTGCAATGAATTGAAAAAGTGAAATTAACGTAATGCAAAGGCTTGCTCTGTGATATGTTGTGCTTAAACTCATGTGTCAAGTCTATTCAGATGACTGATGTGAATCTGTTTCTCATCCTTGTTCACAGCATCATCTACGGCTACTGGAGGAGACAGTTCCCCGGACCAAGAGGAAGCGGCTAGCCAGACTGGGTCCACATGAGAGGAAGAGGAGGGACCCAGTGGCATGGAGGGTGAGGGGAGCCACACTGAGGGCCGGTCTGAAACATCGACATCTGCAGAGGACCAATCAAGCTCCAGTGATGACTCCCTTGTGGTAGTGGGTGTTACCAGAGCAGAGGCCACAACATTAGAGTCTGCCTCCGCTACCACCACCATCTCCACCCTCAAAGCTGCTCCCATTCCAAGTGTCTGTGGACCCTCCCGTGTTAGGGAACATGTCTCCTTCGGGCCAGGCACCGCACCCCCTGCATCTGTCACCCCATCTGCCCTGAATGTGGAGTCTGTGGATTTGCTCAAACAGATATATGTGGGGCAGACATCCATGCTGAGTGTCCTCCATGCACACACCAGTCTTTTGACCCCATTGGTGTCATACATGGAGGGCATGTCATCAAACATGTCTGCCCTACAGTGGAAAAGTCAGTCCATGGCCTCCTCACTGACGGCAGCAGTGTCCCTCCTACAGCAGTCCCTCACCCCTCCTACCTCTGCCCCATCCACAGTCCCCACTAACCTACCTGACCAAAGCACACTCACACTCACACAGGCACATGCACACACCTCAACAGACACAAGCAGCACACAGCCACCTAAAACAAAGTCCAAAAAAACATGCACACACACTCAGGGGACTGACATCACACACACTGGGGATAGGGCCAAAACACACACACATCCATCCACAACCACTACGCATTCCTCCGCTACCTCTCCCTCCAAAACCCATACCCTTGACTCTCCTGCAACCCCCCCTTCCCAGAGGGTCTTCCTCTGTGACCTTGGCCTCTTCAACACTAATACATCAGACCAAACTCGCAAGGGGAGGAGGAAATCACCCAGCACAGAGAGGAGATCCACCCCTGCCCGCACACCCTCCCCTAAGAGTAGGAAGACTGAGGCCCCCACCCATACATCCCCCAGAACAAAGATAGCAAAAACCCCACCACCATCCCACACTGCCACCACAAAACCAACTTCATCCCGAGCCCAGGCCACCCCTCCCAAAGTTCACACATCACAAATCATCCCAGTTTCACCCACACACCATTACACCATCCCCAAGATGATAAGGCCCCCCCTACCACAAGCACTTCACCACCCACAACACCACATCTTCTGTCAATTCCGGACACTGCAGTGGAGCCCCCGCCCCCTCAATCAGACCTGTCCACTGCAGTGGAGCCCACGCCCCCTCAATCAGACCTGTCCACTGCAGTGGATCCCGACACTCCAGTAGCCCTCATCCCTCCCATAACCCATACTGGTGCACCCTAATCCTGTCCCTGCAGTGCCTAGCATGCCCCTCCAAGGGGAGATGTCCCCTAGCTGTAGCAGTGTAGGCAAGCGAGGGAGTCTGAAGCATTAGGTTTCCCCCCTAAAGGACTCAATTAAAATGGACTGGCCATTGGCCATATTGTTCTTCATGTTCAGAATATTTTTTCAAAGGCTGAATAAAGCATTACCTTTTCTTTTGTAGATTTGCATTTTGTGGACCTAATTTTGTTAATGAGTCATAATGAAATTGCTGTTGAAATCTTGTTTAGTGAAAATAATGTTTTTGCGATGTGAGGGACTGCATGTGGTCCATGGTATATGTGTACTATTACAGTATGTATCAGAGTCATCATTGACAGCAATTGCAGGTTGTCATGATACACAATATTTTGGACACGGAGTGTGACCTGGTTTTGACAACATCCCATCTTTGACTTACACCTTTGCACATAGATTGCTCTGACATTTGTACAATTTTCCAA
This sequence comes from Calotriton arnoldi, assembly GCA_963921515.1. Classification (NCBI taxonomy): domain Eukaryota; kingdom Metazoa; phylum Chordata; class Amphibia; order Caudata; family Salamandridae; genus Calotriton; species Calotriton arnoldi. Next base: position 208,431 of record CAWUFW010013078.1, on the reverse strand, counting down.
CGGTACAACCGTCTATGATGGACATGCAGAATAGCGCATTGATGATGAACACATCCTCTGTCTCATCAGTGCAACTTGTTAAACATGGAGTTTGCCTACGTGCAGGTGACTTTGGGGACACACATGTACGCAGGCTGATGGAAACAAATTATTCTGTGTGTTGTAATTGTTGGATCCATGTCCGAGTTTCATTGGGACATGGTAGACCCCTGCCAAGACCAAGCTTGACCCAGCTGACCTTACACAGTAGTGACATCACCTCATGGCAGTGTGTAAATCTGTGACATATCCTGAGACCATGGTGTGTGTCATGTGAGCATTAATCTCTGTCTGCAAATCCCATTTCCGGCCAAGACTTTAGTCCCCGCAGATGTTTCTGTTTGTGAATCTTTCTGTGTGCTGAGTAGTCCAGTGCTTTCTCTACCTATTGGACTTTGAGTGTCCGAGATGTGGATGCACCAGTAGAATGGAGTCATGATGGTGATATCCCTGGTTGGGTTGAGACAAGGGCCTGCACTGTGAGCAAACACATGTGACACATTTTTAATTCCCTGAGTCACATTTGTGCTAGCAACATCAGCGTGTTTTTAATCATTCATCTGTTTTTGCAAGTTTGGCACATGTATGTGTCTATGACTGCTCACACTCAGCAGTTTCTACCCTTCCCTATAGCCTGATGGCAACATGTCTTTTTTGAAGGTCTCCTTGAGTGTTTCATTATTCTGAGCCAGTCTTAAAATTCCAAATTTGTCAGATACATATAACTTTATGCACATGTACTCCATACTAAACGGATTTACAAGTTTCAACATGTGTAATGCCTAGCTATGTGTATTGTGTTTGTTCAACGCAGATCCCACCACCACCCCTGGGGTTGTCAACAGTGCAGGGAGATTAGCTTACACATTTACCTGTGCATTGGAGCCTACTGACACAGTTGTTGTGTGCCCTATCTGGTGAGACATGTATCTTCCAAGTCTTCTGCAGTAAACAGTCAGCATATTCATTTTGACAATAGTGATGATCTGCACATGATGCAGATTTTATAGCTAGATGCAGAGTTGATGTGATAGACATGCTAAAAAGTTAACGTGGTAAATCGTCTGATCTTGAGTTGTGTGCAACGCACATAGTCAACACATGTTGACTGTCTTTTACATTGTTGTTCCATGCTTTGCTACACCTCAAGTAGGAATCTGGTCTACACATGTAGCGCTGACAGCTGTGACACAACCACTTCATGTTTGTTGCAGTGCGAGCATCATGAATGTATTTTGATTGTCTGTGGAGTTGTGTGTTGTCGTGGGCAGTCTCATGTGTACTCCATTGTACACTTACTCATAAAAATGTCATTCTTCTGTGAGTGTATTTACTCCTGTTGCCCTGCAGGGTTTGAGTATGTGTTGTTGTGGAAAGATGCTGTGAATTTTTGTCCCATACATATGTGTGTCTGGCACCTCTTGTTCAACCATAAAATGTGTGTGTCCTAGTATGTGGCGTGCTGGGTGTACCTTGCTGATACAGTGATTGACACATTGGTCATACACAACAGTACATGGACCCATGTTTGTATTTTGATTACAATGATATGTGGTCAATAATGTTTTCCTCGTCATGCAGCCAGTGATACACACTGTCATGGGTGCCTGTGCAATGTCACCAGTCAACGTAGGCTTAGATGAGGCACATTGATGCAGATCAAGGTGTATGGTGTTTAGACTGGCCAAATGTCACTTGTCTCTTGACAAGACCCCTACCTATTATGTGGCCTTACATTACGGGCCATGCCATGGGAGTAATGTTTGGGTATGTGAGATGACAGTGGTTCTTGCAAGGAACGTGACACAGTGCGCAAGAGTGATTGGGCTCTGAAGTATGGCACACATCCTAATTTAGCATCACAGAGGGTCATCAGACATGATACTGTCACCACTGTGATGTGGCCTTGAGGGTACTGCGGAAGAGAGTCAGTCTCTCTATGTTTTTTTTGGTGTTCCACCAGGCTTGTTCCACATGTGACTCTTGTGCACCTGCTCATCAAACAATGCCTGATTGCCCACATTCACTATCCCAAATTATGGCATACTTCCAGATTGTACTCAGCACGCATATGTCTCAGTGGAGTCCTGACCCACATCATGTGTACTGTGCCAGGCAAGGAAACTTCAACACTCACACAGATGTTCTGTTTGTTCTGCAGTGTGTGGCTGATTGGTTGTCTTTGTGCATCTTCACCCATGTATTTCGACTGTGTTTCAATGGCATTGAGTGGATGTTTAGTTTAGTTTTTTGCTCTACTGGCCCTGGGACTCCTTCATTTTCACTCTGCACATCCCTTATGTTTTGCATTTGACCTTGCTGCCACATTGTGGTACTGGATCTCATCAAAACTGTTTTTTCAGATTGAATCCTTTGTAATTGTGACTGCTTGTAACAAAAATGTGTGTTTATGCATTTTGGATGGTCACCTGTTACATTGTCCAATTGCTGGCAGTGTTAGCCCCCAAGAGCACTGATTGGCTGCACATGGCTGAGGGTATCTGGCACACAAAACAATGTTGACCTCAACAGTTATGTTGTTGTTTGGCTCACAACCACTACTTTATCACTACATTGCTTGTGTTTTTAGGCACAAAGATAACATGATTGGTCGGACATGCTGGGTGCGTGAGACATACATTCACCTTTTTGTCACTCCAGTGATGGGGGGTATCCCCCATTACCCATATGTGCTTGAAAAGTATGGGGATCGGACCCAACACTCACTTTTTTGTCACTACAGTGATGGGGGTATCCCCCATTACCCCTAGGTGCTTGAAAATGATGGGTGATTGAACCCAAAACTCACATTTTTGTCACTACAGTGAGGGGGGGGGGGGTATACCCCATTACCCCTATGTGCTTGCAAATGCTGGGGGATGGAACACCACACTCACCTTTTTGTCACTACAGATATGGGTTGTTTGTCCAATATATCTCCTAATGTGTCGATTTTACAAGCACTGTACACACTAAACACAATTTAGGCATGACAGCACTGGGGGAGTGTTCTGCATCTACCCCCTATGGGGTGGGCAGTGCTGGTAGTGATAGGCATCCACCCCCTATGAGGTGGGTAGTGCTGGTAGTGATAGGCATCCACCCCCTAGGGGGGGCAATGCTGGTAGTGATAGGCATCCACCCCCTATGGGGTGGGCAGTGCTGGTAGTGTTCTGCATCCACCTCCTATGGGGTGGGCAGTGCTGGTGGTGTTAGGCATCCACCCCCTATGGGGGGGCAGTGCTGGTAGTGATAGGCATCCACCCCCTATGGGGTGGGCAGTGCTGGTAGTGTTCTGCATCCACCCCCTATGGGGGGGGCAGTGCTGGTAGTGGTAGGCATCCACCCCTATGGGGGGGCAGTGCTGGTAGTGATCTGCATCCCCCCTGGGGGGGGCAGTGCTGGTAGTGCTAGGCATCCACCCCCTATGGGGGGGCAGTGCTGGTAGTGATAGGCATCCACCCCCTATGGGGTGGGCAGTGCTGGTAGTGTTCTGCATCCACTCCCTATCGGGGGGCAGTGCTGGTAGTGTTCTGCATCCACTCCCTATGGGGGGCAGTGCTGGTAGTGATATGCATCCACCCCCTAGGGGGGGTAGTGCTGGTAGTGATAGGCATCCACCCCCTGGGGGGCAATGCTGGTAGTGATAGGCATCCACCCCCTGGGGGGGGGGGCAGTGCTTGTAGTGATAGGCATCCACCCCCTATGGGGTGGGCAGTGCTGGTAGTGATAGGCATCCACCCCCTATGGGGTGGGCAGTGCTGGTAGTGATAGGCATCCACCCCCTGTGGGGTGGGCAGTGCTGGTAGTGTTCTGCATCCACCCCCTATGGGGGGCAGTGCTGGTAGTGATAGGCATCCACCCCCTATGGGGGGGCAATGCTGGTAGTGATAGGCATCCACCCCCTACGGGGTGGGCAGTGCTGGTAGTGGTAGGCATCCACCCCCTAGGGGATGGGTAGTGGTGGTGGTGTTAGGCATCCACCCCCTATGGGGGGGCAGTGCTGGTAGTGATAGGCATCCACCCCCTACGGGGTGGGCAGTGCTGGTAGTGGTAGGCATCCACCCCCTATGGGGTGGGCAGTGCTGGTGGTGTTAGGCATCCACCCCCTATGGGGGGGCAGTGCTGGTAGTGATAGGCATCCACCCCCTATGGGGTGGGCAGTGCTGGTAGTGTTCTGCATCCACCCCCTATGGGGGGGCAGTGCTGGTAGTGGTAGGCATCCACCCCTATGGGGGGGCAGTGCTGGTAGTGATCTGCATCCCCCCTGGGGGGGGCAGTGCTGGTAGTGATAGGCATCCACCCCCTATGGGGGGGCAGTGCTGGTAGTGATAGTCATCCACCCCCTATGGGGTGGGCAGTGCTGGTAGTGTTCTGCATCCACTCCCTATCGGTGGGCAGTGCTGGTAGTGTTCTGCATCCACCCCCTATGGGGGGGCAGTGCTGGTAGTGATATGCATCCACCCCCTAGGGGGGGTAGTGCTGGTAGTGATAGGCATCCACCCCCTGGGGGGCAATGCTGGTAGTGATAGGCATCCACCCCCTGGGGGGGCAGTGCTTGTAGTGATAGGCATCCACCCCCTATGGGGTGGGCAGTGCTGGTAGTGATAGGCATCGACCCCCTATGGGGTGGGCAGTGCTGGTAGTGATAGGCATCCACCCCCTGTGGGGTGGGCAGTGCTGGTAGTGTTCTGCATCCACCCCCTATGGGGGGCAGTGCTGGTAGTGATAGGCATCCACCCCCTATGGGGGGCAATGCTGGTAGTGATAGGCATCCACCCCTACGGGGTGGGCAGTGCTGGTAGTGGTAGGCATCCACCCCCTAGGGGATGGGTAGTGGTGGTGGTGTTAGGCATCCACCCCCTATGGGGTGGGCAGTGACAGACATCCACCCCCTATGGGGTGGGCAGTGATAGGCATCCACCCCCTATGGGGTGGGCAGTGCTGGTAGTGATAGGCATCTACCCCCTATGGGGTGGGCAGTGCTGGTGGTGTTAGGCAACCACCCCCTAGGGGGGGCAGTGCTGGTAGTGTTAGGCATACACCTCCTATGGGGTGGCCAATGGTGGGAGTGATGGACATCCACCCCCTATGGGTGAGTTGCCTTTCGCGGGATTGTGACGTTTTTGTGTGTGGTAGGTGTCTGACTAACCGTCTGTGACGGACGCGTCGGTTCTGGTTGTTGATTCGACTGTAAGCATAGAGTATAGGGATGACATGCGCGATCGGATACATGGCTGCTTCCTCTCGTACACAGTGATCATGTTGTGGCGTGAATCGGCGTTGAAATACAGCTCTTCCGGATGCTGTGACATGCTGGAGGAGGCGACCTGTTCGGCACGTATGAAGTACGCATAGTACTTGGCCAGCCGGAAACTGCTTCGGAAATGGCTCCAGACGACTCCATTCAGCGTTTACGGAGCCGGGTCATATGGAAAATGGTGCTGGAATTGGAGCGTACATGTCGCTCGGAAATAGGTGACTTTTGCGCATCGTACTTCGTCATTTTGATGGATCGGCTCCCGGAACGAGTCGGTTGGAAGGTAATGCTACGGACGGCTCTCGGAGGGCCTTCGGAGGGAGATCGGAATCGACCCCTTAGTGTTAGACATGGCTCATGAAGGTCATCCCGGCATGTCTAGCATGAAAAGTAGACTACGGTCTGAATTTTGGTGGCCAGCTATTGATAGATGCATTGAGGCAAAGGTTAGATTGCGCATGGAATGTGCTCTCAGTGACAAATCTCAAAAGACCGTTAATTATGAAAAAGCTCCCATATCTAGACCTGAAAGAGTGTGGGAAAGGATCTCTCTAGATACTGCTGGTCTTATGTGTTTGTCCAACAGTCAAATGTTCGCCATTGTTCTCATTGATCAGTTATCACAATGGCCAGAAGTTAAATTGGTGCATCAGGTTGATTTGCATACTGTTATTCAGTTTTTAACTGAAGTTTTTGAAAAGAAGGTTTTACCAAGTGTCGAGTAACGGACAATGGCATGCAACTAAGATCATCTGAGATGATAAATTATTTGAATAAACATGGAATCAGTCATTTACGAACTTTGGTATATTACCCACAGAGCAATGGTATTGCGAAAGGGTGGATAAGAGTTTTGAAAGAAGGCATACAGTTGGCTTTAAAAAATGGGAAAAGTTGTTATCAGGCACTCAAAGAACTATTGTGGAATTATAGAGTCACACCCAGAGTTATGGGAGATTTATCGCTGTTTGAGAAAATGAGAGTAAGGAAAGCAGTGTGTAACTTGAGTCAATTGTGGATGATGGAAATGAAGAATAAGGTAGACACCCCAAGGGAGGTAAAATCAGATCATAGGTGGTTGTTAAATGATAAACAAGAGTCTTTGCATCCACACAAAAGCCACTTACATCAATTTGCCATTGGTGATTGGGTCCGGGTGAAGAAGGGAAGATTAATGAAATCTGGTGAATCAAAGTTTTCCATTCCTTTGAAGATAGTCAGAGTGGGACATCAAGTGGTAGAGTTAACTGATGGAAATGTGTGGAGTATGAGCAAGGTTGTAAAAGTACCCAAAAGTTTATGGCCTAAAGAGGATAATGGCTCAGACAGTGCTTATGTACCCAGTGATGGTGTAGTGAGTCCTCATCGTGGATATGTGTCAAAAAGAGGTTGTGCATCTAGGTTAAAAACGAAACCTGTTTGGTGCAAAGGCTATTGCATGTAATAATAGTGTCATGCCTGGAACACATGTACATATTTATATACAATGTGAATACTTTATTAAGTCTAGTTTATATCTTTAATATGACTTACTGGTTGTATATTACAATGTTTATTAGGGTGTTCCACTTTTGGACATCTCGCACTATGTGGTTCTCTGCATGTTCAATATTTATACTTTTGTGTTTTATTCATATTATTTTATGTTAACGAGAGGGGATGTGTTATATCCTGGCCAATGAGATTGGATGGAATCTGGTGCTAGAACCAGGATGGTTTCCAGATTCCATACAATGACAGTTGGCCCAGGCTTTACTTCATGAAGAGTTGTTCTTTATTACTCTCCAATAAACTTACCTTTTATATCACCTCCACGCATGGATGTTATCCTTGAGGAAAGGACATGATACCCCTCTTTTGTTATGGGTCAAGATATGACAGTCGAGTGACCTTGGGCTTACGAAAAGTATTTACTTAGATTGTATGGCTATGGAAAAGGGGGTTGAGATTCCCTGGTTAACCTATATCAGAATACCTGCTTATCCTTGGAACTACCTGAAATGTATAATAACCCAGAGCTGTTAGTCTTAGCTACGAAAGCTCGTATTGTCACTTTTTTATGACCACTACCAGGGCTCTCGTTAAGCTTACACTCTAAGGATGCCTTCATTAGAGAGAAATATTTTACTAGATCCTGTGTTCAAGCCTGAGTTTTATTTATTGTTTGTGGAAAACAGTCAATTTACATTTTACATTTCCAGGTTTCATTTGAACATATTACATTTTTCTTTTGCGTGTCTGCAAAAAGGTGTATGGTCTGACAACCTCCCCCCATCCTTTTGACAAATGTTCTGTTCAATCCATTATACATTTAACGCTGTTTTGGTCATTATATATGTCTGTTCGTATTTGTTTTCTTTTTCCGATTTTGAGTTCTATGAATTTTTTGCCACACAGGTTGGGCTTCCAATATTTGCAGGAGTTGGACTCTATTGAAAAATGTAGTGTGGTTATTGATTTCATTAGAAGCCCAGTGAGTATTAGAAGGCAGTATTACTCTTATCTGGTTTTTAGATATTTAGGTATCATAATGACTAATATAGTACTTATAGTTCAGAGTTGGTAGTTTTTTTAATACATTGTTGTCTCTTTTAAGAGTTTTAAAATATTTTATTGATTTTAAGATGAGATGAAATTTTTTATTGTGATTTTGTTATTTATTGTGATTTTATAATTAACTTTTATGGCATTTTATACTGAGTAAAGTTTACTTGAATTGAATGCCATTAAAACCAAACAAGGTGAGGTGCTTGCTCATTGCTTCAAAAGTAAGAGAAGGCTACACCTTCTACCCCTGAAGCAAAGGTTGAATCTCTTGGGGTGGAAATGGACCAGAAGATTGCTTCATCAGCCCAGGTGAAAGCGGTGGCTTCAGATTGCTTCCTAACAATTTGCATTTTGAGGAGGTTCTCCCCATCCTCCCTAGAGTGAAGCATGCCATGTTGATTGCCACAAGTGTATATTTAAAGCTTTATTACTGTACAGACTACCTTCTAGCAATCCTGCAAAGGATCCAGCCAGAGTTTTGCTTTCAGGGTGGTCAGAGGATTGCACAAAATGATCATCTAGTAGAAGCAAGTAGGAGGAGGTTCTACCGACAGAACAAGGGCTCTATTTCAAGTTATTTTGTTATGCTCATTATGTGTTTTAATGGCTCTGAGATATCTAAACTCCTCTTGCTGCTGGATTAGTGTGTCCCTTCCCAGACCTTGTATTCTGAAACCCAAGCCATCTTTGTTGCGCCTCTGATAAAGAAAGAGAATGTCAGGGCTCTTATCCAATGACAGGAAGTGTTTTCAGTATTAGTATACACTTTTAAATAAACATACAGCCTCTCACACACCCACTCACTCACCAATACAGCTACTCACACAGCCACACAGCCATAAAGCTAAGCACACACCTACTCAGTCACACATACAGCCCCTCACACACCCACTCACTCATCCATACAACCACTCACTCACTCACATACCCATACAGCCACTTAAGCACACTTTCACACAGGGATTGGGTGTGTGGGTATCTGAGTGGGCCTGGGAGTGGCTGCATCAGTGTCTCAATGGGTGTGTGAGTCACTGAGTAGGCTGTGAGTGGGTGTGTGAGAGTCCGAGTGGCTGAGTGGCTGTCTGAGTGGGTGGGTTAGTATCAGAGTGGGTATGTGAGTGAGTACATGAGTGTCTGAGTGGGTCTGTGAGTGGGTACATGAGTCTGTGAGTGGGTGCATGAGTCTCTGAGTGGGTCTGTGAGTGGGTGCCTAAGTCTCTGAGTGGGTTTGTGATTGGGTGTGTGAGTGTCTAAGTGGGTCTGTGAGTTGGTGTGTGAGTGTCTGCCTGGGTCTTTGAATGGGTGCATGAGTCTCTGAGTGGTCTGTGAGTGAGTGCATGAGTTTCTCAGTGGGTCTGTGAGTGAGTGCATGAGTCTGTGAGTTGATCTGTGAGTGGGTGTGTGAGTCTTAGTGGGTCTGTGAGTGGGTGAGGGAGTATCTGAGTGGATCTGTGAGTGAGTACATGAGTGTCTAAGTGGGTCTGTGAGTGTGTGCATGAGTATCTGAGTGGGTCTGGGAGTGGGTGTGTGAGTCTCTGAGTGGGTCTGTAAGTGGGTGTATGAGTCTCAGTAGATCTGTGAGTGGGAGTCTCTGAGTGGGTCTGTGAGTGAGCACGCGAGTGTGCAAGTAGGTCTGTTAGTGGGTGTATGAGTATCTGAGTGGGTCTGTGAGTGGGAGCATAAGTCTCTGAGTCGGTGCGTGAGTGTCTTAGTGGGTCTGTGAGTAAGTGCCTGAGTCTCTGAGTAGGTCTGTGAGTGAGTGCATGAGTTTCTCAGTGGGTCTTTGATTGAGTACATGAGTCTCTGAGTCGGTCAGTGAGTGGGTGTGTGAGTCTCAGTGGGTCTATGACTTTGTTTGTGAGTCTCTGAGTGGGTCTGTGAGTGAGTGTGTGAGTGTCTAATTGGGTCTGTGAGTGGGTGCGTGAGTGTCTGAGTGAGTCTGTGAGTGGGTGCATGGGTTTCTGAGTAGGTTTATGAGTGGGTGTACAAGTGTCTCATTTGGTCTGTGATGGGTGAGTAAGTCTCTCACTGGGTCTATGAGTGGGTGTGTGAGTGTCTGGGTGCTCTCTGTTTTGACCTCTTCTGCTCTGTTTTGCCTCTTCTTCTTTTTTTCTGCCCTCTGTTTTACCTTTCCTGCTAATTTTTCTGACCTTTATTTTGCCCCCTTCTCATCTGTTTTGCCTTTCCTGCTAGTTTTTCTGCACTCTGTTTTGACTTTCCGTCTCGATTTTCTGCCCTCTGTATCACCTTTTCTGCTCTTTTTTTCTACCCTCTGTTTTGCCTTTTCTGCTTGTTTTTCTGCCCTTTGTTGTGACGTGGCGGTCTGTTCTAGGTAGGAGATAAGTTGGATTGCTTCTTCTTTGCTCGCCCATCAACTGTACAGGGCTCAGAGCACAGAGCTGTGGTGAAGCTAAGCCAGGCGCTAGGTATGGTTTGGCAGTGAGCTTAGAATAGCTAAATCAGCTTGTAAACGCCTGGAGAGAGCATGGAGGAGAGATTTCTCAGTTCTTAGGAAAGGGGAATATAAAGCCAGCCTGAAGATCTATCACTCTCTTATAAGGAAGGCTCGGGCTGCTTACTACAGTGAGAGGATTGAAACAGCGGAGAACTCCTCAAAGGAACTCTTTACTATTTTCAAGGAGATCTCGTCACTTGCCAGAACCACAGCCCGACCACCAGCTCTATGGACTCTTGCAATCTGGTGGCCGACTTCTTTGCGGAGAAAGTGGGGAAGATTTACTTGCCCTTCCCTGTTGCAGCACGTAATGGGTGCCAGGAGGGTGAGGGGACGCCCAACTTAGGGGAGGCAGAATGTCTTCGCGAATTTGCGGTTCCCCCTTGTGATTCTCTCACTAGTGTAGCCCTTAGCATCAAGTCTGGCTCACCCAGAGACCCTGCGACCCCTAAGGTGCTAAGAGGGAGCCTTGAGATACTTGAGCCTTATATCAGGCACCTTCTTGAGCTCTCCTTTACCACAGGAATGGTCCCGACAAGATGGAAAGAGGCGATCGTCCTCCCATTAAAAAAGAAGCTAGATGTTAGCATGAGCCAACTGGAGAACCTACGTCTGATTTCTCTGCTACCATATTTCGCCAAAATTGCAGAGAAGGTGGTTATACCCAATTGACAGCTCACATTAGTAAACACAGCTTGCTTCACCCCACTCAATCGGGGTTCTGAACATCTTATTCCACCGAATCGGCGCTGCTTCTCTCCACCGAAATCATCCGCAAATATAAAGATGCGGGCAAACGGTGGCCTTAGTCCTACTCGACCTCAGCGCCGCATTTGACACGGTGGCTCATCCAACCTTACTTCAGCGCGTGAGGAAAGGAGGTTTGACGGACCGAGCCATGGAATGGCTTGAGTCCTTTCTACACGAACGTAGTTTCCAGGTGTCGCAGGAACCTTACTACTCTAAAAAGTATCAAGCTGAACCAAGGGGTCCCACAGGGCTCCACCCTTAGCCTCACCCTCTTTAATCTCTACATTACCCTTTTGGCAGAGATTATTGAAAAATTTGGGGTTAGTGTTGTGTCTTACGCTGACAACACACAATTGGTGGTGTCCCTAACACAAGAACATGAGAAGGCAGCCATCAATTTCTCGACGTGCCTTCAAGAACTGGCGTCTTGGATGGCTGACAACTGCCTTAAGCTTAATGGTAACAAAACTGAAGTTCTTGTGATAGGTAAAGCTCCCACTATCTGGTCATCAGCTTGGTGGCCGCAGACACTGGGACCTACCCCGTCCCCCTGTGATCAGGTAAAGAATCTTGGGGTGTGGCTGGATTCCAAGCTTTCCTTTGATAATCACACTAGGCGCGTGGCGGGAAATGTTTCGGGGTCATGAGAGGTCTCCGGAAGACCTTGGATGTACTGCCAATCTCAGCAAGGAAAACTATGGTCCACGCTCTGGTGACGTCACGCATGGATTATGGGAACGTCCGGTATTTGGGAGCTAGCTCCAAATGTGTGAAGAGACTCCAACGCATTCAGAATGCTGCGGCTCGTCTCGTTTTAATGTTACCCAGGAGAGCCTCTTCCAACAAGGCCCTGGCTTCCCTTCACTGGCTCCCGGTAAGGGAATGAATTCTGTTCAAGGCTATGTGTGTGAGCTATCGCATTTTACAGAGAAAAGGCCCCACCTACCTGCATGACTTTCTCACCCCATACTCTCCGACCCGCTGCTTGAGATCTAGCGGGACAGGGCAGGTCAGCATTCTGAACATCAGGAGAGCGAGGATGGGTGGTCGCTCCTTTCGTTTCCTGGCTGCCAAACATTGGAATAAACTCCCCTCGGGTCTCCGGCAGGAGTCTGCGGAGACACTCTTTCATAAAAAACTAAAAACCTGGCTCTTTCCTTCTTTGAGTTCTCTTGTTTAATCGCTGTTTCCTTTGCCCGCAACCTGATCTGTGCCGCAGCGCGGGGACACACTGGTTAGTGTAACCAAGCGCTTTATAAGCTTGTTATTATTATTATTATTATTATTATTATTATGGTGTGGGCAGGTAGGCAGATAACCCTGGCTCACTTCACTCTGTACTCATTCTGTACTTGCCTTGAACCTACTTCGTCCTGCCAGTTGCACGCTTTTCTTGTGTCACTGTGGTGTATTTCAGGAGGGTGTCAACAACGGGGATGTGTTTTTACTACATACTTTTGCGATGTACTCAGAACACTTACATAAAATAGTATTTTAGGCACCATGCCCGTAATAAAACTAAGGATGCGAGTTCCCACTGTGACGCCTCCCATGTTATAGCCAAGCAGAAAGACAGAGTTCGACCTCCATTTCTGTTCCAGAAGATTGTGCGAAATTCACTATTACACTATCCAGTGCGCAGGATGGGGACCTGGGGGGGGAGCCTCAAGACCCCTGCGGTCCCAGCCTGCTGCCCGCCTCCTGCAGAAGCCGGTATTGCTGCTGCATGCAGGGAGCTGCTGGAAATGCAGCTCCCTGCATGCAGGAGTAATAGTTTCATCTCAGAGATGAAATCTCTGCTTCCAGCGGGCGGGAGCACTTTGACAGTTCCCACCCACTGGAACCAGAGTGTTTGCTTTTGCTAGGCGGGAGGTGTCAGCTCCTGCCAACCAAAATCAAACAGCTATGTTCCGGGTTGGGGACCCTGGGACAAAGGAGGAGCTGGACCTCAGGGGTGGCAGTCCCCAGGGCCAATAATGGCTCCAGGAGGGGGTCCGCGCTGCCCCGCGTTATGTTTTCATGGGCCAGCCCCAAAGAGGTAGTGGTCCTCAGGCCCCTTCCACATGCAGGTTAATAGCAGGCCTCGGGGAGGTGGTGGTGCCTGGGGTGCAGGGAGTCCACGTGGTGCCTGCAAATTTTTGGACCAAAGCCCAGGGAGGTGGCTGTCCCCGGGTCTCTAAGGAGCCCATGGAGGGGAGTCTGTGCGGCCTCCCTCTAATATTTTAGCATAAGGTGGTGGTCCCCAGGGCTCAAAAGAGTGGAGTCTGCATGACCCTCCTTCTTTTTTAAAAGTAAAGCCCCATTCCTTTTTTTAAACAATGCCCCCAGGACCTGGCCTCCCAGGTGGCTCTTTTCTAAACGAGTGCGGAAACCCGCTTTTTAGCATGTCTGGGACACCAGAAACAGAGCAAAGGGGTCAGGGTATTCCTATCCTGCCCCCTTTTCTTTCTTTTTTTAACCTTTTTTAGTGACTCGATGGAAGCCAAGTCCCAAGATGACTGCCAAAATTTCCTGGTTGAGGTGTTGCCAGCCAATCATATCTCAGCAAGGGGGCTGTCAGATCCTCGGAGGATCCATGTCCCTAAATATCCAAATTTTGATTTCTTTTCATATCTCAATAGCTACTGAATGAATTTACACCAAATAACAAAAAGGATTCTTCTGTACCAAGAGCTACCTAGCTACCAAATTTGGTGTAATTCCATCCAGTGATTCAGGCTGTAGTCGCGTCTAAAATATCTACGGAAATTAACATGGAAAAAACACTTTTTCTACCCACCCCTTTTCCTTGGCCTCCGCTTGACGGATCACCCCGAAACTTTCCATGCACAACTAGAATTACTATATTTGTAAATAAACATTTAGGAAATGAATAAAAAAGTGGACCTATACTATACAATGACAAAATGTGACCTGAAAAATTATTATTATTCCAAAATAGATTCTTTATTTGGAAATGATCTGATACATATATATTTTTTGTTATTTATATTTTATATAACATCGTTACTAAAATAGACAAAAGAATGACAGGGTGCATATAAAATACAATGTGTAGACTTCAAACAATTATATGACAGATAACAAAAATTGATACAAAATATATACCAACAAAGTGATTATAAATGACATAATAGAAATCAGGATAAGATAAACCATTTCAAATTTTTAACAGATTTCCAAAAGAAACAATAATGGCTAACATAATTAGAATCTGATTCTAATTATGCCATTATTATATATATATATATTCACTGAAAAAACCATAGGTTTCAGGGACGTTATAGTTAGAAATTAGCATTTAAAAAAACCTTAGAAATTCACTAAAAAACCATAGGTTTCCGGGACGTTATAGTTAGTTGGAAATTTCACTCATACAAAACCAGAGAAGTTTGGCCGTTATAGTTAGTTGAGCTAATTATAACTCGCGCCCCCGCAATGCACTGCTGATGAAGTCACATATTACATCATTCATGACATGGTCAGTGACATCACTGATGACATCACTGATGACATCTCAAATGACATCACTGATGACATCATCCACGTGATAATCTGATGCACCTCCTCACACCCTAATATAACCTTTGATACACCCACTCTAAAATACAGACTACCATTTTCGAAACCATAGACTCACCAATACCAGTTACTACATACCCACTTACTGATTCCTAGGTCTACACACGCGTCCACTCATTCACCCATACAGTCACTCATACATGCAGTCACTCATCAATGCAGCACTATGATTTGCACTCATACACCTATACAGACACTCACACATCGCCACTCATCCATAGAGTTACTCACACACCTAGTCAATCATGCAAAGAATCATTCACACTCCCATTTACTCACCTATACAGTTATACACACACACCACCTCCCTTATTCATACAGATACTAACACATACTTACTCTCTTATACAATCAATGATACAAGCACACACTCATCCATACAGCCACTCTCACAATCACTCACTCTCACATATAGTGATTTATATTCTCCAACACTCACATATACTGCCTTTCACATATGTAGTTACTCACACATGTACCACTGAGCCATCCATTCACTCACCAACACACCCATACACACACTCACCCATACAGCCCTTCACAGATGCACTCTTGAACCCATACACCCAGTGAATTACCCACTCACACATCTATGCCCAGAGTCATACACCCTCCACCCACCTACACAGACACTCAGGCACCCATACAGATACTCAGACAACCAATCAACAACCCATATAGACACTCATGTAGCTACTCACCAACCCATGCAGCCGCTTACACACCAACTGACAGACTGATACAGACATTTACACAGTTTACTCACTAGCCCATGCATTCAGTAAGAAACGTTTAATCACTCACTTATACAGTCAGTCACGCACCAACTAAATCATGTATTCAGACACTCATACACCCACTCTTACTTCAAATCACCTTGGCATATATATATATATGAAACATATTTAAACTTTACAGAAACACACAGTCACTGGATGATGTCATCAGGGATGTGATCAGTGATGTCATTTGAGATGTCATCAGTGATGTCATCAGGGATGTCACTGACCATGAATGATGTAATATGTGACGTCATCAGCAGTACATTGTGGGGGCGCGAGTTATAGTTAGCTCAACTAACTATAATGGCCGAATTTCTCTGGTTTTGTATGAGTGAAATTTCCAACTAACTATAACGTCCCTGAAACCTATGGTTTTTTTTGAGAATTTCTAAGGTTTTTTAAATGCTAATTTCTAACTATAATGTCCCTGAAACCTATGGTTTTTCAGTGAATTTCTAAGGTTTTTTAAATGCTAATTTCTAACTATAACGTCCCTGAAACCTATGTTTTTTCAGTGAATTTCTAAGGTTTTTTAAATGCTAATTTATAACTATAATGTCCCTGAAACCTATGTTTTTTTTCCAGTGAATTACATAAATACATGCATACTTCTGTACTGAAAAAATGACTGTAACAGTACTGTGTCATGACTCTTAATTCAGCCATGATTAAAACTTAGTTCGCACTGATCAAAATATTGAAGCATGGTGGTGCTAAATGTTTCCTATGTTTATTTCTATTTCTTGTATTCTGAACCATAGTTTATTCATATGTCTTGTATTGAGAATCATAGCAAGTGTGATGAGTTTTCAGTCACGAGGATGCAAATGAGACGCTTTGGCGGTTAACAGTTTTCAACCTCTACCAACGTGTGCACATGTCAAACAGTTAACACGTGTGAGGATGCAAATGACAAGCTTTAGCGGTTAAGTTTTCAACCTTTCCCAACATGTGCACCTGTCAAACAGTCAAAACGTGAGCACATCTTAATTGAAAAACGTGATATCTAGATGCGTGGGGCAGCACGTTGCTTCCATAGACTACTTAGTAACCAAAGACTATATAAATCACACCTCGCCCTTTCAGAATCGCTTACTTTCATTTTTGCAACTCATTTACCTGTCTCCAGTCTACGATACAGCTTCCCTTCCCCAGCGTCGGATTCTTCTTTTAAGACAACAAAAGAGATTACGGACCTGTAAGTTGTTTGATTAAGGAATAGTAGATATGTATAAAACATGAGTATTTATCCGAATGATGGAATTAACCATTGTAATTGCTTCTTGTGCTCTAGGAAACAAGTAACTAAAAGTATTTCTTGAAAGAATAATATTTAGAAAAAGTTTTATTATATCTGGATATATACACTTATCAAGATATCGAGACTTTAGGTATTTGTACAAAAGATGCTAAAAAGTTCAATGTGGTTTGATATTCAGTTGTTACATTACTTGTTTATTTGCATTTATATCCAACGTCACCAACTCCTGTTCACAACGAGGCAAAATTCAGAAGACACAGTTCACTTGCGAAACCGTACATTCCCGAGTCCCTGAGAAGAGAAACGTTAACGCAATAAGACGTTTGATATAATTTCCTCATTTCTCTTTCTCTCTCTTCTCGTCCCCATTCCCTTCCCCCCTGCGGAGATATAGTCTGAACGTGTGTATTGTACTACTTTCATTCTATTGCTCCTCAAAGGGTTTGGGAGCCTGTCGGCCCCAGGACTCAACAATCTGCAATACAGGTTAGTGGCCGTCATAACATACTGCCTCACAGTTTCTATGAGTCACAGTGTATTGCCAGAATAATTGAAGAAATACTTCCATTATAAATTACTGAATGACTAAGTTCACAGATAGTACTTTAAAAAATGTATCTGTGCATACATAGTGCCTCAGTGAATGCCTTGAGAAACTCTACATTCCCGAGTCCCTTAGAACAGAAACATTGACGCAGTAAGATGCTTGATGACATTTTGTCATTTCTCTTTTTCTCTCTTCTCCTCCTTAATCTCCTTCTCCCCTGGGGTGATATAGTGTGGCCGTGTATATTCTACTACTGTGACCCTGTTTCACCTCAAAGGGGTTGGGGGCCTGTCGGCGCCAGGACTGAACAATCTGGAATACAGGTTAGTGGCCGTCATAACATACTGCCTCACAGTTTCTATGAGTCACAGTGTATTGCCAGAATAATTGGACAATGCTTCCATTATAAATCACTGAATGGATAAGTTCATAGATAGTACTTTAAAAAATTCATGGCTGCATACATACTGCCTCAGTGAATGCCTTGAAAAACCCTACATTCCTGAGTGCCTGAGAACAGAAATATTAACGCAGTAAGACGTTTGATGACATTTCGTCATTTCTCTTTTTCTCTCTTCTCGTCCCTATTCTCCTTCTCCCCTGACATGATATAGTTTGGCTGTGTATTTTCTACTACTGCCATTCTGTTTCACGTCGGAGGGGTTGGGGGCCTGTCAGCGCCAGGACTGAACAATCTGGAATACAGGTTAGTGGCCGTCATAACATACTGCCTCACAGTTTCTATGAGTCACAGTGTATTGCCAGAATAATTCGAGAACTACTTCCATTGTACATCACTGAATGGATAAGTTCATAGATAGTACTTCAAAAAATTAATCTCTACATACATAGGGGCATATTACCAAGGAAATGGCGGAGAGAGGCATTAGCCTTCTTGGCTTAACGCCTCTCTGCGCCACTTGGGAAACGCGAGGCTGCAGCATATTAACAAGGATATGGTGCAGCCTTGCGTTTCCCACAGCGACGGTGCTAAGTTTCACAACTTAGCGCCAATGCTGGCACCCTTGCACCAGAGTGCAAGGGTGTCTGCAAGCAGGGAGGTTTGTTTATGTACAGGAAGGTGTCCCTTCCTGCTAATAAACAAACCTAAAATGCCAGTTTGTAACTTACGTGTGTGCTCCTTCATGCAGCACACATGTAAGTTACAAAACGGCATTTCGAAAAAAGCTTTGTTTATGTACAGCAAGGGACACCTTCCTGTACATAAACAAACCATGCCATTTTGCTTTTACATGGAAAAAGCAAAAACGAGGAGAAATAAAGCATTTCTCCTCCTTTCGCCAAATTAAGTGCAGGGTTTTCCTGGACTTAATTTTGGCGCTGCCTCCTATTAACGCTGCCCTTGTTAATAGGGGGCAGCGTCGAAATCAATGGGTGTTATGGTGGAAAGCCCACCACAACAACCACTGCACGCCCCTTTCACGTTAAACACAGCGTAAAAGGGGGCCTTAGTAACAAGGGAGCGTTAAGCCACGTTTAGTGGCTTAACACTGCCTTGTTAATAAGGCAAAGCCCCTATCGCCAGCACAACGTGACTAAAAGTGACGTTGTGGTGGCGATAGGGGATTGTTAATATGCCCCATAGTGCCTCACTGAATGGTTCAGTGCAAAAGTACTCCCTCGCTCATTCCATAGCTGCATAAGTAATCCATGATTGATTTAATATGTGTGGTAGTAGTGCGTACTTGATTCTATGACTCCATCGCTGCTGCCTAAGTAACTATATCAGTAAAAAGATAATACCTACCTGTTTACAACACTGCATTGAAACTGCCTGAGTAAAAAGATGACTTCGAGACTAATTTCTGGGTCATTGTGGTAGTGCATAGGTAGTACCTGAGTGAATCGATGAGTGCTTTCGTACTGCCACACTGATTAATTAAGTGCAAAAATACAAACGGAGGGATTGCATAATTCTGTTGGAAATGTCTGATTCATTGATCTCGTATAGCAGAGCCTCCATGATTGCATAAAACATTACCCCGTTTATACATTTAACTACCTTGAAACTACTTTTATTCATGAATTGTATTCCTTGGTTTTGCATTTTGCTGTGATAATCAAGATAAATAAGTAAGTTTTCGTAACACAGAACCACACTTTGTTCCGTTCAATATTCTTTAGTTTGTACACAAGTTCAATTAAACGGAAATTCTAACTTTCCGCCTCTAATTTAAACTTTTTTAAAACAAACTCCAGTAGCTGCTGTTAATCCCACGCTCAGTGTGCTTTTCAAAAGCAATTATCTTATTCCAAATAACCACAAGTGCTCAAGCAGGCTTCCCGTACAGAGCAACTCTTTCACAACGTGTAACATGTTCCACCAATGTCTTTTCTCCTCCCCCACATCTGCTTGAAGACAGTTTGGTCTGGCCTTCCATTCCTACTTTGAAAACATACATTAATAGCGAACACTAACAGAAAACGCAACTGTTTGAACAACAAAGGACTCTTACATAACGTCTTGAGACCTTCAAATAGCAGGTGGCTCAACAAGCAACTGACACTGACTCAGTCTTCTAAGGAAATCTCCCACTACATTTTGCACAATTTATACACCAAATATTGAATCACTCTGAAACTCAAGGCCTACCACATTTTTCTAAACGATGCGACTCCCGCCTTGTTATCTCTTTTCAGACTTTTTTTTATAGTATCACCGGATTTCATTCATTCTAATTTTGCAAGCGCATTTAGCGGGTCCCTTGGTGCTCCTTCCTTGTTTCCGCAGTAGTCGTTCTTTAGCTCCTACTACGAAATGGCTGCCCGTCCTCTACTTCAACCCCATCCACAACAAATACAGCTATACCGTGAACGAATGCTACAACTTTTTGAATGCTTGCCATTGGCGATATTTGGCATCAGATATAGACGGAATTTCCGCAACGTGTACTTCACCTGCATGCAACCTGTCTTCTACTGTCTCCGGTGCCCTTTTGAATGCGCCCTGGATGTCTGCCTCTCCACTACTTCACGCGATCCCCTGGATTATGACCTGTTGCTGCGTCCATTGCTCGCTCATGACCAGGACTGCTCCGGAGACACACGCTTGATGGATGCATTTCATAATGCAATAACGGGAAGATGGAGTAGATGGGCTCATACGGAGAGCCTCTTGCAGCAGAGTATCATCGAATATCATGCAAGTTGCCTTGACATGGCCCTGCTTGCAGAAGATTATGATGACCATGTCTGTTCTTTCGACTTGCTGAATTGAATGGCGACACTCTTTGCTTGGAGAGGTGCAGATGACCTTTTGGAACTGACTGCATATCACGGTGCTTCTGAGTTCTTCAGCTTCAATGAATCTCCATAAGTGCGTATGGTAACCCGATTTCACGGCCTCTTATTTCTACACTTCATGAACACTGTTTTTTTTTTTTCTCTTTTCGCTTTTCCTTTCTTTTTGGATTTTCAGACATTGAGTTTGTTTACAAATTCCCCTTTACAGACTTGGTTACGCTCTCTTGATGTTTCCGCTCTGTTTCCCTGGTTGTTGCACAACTAGTCCACAAAACGGGCGACTTGGCGTTGGGGACTTTACCATCTATATTAAAAGTTATGTAGTCTGCAGAGAAACCTCTGAGATGTTTTATTTTATAACACTTCTTTTTAGCTGAGACTGAAACGTAACTCAAGATAGTCCTTTCTCTATTCTGTTTCTCTGATGACATCTCCCTTTATCAGATATCGATTCACTACTATACTGATTATATAATTGTATCATACAGATTCTTTTTTGTTGTGGCGCATATACTACACATTCCGCCATCTACTTTAAAATAATTTCTTTTTAAATGTTTCATGTCTGTGTCATATGTTACAAATGCAATACTGACAGTTAATTCCTTTCCCACCATATTTTTAACGTCATTTGCCTGTTCCATGTTCACTACTTACCAACTACTAACAATCTTGGCCTAACCAAACGCAAACCAGAAACCCTTTCCAGGTTACAGTTGAAAGTCTCACCATATTACTAAAAGGATGAATACATCTCCTGTGCCTTTTCATAGTGGCATTATACTTAAAAGAAGCATACAACTACATCTATACCTGTGTTTTATAGCTATTGCATCTTCCAATATATAACTCGTGTGAAAATACATGTTTAAGCATAGACATACCTCAGCAAAATTAAGGGGGATATTCACAAGGAGGTGGCGGAGAGAGGCGTTAGCCTTCTTGGCTTAATGCCTGTCTCCGCCACTTCGGAAAAGCAAGGCTGCACCATATTTACATGGTGCAGCCTTGCTTTTCCCCCTGCGATGGCACTAAGTTTCACAACTTAGCGCCAATGCAGGCACCCTTGCACCAGAGTGCAAGGGTGTCTGCAAGCAGGGAGGTTTGTTTATGTACAGGAAGGTGTCCCTTCCTGCACATAAAAACTAAAATGCCAGTTTGTAACTTACATGTGTGCTGCTTCATGCAGCACACATGTAAGTTACAAAACTGCATTTTTAAAAGAGTTTGTTTATGTACAGGAAGGGACACCTTCCTGTACATAAACAAACCATGGCATTTTGCATTTTCCATGTGTGCTGCACAAGGCAGCACACATGGAAAACGCAAAAACAAGGAGAAATAAAGCATTTCTCCTCGTATCGCCAACTTAAGACCATGGTTTTCCTGGTCTTCATTTTGGCGCTGCCTCCTATTAACGCTGCCCTTGTGAATAGGGGGCAGTGTAAATATAAATGGGGGTTGCGGTGGAACGCCCACTTCAACACCCACTGCACGCCCCTTTCACGCTAAACACAGCGTGAAAGGGGGCCTATTCACAAGGCAGCGTTAAGCCACGTTAAGTGGCTTAACGCTGCCTTGTGAATAAGGCGAGGCCCCTATCGCCACCACAACGTCACTGAAAGTGACGTTGTGGTGGCGATAGGGGCTTGTGAATATATGACCCTAAATGTTAACACCAATCGTCGAGCAATGTAAATTGGTGCGATATGTAAGTTTCAACTGTGGGGCATGTTAACAAGCTTTATCGCCACCACAATGTCACTTTCAGTGACGTTGTGGTGGCGATAGGAGCTCGCTTATTAACAAGGCAGCGTTAAGCCACTTAACGTGGCTTAACGCTGCCTTGTTAATAAAGGCCCCTTTCACGCTGTGTTTGGCGTGAAAGGGGCGTGCAGTGGTTGTTGTGGTGGGCGTTCCACCACAACACCCATTGATTTTGACGCTGCCCCCTATTAACAACGGTAGCATTAATAGGAGGCAGCGCCAAAATTAAGTCAAGGAAAACCCTGCTCTTAAGTTGGCGAAAGGAGGAGAAATGCTTTATTTCTCCTTGTTTTTGCTTTTTCCATGTATGCTGCCTTGTGCAACACACATGGAAAAAGCAAAATGCCATGGTTTGTTTATATACAGGAAGGTTTCCCTTCCTGTACATAAACAAACCTTTTTTCAAAATGCCGTTTTGTAACTTACATGTGTGCTGCATGAAGCAGCACACACATAAGTTACAAACTGGCATTTTAGGTTTGTTTATGAGCAGGAAAGGACACCTTCCTGTACATAAAAAACCTCCCTGCTCACAGACACCCTTGCACTCTGGTGCAAGGGTGCCACCTTCGGCGCTAAGTTGTGAAACTTAGCGCCATTGCAGTGGGAAACGCAAGGCTGCACCATATCCTTGTTAATATGGTGCAGCCTCACTTTTCCCAAGTGGCGCAGAGAGGCGTTAAGCCAAGAAGGCTAACGCCTCTCTCCGCCACTTCCTTCATAATATTCCCATGTGCAGCTTTTTTATATAGCACAGAAATCGATTATGACTTTCTCTCTGCCCGTCAGATGCCCCCAGCAGCCCAGTGACGATCAACGCAATGGGCATCTGTTACCTTCCTTTTACAAACGACAACAGAAAAAACCGTTACAGAGAGGGAGGAAAGAGGGGAGGGGGGGGGGCTCAAGGGACGTGTCATTCCCAGTCTCTTGATCTCCCGCCCCTGTGATGTACGCAGGTTCAGCATGAGCACGAAGCTTGACAATACCTTAACTTATATTCACATGTGCCTCACAAGTGTGCACAAACCAATGCACAAAGTGTGCAAACAACATTTCATTTTTTTCATCTCACTGAAGTTAATAAAGCATGTCCGTGTTAAAGCCCACCCCCCAGTATTTTCCCACAAGCTTCAATCTGCATAAGGCCGTTTCTTGTACATTACCCCGGCCGATTTTGGACCCCAATTCATCACTGTACCTTAGACACAAGACCATGTAACCCTTGCAACATCACACATCATTTCACGAAAACACTTAAATATACAGCCCTGCCAAGTACCATGCATCAGGCGTGATACTAACGCATTTTTGTGCAGTGGTCCGCATCACCGCACAAAAATGCGAGGTCACGCTTTTCTAGCACCTCCTTGACACCACCGCCGGTGCAGAGGAAGAGACAAGTGGACCGAAATGGCTGCCCTGGCCAAACACTGCTGATGAGCAGGCAGCACGGACCGCAGAGTGTCTTGCAGTAATGTCAAGTGTGCAAAGTCTGTTGTGAATGGCAGGTCAGGAGTGTGGCGCCGACCACTAGTAGCTCATTACTGTGCTCGCTGCAGAAAAGAGCATTCATGTTAATACAGCTGCTGGGGCCGGCGTTCACGTGACCTGGTGTATCACGTGATTGCTACAACCGGTGTAGCCATAACTATGAGCGCGTGGAGGGTAAAGTTTGCTGGGCCCCTCACGCCGCAGTCATTATGTTGGTGGCTCCTGGATCTGGCGGTCACTGGACGATGATGCGGGTCCTACAGTCATGGCAGAGGCACTGCAGGAGCAGATGATTATTACAAGAGGTCCGGCCAGGGTAGCCGAAGTGACGAGCATGCCGCCTCTCGCACCACCGCGGCCTGCCTCGGCCTCTCTGAGGTCACCCGGGAAGCGGCCAAGCAGTCAAGAAAGCCATTAGGTAAAGCTTTTGTTTCCATTTGTCACAGCAGAAGAAAATAAAGCGAAACACAAAAATATGGGAAATGGAGTCTGCACCTCGGTTACGAACGATGATGTGTGCTCTCAAGAGAGCCCCCCCCAGTATTGCAGTCATTATGTTATTTTGTCTACTAGAGGTGAGCAAGTGGAAGGCACACTCCGCCGGTTTTCAAAACAGATAATCTGACCCTACTACAATAACTGACTTTGCTGAAATTTACAGAAACATTCTTTTGTTTGCAGTGGTGCAGCTTGCACTGTCAATGAGAGGGGGTGCAGATCTGAGTCCTCGTTTCTTTTTAACAGTACGATCAGTTTAGGAGGGCAGCAGGTGCTTCAGGTCTTGGTGCTTTCCATCAGTTTTAACATCTTCTTAGAGTGTCTTCTTGCTTAAATGAGTATAATTGCTGATATGTATGACTTCCGAGTCTTCATTGCTTGATTTTGCTTCCGAAAAAATATCACTCATAGTCGTTGAAATGTCACTCATAATTACACAAAAATTATGAAAACGTCACACATTGCAATCTGAAACCTTGGCAGCTATGAATATATACGGCTAACTTCAACAATACCTTCCCAAACACTCATACAAAGTACCACAATCACTAATCCCTTTACCACCATGTATTTCACCTTATCTGTCTTTTCATTCTTCCCTACTCAGCAACTACTAACAGTGTTGACTCTATCCAAATGCAAAGCAGAAACCCTTTTCATATCACAGTTGAGAGTGTCACCATATCACTGAAACCATGCGCACATGGACCTGTATCTTTTCGTAGTAGCACATACTTAAAGGAAACATACAAATAGATATATACCACTGCTATATAATTATGGAATCCTCCGATGCATAACACGTGTAAAAATACATATAGAAAGAGACCTGTTATTCTTAGTCTCTCGATCTGCCGGCCTTCTAATGTCTCCACATTCTGCACGGCCAGGGACTGAGACAGTTGCCTACACTTATGTACAAATCAAGCTCACCAGTGTCAAAAGTTCGAGCACAACGTCTGCACGCAACATTTCTTTTTTTAAAAATTTCCCTCAAGTTAATAAAACATGCCTCTTCTAACCCCCCACTATTTTTCGACAAGTAACAACGTGCGACATTTTCTTTATGTTGCCCGAATCCATTTTGGAAGCCAAATTAACCCTGTACCTCACTTTCAAAACCATAGACTCCTTTAAACATGACAAACTACACTTCTTCTTCCTCGAATATATATGGGATGCTTCTTCAGCAACTACTCACACTCTATGCACATTTTGTAACAAATGTGAAACACCACACTTCAGTAATACTATGTTTTTTACCAAATAAAAACTTTTTCAAACTTAAAAATATCGTCTCAAACACTTAACCAGTACTACACAATATATAACACACCTTATTAATTTCTAACTCACCTCTGTAGTTGGAATGCAGATTTCGAATTTCACAAACGCATGCAATATTTTCTTTCTCAGACAATAAATGTATAATTCTACACTCTCCTCAAGAATACAACCAGTAATGGCAAAATTCCCCTCTCTTTCCGCACAGATACATGTAGATAACAAATAAAAATTCTTCCTTCATTATTTCAAATTGCAAAACACATTCCTATTGGTTACTCATATTAACCCTCTCTAACTCTCTTCTAAAACGCCCCAAACTGGTTCTCTTATTCTGTGGATTCGACACTCTCCCACACTGCCGCATCGCCATACAGCCCCGAACCCTTACAACAATTCAGAAGCCTATTTCTAATAATACTACTGCAAATTTTAAAGAACACACTTTTTCTAGACATACTACTCATTTTGAAAAATTAACTTTAATAGCTTAACAGTTGTAATTAATTTTGCATTTCATATTTTAATACCACAGTTATTTCTACTCCCCCCCAATCACCTTTTCACCAATTTCCATACCAACAGTTTCTGCAACATTCAACGGAAGGCTGCAGGTCACAAGTTCACCAACTTTCATCCCACCAGTTTCTGGAACATTCAACACCACGTGCAGGTCATAAGTTCACCATACTTCATCCTAACCGTTTCTGGGACATTCAGCAGCAGGTGCAGGTCACAAGTTCACAATTTTTTTGAGTTAAGAACAGTACCTTCCAAATGCAAGTAGCAGGTGTGGTTGCACTCCGCACGTCTGATCGATGTACTGTACGTTTCAAAAAATTTTTATTAACCAATCAGAAACATACTTTTTCACGAAACTAACATGCACCCTAGTTTTCACTACACAATGTTCTTCATCACCCAATCAGTTATCGTTTTCTCAAAAAAAAAGCTTCTTCTCCACCTTTCAACATATCTCTCATTCTACCAACCGACTACATGAGCTACAGACATCTTTTGATTCCTTCCAGCCATACCTTCAAAATGCTAGTATGGATCGTAGGACACAGCTATGTTTTCTGTGCAAAAGGTATGCTGAACACAGACGTATTCACAAAGACCTAGGTTTACAAAATGTGGACATTAAATGGTTTGCACAGAGAGGATTTAAGTGGCACCAATTGTTGCCTTTGGTTAAAACCTCTTTGCATCTCCAACTGTAGTGTAGCTCCTATTTCCCTAATAGGCTCTGCGCATTGGAATAATATATCCTATAGGTTTGACATAGGACTAAGGTCGATATATCCCTATCGAGTATATTAAACTTAATTACTTGTGCCAGCTAGCTCAGAGGCTACTAGAAACTTCTTGACGACAAGAAGGGAGTAGTTTCTGGCAGCCGCAAAACATGACCACTTTTGTTTCCTTTTAGAATCAGGACGTGTCCCAGAGTCGTAGAAACAATAGATAACTATTTCACTCAGCTCAGTCGTGCATGCTTAGTTTTCCTCAAAGTTACACAGAAATAACAGACGGGCATTTCAATAAAAGATTTATTGAACAGTCTTGTTTCTGGTGTAAGTTAAATGTGCTGTTACGATCACAAGACATTATGCGAGATAAATAATGTACAGAGGGAGCAGTAGACATAAATAATACTGCGATAGCATTATCTTTTCAGCATATATGCATTTACATAAAATGACACAGCCTAAAAATGCGAGTACTCATACGATGCGTTTCTAGCCTAGTTCTACCCCAGTGTACCTAACCTATCCTAGGTGTAGGGAGAAGTAGAAGTAGGTGAAGTATTCCTTACTATAGTATACTAAGAGTATGTTAAGTCTAGTATGCCTAGTATGCCAAGAATCCCTCTAGGTTCTTGTCAGCCCCATACCTGAAGAATGAGAGAGGTAGGAATCTCTTGCCAGACTCGAACTCCAACACCCCGCAAGGGAAGTCAGATCACTGGAAGCTGGACTCTCTGCGTGCAGGAATGACAGTGTCTTCTCAGTGCGTCCGGCCGGGAAACGGGCTCCTCTGAAGTCGAGGTCTCCTCTGATTTACAGGGGTTTGGGAAGGTATATTTATACCTGAAAATTACCTCAGAATGTTAGCATTGACGTTAGTTGGACAGCGGAAGATGTCATGAATGAACCCCTAAGGAATAACGGTTCATGCATAATATATGAGTCCTTGAAGAAATCAATAATCCTGGGCTAGGGAAAATCCCGCAGCCTAAGAGTCTGTTTTTTTCATGAACTCGTTGTGACGCTTAGGGTGGACGGATGTCGGAGACCATGCCTGTATTTGGAGTGCACGGTTTATGCCTAAATAAGGACAGGGATTTCATGCCTATATAAGGGCAAGGCGAATTGTGCCTATATAAGGACATGATTCTAGAAAGCCCGTTTATGGACACCCTAGGAAGTATACAACACCCACTCCTCTTTTGTGTGTTTGATAATACTAAAAATGCTAAACATTGAAAATGCTAAACATTAAAAATGGAGTACTGCATATTAAAATATTTTTCTTTTTTCAATAAAAGTATTAAAAAACATATTAAAAATGCAAAAGTTTCTGTACATATTAAGCAATGCTTTTCATATCCAGCATAAAGTTTGAAATAAATGCAAGAGGAAAAAAAATATATAAAAAGCAATATTTACCTATTTACAAATGATGAAAAATGATCGATAAGTTGTTCAAAATCAAAGTCATTTCCTGTCATGAAAATTAAATGAACTGATTTAGAAACACAAGATGACTAAGTGTCCGTGGAAGCACCGCCAAGTCTGTATTATAAGGCTAGTTCTACTCTAAGCAGATTGAAGTGCCATTTTCGTTCGAAAAAATGGGACAAAAGTTCAAATTTGGTAGAGTTCCAAAGTTTTGAAAAATTAAGGCCAAATTGTTACTGCTTCTCTGGAACACTGTATGCTGAATCAGAGTCAGTTTACGGGTCTGGTGTAAACATAAGATCATCTATTACAATAGACAAAACATCATCCACTGTCGTTGGTGTAAGTTGGAACACCTCGTGTAGTAGATTGACCGCACAAAGATGTGAAGCATCGCTCTCAGCATAGGTCGCCGCAGCAATGTTCGCGTCCGTTGTTACGGTGTGTCTGGAGTTCTTTCTCGTACCTCAGCAGCAGCCGGAAGCGACTGTGAGATCTCAATGAATGCTGACATCAGGATTGGTAGCCGCTGGGGACAACACAGAGCATGGGCCGTTATCGGGACCAGCAAAGTATCGACGTCCTTTGGCGTAGCTGATGGATATGTTAGACAAGTGTCCAACACGCATTCTTCACCACATAGCAGGCATCGTAGAACAGGTAAGATGCAATCTTCCCAGATTGGTCTGAATGACAGGAACCAAATTGTATTCAGGCCCCGTAGACGAGTCATGCCCAATAGCTGTACTATTCGCTCACGGCACTTTCTTTCAAGGAGAGCTTGATGTCTGCGAATAGGCTGGCCATAGCGCAATAGCAGGAAGAGAAATAGAATTCCGGCAACAAGTGCTAGAATTAATGGTATGCCACCAAACACTGAATATGCAAAGTTCGGGATGATTCCAAGTATTGCCTGGAAAGGTGCTAACAGACCGGAGCAGATGCTCTTAAATACATGTACAACTCCCGTTGTACCAGACATGTTAAAGATACGTCCTATCATTTCCACGAAATGTATAGGGCAGTTTGTACGTATTAAAGTCTGTATCTCAGCCGAAGTCCTTGCTACTTGTAGATCATAGGTTTCTTTGGCTGAGGTCAAAGGCACTGTTTGCTGTAAAAGCATGGCTTTCATTCTGCTCAAAGTATCAAATCTTATAAAAGAGACGTTCAGCGAAGGCCATAGAGGCGACTCCCTGACTGTGTCTATTGGGGAAACAATACTTGCATACAGCAAGTGACCCTGGAGTTGACCGTTACTAGATATGGGATGCCTGGCAACATTCCGCAGCAGCTCTGATCATTCAACATGAGGTAACTCCCGTTAGAAAGTTGTCCAAACGTTGGATTAATCACAGCAGCTGGTGTACCCCGCTGGTGGCAAGACAAATTTGCCACAGAACCATTACAAGCCCTGTGTAAAGAAATGTCCTGACATATAAGTGAACCGGTCAGTGCATGTTTACAGTTAGTACCACTCAGAAACACTTCACGATCCCCACTCCAACATCTATGTGTATACGGTAAATCCCAAGATGTCTTAATGTATTCCTTACCCAACCTTTCATATTTGCCTGCTTGCATTTGTCTGAGGCAATACTGAAACTGAAAAGTAGTCACAGGTAATGTTATTTTGCCATGAATAACCCATTCTGTAGCTGGTTTTTCTGCCACTGTGAACGGTAATTTTTCAATGCTCAGCACTGTATACCTTGCTCCTCTTTGTGCCAGTTCGATCTGTTTATCAGTAAGATTGTATTCTGAAAACAGAGACGACGTATTGATGAAATGCCAAGGCACATAGCCCGCTCGCAAAGATTGCAGCGTCCAGCTCAATGACACTATAGAACGTAATTGAGATTGACCTTGTTGTAACATCGCCAAATCTTGTTCTAGAATGTCGATAGCAGAGGATACAATGCCATCCAATGAATATATTCTGGAGGACAAAGTTGTTAGCCCATTGTCGACCACAGAGAGTGTTTTCTCTAAATTAATACGATAAAGTTCACGTATTCGTTCTGCGGCCTCTATCTGTGACACTTTCCATGCTTCGTTATAAGCAGCATAAATGCCGGCATATATGAAACGTTTTTGACGCGGTTTTCTTGGTCCAAGCAAGAATTCCCTAAGATCTGCGTCATCTGTAAGTAAGGATAAGTGTTGTTTCACATCCTATAGTGTAGATCTATGCAGCCAATCGAGGCATAATTTCCCTACACTGTATGTTGTTACTACCCCCGGATGTTGTCTTTGGACATATCTTGGGTCTGGCCTATGAATAGCAAAGCCCTGAGTTTTATTCAGGAATCTTTCCTGACAGTTGTTTGTGTCTGTGGGCCTGATCAACCATTTCTTCCAATCAGGATTAGATCTGTTGAGTTGTAGTATATTGTCAACTGTCACCACTGCCTTTGTATCATTATCACTGGCAGGAGTTGGCACAGAAGGTGTTTTCATCTCTTTGATCTTGGCCATCCCAAGACAAGATGTTTGTTGGACGGTTTCATTCAAAAACAGTATTTGTTCAGGGATGATACAGGCTCCAAATAAAGCTTCTATACCCTGTACTTGCCAATCTTTACTACCCCAGACAGTTTTTGTCTCTATTGTGTCTTTCCATAAGTCAAAACCCTGTGTAGACAGTTGGGCAATAAATGCTGCAGAGTAAATCTGTTTGGTATTTGTTAACATAATTTTCAGTCCTGTTTTGTTTACACTTTTGTAGAAAAACGATTCTGGGTCAGATGTATTGTAACCTGAAAAATATGGAAACTTACCAGCAAAAGTTTTTGAACTATCTTTTGGTGGTGTAGGACAATGTTCCCAATGGTTAAACATAAACACATTTCTTGGATATGCAGTTTTATGCAAATAATGATGACCATAGTGATTATAACAAAACAGTTGTTCATAGTCTGATGAACCCTCTAAATATTCATTTTTAGAAAATGCAGCAGATTTTTCTAGATCAAACATTAAGTCATTCACAGTCTCAAAGTCCCAATCATCTGAATAGGTACTGGACGTAATTAAATCACTTAGTGAAATTTTAAACAAATGTGGAATGTTCAATTGTTCCGTCGGTCCGAAAATTTCATAATCTGTTTTGTCCCACACTATACCATCCTGTATAGGAACAGCTGTGATGTTCACTGATGACAAGTCTCTTGCTTCACGATGGGAAGATTTATGTGGTTTCAAAAGTACATTCACATCTTTTCCTTCAATGTTCACATGGATGTATCTGCCACTTATAAGCACGCTTACAGTTGTTACCAAAGCTAGCCAGAGCAGGAAAACAAATAGTCCAGATGTAATCCAGAGTTCAATCCATGGAGAAACCAGATAAGTCTTTTTCAGAAAATGAATAAAGTCTCGTACTTGCTGCTTGAGTTGGAATGATGCTGGCGTCGTTTCAGGTTCACTTGGATCTTCTGAGAACGTATCAAAGTCAATGAAATAGCCAGAAGCAGTTCTGTCAATTGTTGGAATTGCATCAGGATTTGGTGAAATCACAGGAGACAGTTCATCACGTGTCACATTGGTGTAGACAGGTGTATTTGAACGAACTGTTACTTGGTTGTCAAGAGGGATGAGTTCCATAGCATGGTTGCTTAGTCCTCCATCTGTTACAGCTGAATTCTCGATTGTGATCAGTCTTTCAGTCTGAACCTCTTGGATAGTAGCGAGAGGAGTGCGTCTGCTACTAGGTCGGAGTCCACGAGGCCTACTGTTCAGTATTGGCCACATACTGTGGTTTGATCAGGTCGATGGACACAAATCTTTTCTTCTTTCTTCCAGCAAGGGGCGGCAGAAGTACTGTCCTTGTTCCTTGAACAGCTAGAACAGGTACTGGTTGTCTGTAAGAAGGTCCAAATTCCTTCTTGTCCGCGATCTTTTCTCTGACTAGATCCCCAACTTTTGGAATCCAGACAGGCCTTGCTGGGACAGCCGATGTTTCCCCAGTGGTGGTTGGCTGCAGGAATACGTTGCTTTGTTTCGTTCTTAATTGATTCAGTTCCTGTAAAACAGCCAAACGATCTTTGATATCAAATGGTTTATTTTCCACCACTGTGCCTACGTGTTCAAGGTCTGGTACCCACATTCTTGTCCCAAATAGGACCTCATATGGAGTGACCCCCCCTAGAGAACTTCTTGGCAGATTATTAAATGCGCGCTGTACGCTATTGAGGTGTTTGACCCACCCATCACCCGAACCTAATACTCTAGCTGTTATAGACTGCTTTATGTCCCGGTTTTTCCTTTCCACAACAGAATTTCCTTCAGGATGGAATGGAGAGGAGTACCGCAATGCAACGCCCAGACTGGCCATGGCTTCTTTGTAAGCCCTAGAGCTAAACGCAGGACCCTGGTCAGAATGTAGCGTGCCTATTGCGTATGTGCCGATAAAGACTCGCAAATCTTTTATAACAGTTCGAGCGTCAGCCGAGCGCTGAGGCCATAACCATAGGAACCTAGATTCAGTATTTGCGGGAATGCTTTTGTCCAGTGGGACGCAGGCGAATAGATAGCCTAATGCTGTCTAACAGTGGTGTCTGTGCTGGGCTGCCGCATTCGCAGAATGGTGTCTGGTGGCTCTCTCGCTGTAATTTACAGTCTAAGCAGTTGTTGATGAATATGTGAATTTCAGTATTCATTCCAGGCCACCAGTACATCTCTTTTAATGTCAAAATTGTTTTAGAGATCCCTTGATGTGACAGACCCTCCCCCAAATGTGTTTCATAAATCAAGGCTGCTCTTCGTTCCATGTTTGGAATTACCCTATCCCCCACTCCAGGGATTCGAGCAAAAGGAACGTTGTTCGCATCAATTACATAAGAGTACTTGAGTGGAAACTTTTTGGTAACGCTGCACTGCTGCCTTTGCTTGAAGCATTGACAGCCAACATTATCTCACCGTCTATTTTTGTTTTTGAACGAGTGATCGCAGCTATGGAAGCTGTCTGAACAGCCCCTTTGCGGCTTCGTCAGCAAATGAATTCCCTGCAACGTGAACGCCATCACGTTGATGACTCAGTGTGTGACTCACGTGAGCCTTTGGTAGTTCGTTTTTCAACTGAACTACTTGTTCCCAAAGCAATTTATGCTTTATTGTGCCACCCTTCGCATCTTTGAAACCATTTTCAAGCCAGGTTCGTATATAGTCATTATACGACTGAACACAGTAAAAGGAATCGCACACTATCAGTGTGGGGAATTCTCGATCCGTACTCTCCAGTGCCAGTTTGAATGCCTGTAGTTCAGCTCGCTGAGCTGTACAATGACCTAGCGATTGAGTTTTTGTGACCATAGGTCTGAAGATGCCATTTCGCATGCGACCTTTAACGATAGCACACGCTGCACTGTAAGCTTGCTTACTCCCTGTTGCGGGTTGTGCGGATCCGTCAGTGTAAATTATGAATTCGTACTGATCGAGAGGCAGAATCTCAGTAGGCAGAGGACATTCTTGTTCATATTGGAGAAATGCTTGTGTTTTTAAATCTGGATCAAAAACGTATTCAACATCAGTTGCAGCAAGAGAATTAACCCATTGTATCCATCTTGCATGTAATGCTTTAGCATTTGGAATGCTTGCTTTTGTGACCGCTTCTAAAGCTGGTACCGGGGTTACGACAATTATGCGTTTCCCTTGGGCTAAGGCTCTTTCTTTTACTACAGCGCTTTGAACTGCTGTCAGAATTTTTTCAGTTGAACTGAAGCGCATTTCCGCTTGTGTGTACAAATGTGATTTGTATGCAATTGGTATTTTCTCACCCTCATTGAAGGTTAAGTAAGTGAATCCACATTGACCCGAAATTATTCGAATCACCAAATTTCTTTGACTTGCGCGTGTTTGTAAGTGATTTGTTGCTAACATGTTAGCCTGGAGTGAACGCAAAATTTCTGTGTGTTCCTGTGTCCAGTTTTTGATTGAAAAATCAGGTTTGATTAATGCGTAGAGAGGTTTAACCCTTTCTGCATAGTTTATTATGTATGTTCTGCCAAAATTGAGGAAACCCAGGATTGATTGTAAGTTTTTTAGCGTCTTTGGAGGTTGGAGCAGCGCACATTTCTCTAGAAAGTTTGCTGCCAAGCTCTTGCCTTCACTTGAAAGCTCATATCCCAAAAATAGGACATTGAGATGGGCAATTCGGGACTTTTTAAAGTTGAACTTGTAGCCCTCAGAGGCGAAACCCAGTATAATGGTGCTCACCCTGTTCAAGTGTTTTTCCAGGTCATCGTCTGTCAGATAGATGTCATCGACATAGGACAATGCCTCGTTGTCATAAATTTGTAGTACCTCCGTTACCCTCGCTGAGAATAAACCTGGGCTGTTCTTGAACCCTTGTGGGAGTCGACAAAAGTGACGCTGGGTCCCCATTATGGAGAATGCCGTTAAGTACCTGCTTTCAGGTGCTATATTTTGACAAAAGAAACCATTTGAGATGTCTAATGTTGTTTTGTATTTTTACGCACAATGTTATTCATTAATGCTGTGCTATGTGCATTTTGCACTGCAAAAGTTTTAGAACAAGTGTTTAAGTGTCTGTAGTCCAAAACTAGACGATATGTATTGTCTGGTTTGGAGACAGGAAACAAAGGATTGTTCATGGAGGAGGTGCATGTTTCAATCACCCCTTGGTATTCAAGTTGATCTAAGATCTCCCTGACCTGTTTTTTAGCTTCTTGCTTAATTGGATACTGCCTTTGAGCAGATGGTTCATGTTTCAGATTTATTTTATGGTGAGGTGAGTCCTCATCCCATCCTACATGATTTTTATATAATGCTGGGGCCTGGGCCACTGCCCATTTCCTGGCATATGTATATCTTAGATGCATTGGTATATGGTTGGAGAAGGCAGGCATAATAATGTCCTCGCCGTGTGGGCACTCCCTGACAAATTGTGGTGGCCAGTCTTTTTCTGCTAGAAGTATGTCATAGCCCTTTGATAGTCTTTCCCAAAAGAGTGCTTTAACCTGTCTAGGTTTGTCTCCCTCCATCCGGAGTGTTATCTCATATAACTTTTGTGGAGTACTAACCCTGGTATCTACAGTCTCTACTGTAATGTACTCATTCAATTCCACTATCTCCAGAAGTTCCATCAGGTTCTGGCGAGCTATTGTGACTTCTGCTGCACTGTCCAGCATTGTCTGAGCCCATTCTCCGTTCTTGAGCTGTGTTCTCAGTATTCTCGGCATGTCTTATCTTCAGACCTGCTACTTTCTTTTTGGAGAATTTAGGTTTTGTTTTAGTTCCTGGAGCGTGTTTGTCGTCTTTCGATTTCACGCGTTCTTCTCTATGTTCTGTTCATCCTCTTCTTTCCGAAGTCTGTGATGAGACCTGAAAGGGACGAGAGGAACGTGTATCATTATCTTGATACCTATCAGGTTTTCTCAAATTATCCCTATTCCTGAGGTTATACCTCCTTTCAGAGGGCTCCTTTTGAGGAGACCTACCTCGGGATTGAGAACGTTTCTCGTTTGAATTTTGTTTATTAGATTCCCACTTCTTTTTAGAAGATGTAGGAGTTTGTTTAATTGAGTCCTTCTCAGGACTTTCAGATAGTTTTGGTTTAACTGGTCTCCCACCCAAACTATCTCTGCCTAATTCTGCATAAGATTGTTTTATTATTCTGGGTAGCTCTGTTTGATGTTCTGTAACATCAAATTCCCTTAATTTTTGTCGGATCGCCACTGCTGCTGCCTCTCCTTTAATATTAGATAATATTATTGTTGAGACCTGGTCCAAATTTTTCAGTAATTTCATACCTAAATTTAGAGCAGGCTCTGCCCCGTATTCGTTTTGAATTTGTTTTAGGACATCAGGAATTACCGCAATTGACGGAATGCTGTGTGTTTTAGTGTAGATGGCAGCAAAGACTGAGCCCCAAGTGGTGCAGTCTTCCAGTTGTGGTGTGATCCCCATTGGTAAACTAATGGTTAGGATTCTGTGTTTCTCATGCGGGCTAGTATTTGGAAATACTGCTTCGATTTGAGTAATTTTTTGAGCTATCCAGAATGGAATTTGCTCACGTTTTGTGGGCATTTTACCCATGACTGCGTATAGAGTCTGTGGTGTAATTTTTAGAGTGTTACCCTGGTGAGGAGTTTGATTTGGAATTGTTAATGGTGGTTGGACTGTGAAAGTCCGCATGACATATTGGACCAATTGTCTGTAGATTTTTATTAACTCTGTGATTTGAGTAAGTAGTTCCTCATCTGACATTATGTCAAGTTCAGGATGAGGTGTGTAGCCGGCTAGGATCGGCCATGTTGCTCCTGGTCGACCTAGTGGACCGAGCCTGGTTATATTTCTATGATGTTTTAGGGCGCCTTTAAACCAGAGCAGATGCTCTTGGTATGTTAATGGAATTTCTATATCCTCGAAAGGAATGTATTCCTCTGGTGGTTCATCTTCTTTGTAGAAGTGAAATGTGTAAGTTACTGAATTGGATTCAGGAAGTATTACCCATGAATAGAATACCTCTGTCTGAAAAGATTTGTGTGCCTCTATCACGAAAACTGCACTACCTCCTCTCGGTGGTAGGCCATGTTTTATAAGTTTTAGAGTAATGGCTCTTCTTAAGTTTGGAGCGATGTCAATGACACCCTCCTCGGTTTCATTTAAACCGGTATTGTTAAAAAATGCTGGTTGGGCTGGATCAGCCGCAGCTCCACCGTTTTCGGTGTCTACATTCATTTTGTTTTATGAAAAATGTAGAACAAGTTTCAAGGAAACAAAGATAAGGTGCACAATATTTTGGGACACTGTATCCTTCAACGTTGAGCAAACCAAACAGCTAATATATAGGGTACTGCCCAATGTAGCCGTGGCGGATACTTAACCCTGCCCACTCCAGACGTCTTTTGGAGTATATGGGTAGGGGTCTCTGAGAGAAAAAGAAGAAGCACGGCTGAGTTACTCAGTATCTAACGTTGAATTACTGCCTTACCAAACCATTGGGCGCCATGTAGTGTAGCTCCTATTTCCCTAATAGGCTCTGCGCATTGGAATAATATATCCTATAGGTTTGACATAGGACTAAGGTCGGTATGTCCCTATCGAGTATATTAAACTTAATTACTTGTGCCAGCTAGCTCAGAGGCCACTAGAAACTTCTTGACGACAAGAAGTGAGTAGTTTCTGGCAGCCACAAAACATGACCACTTTTGTTTCCTTTTAGAATCAGGACGTGTCCCAGAGTCGTAGAAACAATAGATAACTATTTCACTCAGCTCAGTCGTGCATGCTTAGTTTTCCTCAAAGTTACACAGAAATAACAGACGGGCGTTTCAATAAAAGATTTATTGAACAGTCTTGTTTCTGGTGTAAGTTAAATGTGCTGTTACGATCACAAGACAGTATGCGAGATAAATAATGTACAGAGTGAGCAGTAGAAATAAATAAAACTGCGTTAGCATTATCTTTTCAGCATATATGCATTTACATAAAATGACACAGCCTAAAAATGTGAGTACTCATACGATGCGTTTCTAGCCTAGTTCTACCCCAGTGTACCTAACCTATCCTAGGTGTAGGGAGAAGTAGAAGTAGGTGAAGTATTCCTTACTATAGTATACTAAGAGTATGTTAAGTCTAGTATGCCTAGTATGCCAAGAGTCCCTCTAGGTTCTTGTCAGCCCCATACCTGAAGAATGAGAGAGGTAGGAATCTCTTGCCAGACTCGAACTCCAACACCCTGCAAGGGAAGTCAGATCACTGGAAGCTGGACTCTCTGCGTGCAGGAATGTCAGCGTCTTCTCAGTGCGTCCGGCCGGGAAACGGGCTTCTCTGAAGTCGAGGTCTCCTCTGATTTACAGGGGTTTGGGAAGGTATATTTATACCTGAAAATTACCTCAGAATGTTAGCATTGACGTTAGTTGGACAGCGGAAGACGTCATGAATGAACCCCTAAGGAATAACGGTTCATGCATAATATATGAGTCCTTGAAGAAATCAATAGTCCTGGGCTAGGGAAACTCCCGCAGCCTAAGAGTCTGTTTTTTTCATGAACTCATTGTGACGCTAGGGTGGACGGATGTCGGAGACCATGCCTGTATTTGGAGTGCACGGTTTATGCCTAAATAAGGACAGGGATTTCATGCCTATATAAGGGCAAGGCGAATTGTGCCTATATAAGGACATGATTCCAGAAAGCCCGTTTATGGACACCCTAGGAAGTATACAACACAACGCCTGACCTCATGATTGTGCACTGTGGTGGCAATGACCTAGGCACATTGACTGGGGTAGGTCTGAAAATGCTCATGAAGGATACCTTTGCACAATTGATGTTGCTTTTGCCTCAAACTGTCTTTGTATACTCCAATATATGCCAAAGACAGTGGAAATGGTCAAATCAATTCTGTCCTCAGATTGAGAAAGCTAGGAAGAATGTAAATAAAGCTGTGTCTGCATACCTCAGAGATCATAGAATGGGGTCCATCTACAACAACAACATACGTTTTGATATGGATGGCATGGACAGAAGTGATGGAGTTCATTTCACAGATCAAGGAAACAGAGTTTTTCTCAACAACCTGAAGCTGTGCATCCGCACTTACATGTAGCTCCAACAAACTTACAATGTAAACAAGGGCTCTTATTAGAGCCACCCTAAAACTCAGTAACACAGGCCCCCGCAGCCACCATGGTGCGGGGGGCCCCCAGGCTCCAGGGGGCCCCCTCAGCACAGTGCTACAACCAGAGAGCGCCTGATTGAGTCAAGAGGGGGCCCCTCCATGTACCTTGCAGGGGGGCCCACTCAAGTTTCATTACACCACCTCAGCCAAACTATGTTTGGTAACCGGGCAAAGAGCCCCAATTCCCCGCACTCCCTTCCACCTCCCCGCCTCCTGCGGCAGCCGGCATTCCTTTTCAACAAAGCCTGCTGCATCCTGCAAGCTCCCTTTCACCAAAAGCAAATCTGCTTCGCTTCATAAAAGCGAGAGCAAATTTCCTCCTCTCGCTTCCATCAAGCGAAGCAAATGTTTGCTATGACAGAGCCGCAACTCTCCATAGATCCCGCCATGCCATAGCAAACTACAATGTCCATGGCGTAGGCACCACGCCTCATTGTTGGAACCGGCCCTCGGAGATAACGAAACCCAGAGCCATGGAAAGCTCCTCAAGGGAAATTACACGATGCGCCTCCATCCAATTTAAAGCCCACGAACATCGTACTCCATGGGGCCGGCAGTCCGCAACAGACCCCGCATTTTAATTCATGAATGCCCAAAGAAGTAGTGCCCCCCGGGACAGTGTGGGGGAAGCTTCATCCTTCCACACTTAAATTTTACATATACCTCCAAAACACGTCCTGCTCCTCAGAGCGGAGGGGGAGGGAAGATTCCTACTCCCCCTATCATTATATTTACTCCAAGGAAGTGGCGCTCCCGTGACAGAAGTAAACCCCGCATCATAACTAAACATTGCTCCCGGGAACTGGCCCACCCGGGGGCTTAATTAAATGAAGCACTCAACACTGCGCTTCGTTTTTCTTTTGCCCACCGTGATTTCCAGTCCCTACGCGAATCCCGCCGAAAACATATAAAAATGTTTCTTTACGTTCCGACTCCCTGTGACACCCCCTGAGCATCCTAGGAAGGTCACAGTGTTCCTACCCTACCCTCTTCTACTTTTTTCCCCCTTTTCCCCCTACTTCTTTCAACCGACTCACAAAATGGCTGGCAACGCTTCCTAGTTTGAAGTGTTGGCAGCCAATCCCAGGCAAGCTCGTGCTCGGAACGCCTCAGCCAATCAGATCTCACAATTCTGAAATATCGATATCTGTAAATCTTTAAATATCTCAAAAACTACTGCACAGATTTACACCATTTAAACAAAAGCGTGCTTTCTGGACCAATATCTATCTCTCTGCCAAATTTGGTGTAATTCCGTTCAGCAGTTCGGACTGTAGCCGTGTCTAAAGTTTCCTATAGAAATTAACATGGAGAAAACGTGTTTTGGGACCCCCCTTTTTTCTCGGCCCCCCTTCACGAATCACCCCTAAACTTTTAAGACAGGAGCTGACCTGAATGAACAATTAGTTTTGAAAATTTCGTGAAGATTCGTCAAACGGCGCCAAAGTTATTAGCAAAACAAAAAACGATTTTCCTATGGAAACTAGGTTCTAACTATAACTACCTACTGGCGACCGCCAGTAGGTAATATATATATATATATATATATATATATATTTGTATATATATATATATATATGTGTATATATATATATTGTTAAACAATGGCAGCTCGTTAAACATGAAAGTGCTACTTGAAAGAATGTGTTTCAAAATTAAGAAAGATTGTGTTTTATATTTCCCTGTGCAATGTGATTATGGTAATTGTTTGTGGACTAAATATGCATTGACAGTAAAGAGACATTGGTGCATTATGCATTTCAATGCAATATGTTTGTGAGTTGTGTAGCTCCACAATACACAGGTAGCACTTAATTTGTATTTTAATGCAATGGGTAATTTTTTCTAAATATTTCATATATATTTTTTCTATGTCTATGTATGGGACAAGATAAATAAACCAATGAAAATGGCACTTACCAGAATGACAAAGGCTTTTGCTACAGCAGAACCGGTCTCTTCCAGTTGCTGGGTCGAGGGAGGTCCACAAAATAAAGAAGCCTTAATCTTACAGGCCTCATGTGCGTGCTATCTTCCTTTCAGGGAGATGGGGTTGTTTGGAAGGATATATAAATAAATATATATATATATATATATATATATATATATATATATATATATATGTATATATATATATATATATATATATATATATATATATATATATATATATATACATATATATATTATGCCATCACGTGTCCCTGTGGGAAGTGGCATGTCGGATCAACAACATTCCCAGTCAAGAAAAGAATCCTTGAGTACTGGAGAGCCATAACAAATCGTGATTTTAGCTACAGCACGGCTAAACATTTTGATGAGGTCCACAATGGCGACTGGACAAAGGGCAAATATTTTGGTCTATACACAATACCAAAACACCCAAGAGGAGGGAACCGAGTTCAAGCCTTACACAGACTTGAATCACGATTCATCCTACAGGCAAGCAGCATGTTCCCCACAGGGATGAATATTGATGAGGAACTTTTTGTACATTTGTAAATACTGATTGCTTTCCAATGCCCAACTCCATTAGTTCCACTAAGTGAGAAATATTGTTTTTTGTTCATTATGTGTTTTTTAATAAGTGTTTATGGTGTACCCCGCCTAGGATGCATTTAAGTGTTACACCCTATACCTAGCTACAAGTATATCGTAATAATGATAAATAGCATAGAATCCATAGATGTGTGACATTACATTGTTTTGCTGTAATATGAGTCTATGCATGGAGGTTTAGTAGATATTGGATATTCACTATTCTGTGTTTTTTGTTTCTCTCAACAGAATGGTCGGGCACTAGAGAAGGAGAGTAGGCACCATGAAATCATTAAGAGCACAGGAGGTTGAAGGACGTTCTCCGTAACTGTCTTCTCTCCACTAGCACGATTTGGGTAGAAGTAGGTTGCACCTTTTGACCACTTAAATCACATATCTTAACAGCTTC
This sequence comes from Calotriton arnoldi, assembly GCA_963921515.1. NCBI lineage: Eukaryota > Metazoa > Chordata > Amphibia > Caudata > Salamandridae > Calotriton > Calotriton arnoldi. The sequence continues at coordinate 166,624 of CAWUFW010013078.1, read as the reverse complement.
ACTGGAATATGGCACTGCAAATAGTTGGGTACAGACGAGAGATCAAGAACGCTATGCTTATAATTAGTGGTCACGACCTACTGGTCCAGAGATACATTACCAGGACAAGACTGGGGTACTAAACCCATAATTGCCTTTCCTCCTCCTACAATATTACCATAAATGAAACAACAGATGTTAATGGAAGTATATGCAGAATAACACGTGCAAACCTTTTATGCACAAGGGTACTTAACCCGAGGTAACTGGCGTAAACTTAGTAGTGTGGCACTTGGGTGTACGTTCCATCTTAACTTAAAACGTAACATGTAAAATAATTAATTTCTAATTATTGAAACATTATGAGGCTTAAGGGTCAGGAAATCATAAACATTGCAATTGTTAATTTAATTTTGAAACATCACTGAGTCTTTCATTTATATCAACTGTAGCACGCTGCGTCGTGCTGGTTACTGCTTCTTTAAATAAGTGTGGAACTGGCAAATGGTCATGTGACCAAGACCCCGAGAGAGGTCGAAATGCGTCTTTTTGCCAAATAAACCCGTTTATTTTTCACCCTCACACCGGAGTGGCTCGTCTATTCCTGCCTGCAGTAGCGGGGATTACCTTGTGTATATATATATATATATATATTGTTAAACAATGGCAGCTCGTTAAACATAAAAGTGCTACTTGAAAGAATGTGTTTCAAAATTGAGAAAGATTGTGTTTTATATTTCCCTGTGCAATGTGATTATGGTAATTGTTTGTGGACTAAATATGTAAAGAGACATTGGTGCATTATGCATTTCAATGCAATATGTTTGAGAGTTGTGTAGCTCCGCAATACACAGGTAGCACTTAATTTGTATTTTAATGCAATGAGTGATTTTTTCTAAATATTTCATATATATTTTTTCTATGTCTATGTATGGGACAAGATTAAAAAACCAATGAAAATGGCACTCACCAGAATGCTACAGCAGAAACGGGTCTCTTCCAGTTGCTGGGTCGAGGGACGTCCACAGTATAAAGAAGCCTTAATCTTACAGGCCTCATGTGCGTGCTCTCTTCCTTTCAGATATATATATATATATATATCTGGAACTGTTTCGCAGCCTGGTAGCAGCACGAAAGATTTATAAATTAAAACCGGACAGACATTTCTGAGGTCCACTGGAGGGCTACAAACATTACACAGTGAAAAATGAAGTAAAATGTCGGGCAATCGTACGGACTCAACTGTGAGGAACAATTAGCACTACAACGTCCGGCATGCTACTCACTGGAGAGTGCATGTTAAAAGCGGAAATGCACGCTGAGTGTATCCGTACCTGCCTGCTTCCCCCTATAATGAAGGAGCAGCCGCTCCGAAACGCGTCAGGGACTGAAGAAGAATTGGAAATGCTTGTGCCGGTTTTCCAATAAAGATTCTGTGAATCATCTCTCGTGGCGTGGCGTCCTTGAATCTGGGGCATCTTTTGGGAAATATATATATATATATATATAAACAAAACCTTTTCAGGCATAGTCTTTAAGGGTAGGAATGGCATAGTGCCATCCACACCGAGATAGAAAGGGACAAAGTCCATTGCCATTTCTACAGCAAAGTCTTTAAACATAGGATTAGCACAGTGTAATCCATGCCGAGATGTATAATGGCCATAGCCTTTTACCACTCCAGGCACAGTATTAGAGATTTCAATTTTAAATTACCATCCAAGCCAACCTGAAATGAATAAAAGCAACCCCTGACATGGGTTTCGCTCTCATTAGAGCTCTTCAGAGAGGTATAGCTTTGTCCAGACACAAGGGAGCACCCAGTATAAGTCAAAACAAAACTCTTTCAGGCATAGAGTGATGCATAAATTATGCAAAAAAAGAAGCAGAGAACTCTGGGTAGTTCTCAAGTGTAGGTGGAAAGCAGCTCCAGTATAGAGCACTCTCAACACCAGCGACACTCTAAATTTGCTCACCTCAAATGTCTGCTTTTCTATCAAAGTCTTTAAGCGTAGGATTAGCACAGTGCCATCCACGCCGAGATAGAAAGGGACAAAGTCCCATGCCATTTCTACAGCAAAGGCTTTGAGCATAGGATTTGCACAGTGCTATCAATGCCGATATATATTACCCAGTGGCGGTTGGGTAGTTATAGTTAGGTCCATAGGAAATGTGTATTTTGTGTTGCTAATAACTTTAGCGCCGTTTAACAAATCACCACCAAACTTTAAAAAAGGGTGCTACTTTTTGACTAGTTTGTGCATGGAAAGTTTCAAGGTGATTCGTTTTTTTGGGGCTGAGAAAAAGGGGGTTTCAATACACAAAATCCCCATGCATTTTCTATAAGCTTCTTTAAGAAGCACCGCCGCAAAAACTACTGAATGGAATTACACCAAATTTGGCAGGAAGCTAGATCCTGATCTGAAGATTGTGCTTTTTGTTATTTGGTGTATATCTGTTCAGTACTTTGTGAGCAACTAAGGTTTAAAAATATTTACACAGCCCCCCCACCTCGAGCTGTATTCAGTTTCGGGGACCACATCTCCCATGGCCAGATTAATTAATATGGGGAGGGGAGTGGGCGGCACCCATCCCTGAGCCATATTCGACTCCGGGGACCCCATCCCCTGGGACCTGATTCATTAAGTATGGAGAGGGCACCTTTAAAATGCTGTCATCTGCCAGGGTCATCAGTTTAAAAAAAAGGGAGGGGTCCACAGTGCCCCCCTTCTTGAGCCTTTATTGACCCAATCTCCCGGGGCCAGCTGACTTGCTATGTCCCGGGGAGCCAACCCATGGGACACAGTGATTTTCCTGCCCTCACCAGCTTGGGCAGGGAAACGTGTGTCTGCTCCTTTCTGGCAAGAGCATTTTTAAAAATCCTGCCAAATGGGAGTCAACACAAGCTTGCTTCCGGTGGGCGGGAGCTTTCAAAATGCTCCTGCCAGCTGGGAGCAGACTTGACATCTGTTTCCCCGTCCTCATTGATGCAGTGTTTGAGATGTGATCAGTGATGTCATGAATGATGTCATAGAACATATCATGAGCAACATAATATAGGAGGTCATAAGCAGTGCATGATGGGGGCACAAGTTATAGTTGATTCTGCTAATATAACTATTGAATATCTGTGTTTTTTTTAGTTCAAAACGTTAATGTTGCCACTGACATATTCATCTAACTATAATGGTACTTTAGCCTTTTTTTTAGTGAAAAAATATATATATGTCTTGGATGATGACGAATTTGTATCTCTCTTAACAGCTCAACCTACTACTCCCACAATGTATGTACTGCCTAAAGTTCACAAGAGTCTTGAGATTCCCCCGCGACGTCCAATCGTTAACTCCTGTGGCTCCTTATTGGAAAACACATATAGATTTGTAGACATTTTCCTCTTCCCCTACGTTGAAAATGTACCATCCTATATTCGTGATACAATGGATTTCCTAAATCAAATTGGCGGGATACCGTGGAAAGAGGACTATGTGATGGCCACCATAGAGGAGGTCTCTTTATATACCTCTATCAAACATGAAGATGGTATAAAAGCCAGTGAGTTCTTTTTGAGGACACGATCTCTAAGTCTACATAATCATACACAGATGATCTAGGACATGATGCAATTTTGTCTGACAAACAATATATTCATCTTTGATAAAAAAAGTTTTACAAGCAAAGCAGGGGAACATCCATGGGTACTTCCTTTGCACCCACTTATGCCAATCTCACCATGGGCTATTGTGAAGCGGAACATGTTTGGTCCGAAAAGAACAAGGCAGTGGCAGACAAAGTGGTGTTTTGGGTGCGCTTCATAGACAATTTATTTTTAATCTGGGAAGATGCTGTGGAGGAATTGGATCATTTTTTAAAAATCCTTCAATACCAATGCCCTTCAATTGAAATTCACCCACACCATAAGTCAACGTGAAATAGACTATCTAGATATACATGTATGCATAGAGAATAGCAAAATGTGTACTACCCTGTTTCGCAAACCAACAGCTTGCAATAGCATTCTTGTTGCTAATAGCGCGCACGTCAAATCTCTCAAATGGAGCATACCTTATTGCGAATTTCTACGGGCTCGCAGAAACTGTTCAGAAGATAAAGAATTTCAGTACAACTGGACCAGATGTACACCAGATTTTTGAGACGGGGATACCCTGTGGCTGTTTTGAATAACTCTAAACTGAGGGCTATGTGCAAGAAAAGGGAACAGTTGTTATATCCAAAAAGTCGAAAAGAAAGCAAGGATATTGCTCAAGGAGACCTCGGATTTATTATGCAATTCAACACAGCAAGTGGAGCAATCAGGGATGCCCTACAGAACCATTGGAGAGTATTCAGGAAAGGTGAGGATTTAAGAACATGTGCCACAGACCATCTCAGTATCACGTATAGAAAGGCAACATCTTTGGGGGATCTCCTAACACAGAGCTATTTTCAAAAGTCTGGACAAGGAGATAAGATATCGTATTGGTTAAGAACTAATGTTTTTAATAAATGCCATAAGTATAAAGCATGTAAATATGGGCAAAATCGCCAAGAAATTGTGACTTTTACTGGAGAGAAGAAAAAAATAAGAGAAAGGATATTATGTGAGACAACACATGTGGTATATGTCCTAGAATGTCGATGGGGGAAACAATACATCAGAAGTACCGTGAATAAATTGAAGCTAGGCATTCTACAACATATAAGAGCAATAACTAATAAAGACTTCACATATGCAATGTCAAAACACATTTGGAGAGACCATGGGGGAGATTTGAATATTTTTTTTTTTTGGCATTGAGAGGATCAGAGGATCAGAGGAGGGGAACGTGAACTATTCTTGCAAAAAGCAGAGTCCAAATGGATCATAACAGTGGGGACCGAGATTCCGTGGGGTTTCAACACTGACGCTGAGTTGCATACTTTTTTATGATACATCTTTTTATGATTCATTGTTTCATTGGACACTTTTGAGTTCCCTTCCTTTGTCATATCCCATCTTCTCTTCTCTCCATTTTTTTCTCTCTTTCTCTTTCTCTCTCCTCTCCTCTCCTTTCTCTTCTCTCCCATGGTTCTCTTTTAACTTGAGTCATTTGACAAATCAACAGCAGGGGGAAGAGTGAATGGTTTGAGAAGACTTTACAAATTTAGCTGGATATTAGAAACTGAATTTTGTTTGAGAAATTGTTCAAAACTATGTAACATCTGATCAGGACTGAATTTGTTGTGGTACATTTCTTTATAATTATGACATGCAACCATTTGGTTTGAGCCATTTTACTTGGGATACTTCATCAGGAATCAGGATATGTGCTTCTACCATATACTGAGGGTTTTTCTTTTTTGCACCAGCACTTTAGGTTGTTATGGGACATTCTATGAAATTAGTCATGGTGACATTGCTCGTGGTAGCAAGCACTTTATGGTCCCTAGTTAGTTAATGTCATTTACATAACTCTGTCCAATAGACTATAACTCCCTTTATGTTTACGGTTTACCCATATGTTCATGGATAGCACTTTGCACTTGCACTTTATTGTCATTTCAATACTGTTTGCAGGTGATGTAATTCCATCTGTGATATAAGGCACTTGCACTTTATATTCATTATAATATCTTAGAAATTCTATATATTACTTTAATGGTATAGATTTAATAATTTGCGTTTGATTGTACAATTATATGAATCAAGCTAACGTTGTGCTTTTATCAAAACATAAAAAGATTTGTCTTAGAGTAAATATAGAAATCCACTTAATATATCAATGAAGAATAGATTCTTTGGTGCTTTCCAATGACCATGAACGTATATGTCTAAATCTTTGTACAAGGGTATGAACTTTGGGGACAGGAGGAGACATGTTTTTTAGGGGGTACATAGAATGTCGAACAATCGTGGCAAGGTCTTCATTTCAAAAGATTGTCCTTTATTTATGGAATCATACGTCATGGTCAATTTGGCTTTGAGCCTTACATTGTGGAAGGTATACAAAAAGAGGATCTGATTAACACATATAGGATATCAATCTGAAAGTGGGGTTATCGGTTTGTTTAGTGTCACCCAGGTACTTTACCTCAATTGTTAAAATAATATTCTGTGGTGCTAAGTATATTTATAATGTTTACTGTATAATCCAAAGAATGATTGCATGCATTGCTGATCGATACACACAGCATAATATAGCATGTATATGTTCCTTTAAATTTATTTTAATGGGTGGAGGGAGGGACTGTTTAAGCCCCTTTTAAATGACACTCTGCACTTTGTACTCTATGACCTGGAAGAAGGCCCTTGGCAGAACCGCATAGGTCTGTTTCTTCCCATATTCACATGCACTCTGCTGTTTGAAAACGCAATGAAGAGCAAAAAATAAATGAAAACATTTGCGAACCTTGGATAATTCTTCTCTGTCTGGTGCTGTCTTCCTGAATCTGCCCTTTCATACTGTGGAGGTGATTGTGGAGGGAGTGAGCAGGATCCCTGTATCATATATATATATATATGTATATATATATATATATATATATATATATATATATATATATATATATATATATAATGTCAGAGTCCCAGTTATAAGGAAGGAAAACATAAAGGTAACCAAATACCTTTGTGCAAATTAGATATTGCTTGACGCTACGTTGCCAGATTCTGTTGCTCTACTGCCACCTATTCATGTCCGGAAGTGATTGTGGAACACCCTCTAGGTGATCACACAGATTCGCCGGAATGGTAGAGGATATCAGGGCTCTCAGCAACATACTTGGTTAGGCATCATGCCTTTTGAGTGTGTGGTGTTTACATAATCTTCCTCTGATTGTGGACAGCCTACAGCAAGTTATGAGCGTAGATGTGACAGTTTATTTCTTAAAGAACACAGTTAAGTGAAATTATGGTTATGAAATGATCCGAGAACCCACTGAAATTCTCCACTTTTTGTGGCCTACACAAACCATAACTAACCCTCTAGCCATGAAAACCATAACTTGCTCCCCAAATAGACTATTCATGCTTTCAAAATATTTGTACCAATACATAACAAGATTTAACAAAGGAATATTAAGATACAACAGGCTTCTCCAACAAGGAGCTCGTGGGCTACCGGAGCTCTAAAGGTACTTGTAAGTAGCTTCCCTCTGTGCAACCTTGACTAATAAATTAGAAGCTTTCACTTGGTTGAATTATATGTATACCAACATTTAGAGTGTATAGTTGAGATGAAAATGTGTTTATTTTCAGAGCTCATAAGCTGATATATGGAAAAAAGTGGCTGACTTTCCAATTGAGATTTAATGCTGATATTTGAATGATAAATCATGTGCCATTGGGAAAGCTTTTAACAGATGTTATCACCTTGGTGTTAGAGGCATTGCAGCTGTGGCTATTATATATTACCCATGTAAAGGCATTCCATATTGACAATGTGTTGTATCCTGCTTCTCCCTGCTCTTCTCTTTTTCTTGTCCTTTCTTAGTCTCTTGTACTCTGCTGCTCAGCCTGTCTCTATGATGTCATCCTTAGTTCTATCTGTGTATGTTTAAGTGTACTGTCAGTTACCTTGGAGGCTGAGCAGCAGGGCAGCTGCTCCCAGTGGGGCCTTTTACTGGATTCTACTGTCTTGATCACATGCTTTGTCTATTTATCCTATGACTTCATATCAACAATAAATCTACATCTAGAACACAGCAACCAAAGAGACATCTTTTATTTATTGGATTTTACACTGGCGACGATTGGAGAAAAGAAACCACGCGTAAAGAGAAGGAATTATTTAAGAAATTAAAGAGGAACTGAATTAAGCCCAGTGCTCAACGCTTTCAATGCCCCACCGGTGTCTATAACATCAGACAGCCTAAGAAGTAAGTTGAGCGTTTGTATGTTGCTTGGAACATGTCAAAAATCTGCCTTCGCATCGGATGATTACAAACAGATTGCTCATTTGAAGATTGGGGATTCAATATTACAAGTTTGGAGTCTTTGCAGTCTGCTGAAGTGTTTGATGCTTTTAATTGCCTGGTACCAACTTTTAAATGACTGAGAGTGAGATCGTTTATTCTGAGTGGGAAGTGCTGTCATCAGATCTGTGAAATAATCCTGTGTGGTGTGCTGTGAACAGTTGGCTAGTGCACCTGAGGGGAGCCGGAGAGTCTGCATCGTTGGAGCTCTTGCCACGAGGATGTCAGCCCATATACATGTGGTGAAATTTTATGATTTCATACTTTAGTCGGGGTCAAGGATCGGGTCCGGGTTTGAAGTGACTGTGAATGTGCTGCTTTCGAGTGAAAGTTAAAGCATAAATCTGTGCTTTCAGGGACTGCTCCGTTTCCCGATGCCATTGCGGACAGTTTAACTGTTATGTTGCCATTTAAAAACTGTGCACGAGCTGGAAAATGTGCATAAGGCTTACCTGGTTTTGTCTGACGTCCACAGAAGCTTCACTGCTGAAATGCACATCACAATGGATTATCCAGCACCTACGTGCCGAGAGCCACCCGGTGCAGCGTGCGCTGCGTACCGCCATTTTAGGGTTGGCATTTCGTCCTATCTAAAGTCAGTTCACCTTGTACTGTTCCTGCCTATTTCCGCCTGCGTCATTTGTTGCAACACAGCCTTTCTGTTCAAAAGTGTTCTTGCCTTCTTGTGCCAGACGTGCATTGCTGTGTTTACACATCTTTATTTTGTGCAAGGAATCACGCTTACACGTTTGCAGTTGGATAATGTGTGCCATGGCATCTTAATACAATTACAGCTTCAGAAGGACACCTTTTTATTTGGCAGTTCTACCATGTTCTCCATGACATCTTCTGTGCTTCCAATTTCTTTGCTTTTGGCGACTCTCTGTAAAGGAAAAGAGTATCGGTGTCTTCATTCTCACTTCAGTCTACAAGCTTTTTACACATTACTGCTTGAAGCCATGCCTGATGGACTGAGGTGATCACTGGTAGTAATCTTGCATATGGTGGCCACTAATGTAATCTTGTCTGATGTGGTCACTATTACAACTCCAATAATATTAGTGGATCTTAATGAGTTCCATTGAACATAAGTAGCTCTTACAACAAAAAAGGTTGGAGACCCCTGAGATTTAACAACACATATAAAAAAAAGACATAATACGTTATTCTTAGAAACCTCATCTACAATGAGAATGTTTAGGTAATATATACTGTAGTCACTGTTGTCACCATTTGTGCTATCATATGTCGCATCATGTGAGGTCATGAGCAGCCCATGTGGAAATGTTTAAGAAAAACAAAACTATTCATTTTTTTTCTTTCGGTATTTCACTGGAAATTTGCAGACTCAAATTTAGAGCTGTGAATATCACAAGTAAACCTGGGGCATTGCAGCATTGTGATTGGCTTAGGGGAGCCCGGGTGCTTCCTGGCTAAGGAAGAGAAGGAACATCAGAGAGACGGCAGCAGCGAAAAGGTAAGATTTTTGTTGCTTTTTTTTAACCCTGCCCTGCCACCCTCAATCTCCCTGCCAAATGCCACTGTAAATGAATGGATCTGTAGCGCGTGTGCTGGCCATTTTTCATGTTTAGCAATTGTGCAAAAATACAGCATTTTGCTAAGAATGGATGAAATATGTATGCAAATGAGATGAGCAGAGTGTAATATGCTATGCATTTAAAGCTTAATTTTTGCACAGTCACATGCATGATCTGCTGATAACAATTAGTCTTTGGGGCACTGATGCACTGGAAGATTCCATTATTTTCTTTTCTCAACTATTTGTAAAACCTATGTTTTTTTAGATATTGTATTTGAAAACTTATATTGAGAAATATGTTGTTTGCCTCAGTGTGCAGCCAAAATTTTTGAAAAATCAATTAATCAAGATCTAACTGGATATCTCAACGCCAATGACCTTCTAGATCCCCACAACATGGCTTCAGACCACAGCACCCCACCGAGTCAGCACTAATCATGGCCACTGAGGAAATATGCAGACAGCTGGACGGGGGAGGAAAAGCCATTTTGATCCTACTTGACCTATCAGCCACGTTTGATACTATTAACCATTTGGTATTAACGCAGCGGCTGGGGGCAATAGGAATCAAAGAGGAGGCCCTAACCTAGTTCGTTGCTGCAAGGGAACAGAGGGTGTGTTGGGGCAATTTTAGATCTGAGAGTTTCTCCCTCCCCTGCGGAGTTCCCCAAGGCTCAGCACTGTCGTCAACTTTATTTAACATCTATGTTACACCTCTGACCAATTTGATTAGGGCTCACGGTTTCTCTCTGATATCGTATGCTGCCGATACTCAGATTTTGATCTCTATTTCTTCAAATGTGAAAACCATAGCCGGGAGATTTTACAGCTGTCTGAAGCACATTATGGGGTGTATGCATCAGAATTATCTCAAATTAAATACAGGCAAAACGGAGGTCATGAAGTCCGGGAATGGGCCTCCGCTTTGGAATCAATCTTGGTGGCTGGCAGAAGCAGGTCCCTGCCCGACCCCCGCGGCAACAGTCAAGAACTTAGGTTTCCTCTTTGATGACCAACTAAACTTTGCAGGACAGATCAACCAATTGACATCTTCCTGCTTTTTCCTGCTAAAAATCTTGCGAAAGATGTTGCCTAATATTCCCCTAGACCTTAGAAAATCTGTGGTAGTTGCACTAATTCTCTCACAAATCGATTACTGTAATGCACTTTTCTTGGGCATAAATAAACGCCAACTGTCAAAACTTCAATCCCTCCAAAATGCCGTGGAACGAATGCTGCTCAAGATTCCTAAATACCACCATGTTGCCAGCAGCATTAAGGAGCTGCACTGGCTTCCGGTCAAGCAGCGCATTGAATTTAAGGCGCTATACCTCGTGCATAAAGCTTTATATGGTGGGGGGTCATTAGACCTACAGAAACATTTTCACTGGCACTCCCCATGGCGTAATCTTAGATCTGCCAATAAAGGTCTAGTCCAGGTCCCCAGAATACAAAAGGCTAGACGGGGAGATAGAAGCCTTTCCTATCTAGCATCTAAGCTCTGGAATGAATTACCGGTCATCATTAGGATCCAACCTTCTAGACCCCTGTTTAGGAAAATGCTTAAGGCCTGGCTATTCCCCCTACAGGAATGATGCTTTCACCTGATTCCACACTTGTTTCTTTGCCACTCCCAGTGCCAAGACGCCTCGGCATTTGTGCACTTTATAAGCTTTTTACTTACTTACTTACTAGAAGCCCACATACCTCTCAGGAGAAAGATGGGCTTTCTGCTACTCTCATTCCCTGTACTTAGAGTCTAGTATCAAGTAAATTTGCCAGGATTGCATTTGGTTACTAGATCAGCCCTCCTCCTCAATGACTCACACAACAGATCCGGCTGGGTGCCAATGGATTATATAAATCTGACATAATGAGATTTACACCACACTCAGAACCCTATTGTTGTGCAACCACGGTGAACGGAACAACATGTGCTCATGTGCTGGCTTGAATCAGAGTCAGGTGCATTGTTAATCACTCTGGCAATTATGAACCTCAAAGTATCCTTGTGTTTTCATCTGCAGTGTAAGCGGGCTGAGACGTCTAGGGGTGCAGTGATAGGGGACTCATGGCAAATTAAGAAGAGAATTATCAGGAATGGCTGCCTCTATACAGTACACTAACCTAATCTTTACTTTGTTTAGCTGCAACATGGAAGTAAAGTCTTTTGGGTGACACTACACAACTGGGAAGTGATCAAGCGCATTGATATTTGGGTTGGCAAACATATATGGTAGATGAACAAGCAAAATGATGATTTGCGTAAATGCCGTTCAATGAAGAAATCAAAATTACCCAATACATTTCACAATGTTCTGGATCTGGACATTTCCATGTTTTGACTAACCAAAGGAGTTCCCACAATTGTGACATTCAGATCTGACGGAATTGCATCACATGGTTGCTAAACTTGCCTGCCAAACCCTGCTCCAGCCCAATATATAGGGCTATTTCCAGCTTAACCTGGGACTTTGCTGAGATCCATACAGAAGCAGAGATCATCATGAAGCCTCGCAGTGGCACCTTCTTCCTCCTCCCTGTGCTGCTGGTTCTCTACTTGGGAGTGACCTCCATCTCCTGTCAAGGTAGGGCCACACAGACCCATCTCATGGTAGCAATTGTTGGTGAGCTACAGAACAGGCTCACACTGCATTTAGGAGATGACAGAATAGACCTCACAAACTGGTTTGTGCTTCCTAATCTCCTTTCTGCTACTGATTGTGTGAAACACTTTGTTGATTTTCTGTATTAATTACTTATTGTTTAGAACACTTTAATTGTTCTTGCCTTTTTTGGTTTTTTTAAGGGGCACCAGGATTATGTGCCAATAGAGGACCAATGTATGTGATAAACAAGGGGCATAAAGGAGCCCCCCGCAGCCCTCGCAGTATGGGGTGGACCTCCAGGGCTTCTTGTTTTGGAGGGGGCCCCCCTCACCCTCCAAGACATGCAATTGCATGCCTTGCAGAAAGCGTGCAATGGCATGGAATAAGAATTAGTTTGATGCTTGGGAAAGCCTCTTTGCTTTACCGAGCAGGCCCCCTGTAGTATAGGGGACCAACCATTCACGTGGCCACCATTGAGCCTATTTTAGAGGGGGGGTGATCCAGCGGGTTACTAGCAACAAGTATTCACACACCCAACACTCTCCTGGGCCCATTCATTCACACTACGCTAGCAAATCTCCGCTGGTGGGTCAGTTATACTCTTTTATCAAATCTCTGCTACCACCTATTTCCCTGATTGAAGAGTAATGACTTACCAATGGACCTTTTGACAACTGGGGATTAAATGAAAATATATAATACAATTTCATAAAAACACCTGAAATAATCACTGACTCAGAAAGTTTTAAAATGTTTATCCAAAAATTTAGCAGAGTAATAATACAAGTCACAAATACTTAGTCACATCTCAAGGAGGAAGCACTTTTCTCTAGTCACCTATTAATCACAAATGACGGTCCCTCAGAAAGGAGAAGATAGAGACAGCAGTACAACTAAAGAAAATACTTTTATAGTTACCTAAAAGGTGTGAACACCAAACCCCTTGGCCAAGGAGTTGGGAAAGGATCCCCAGAATAGGATGGAGACCAAGACCACCGGACCGGATTCAGGACAGGACAGATGACCTCTCTACCAACGAAGCCTGCGTCGTTCCCCTCTCTGGCACTTCGATCCTCCTCGATTCTTTTGTGTCTTCTTTCTAAAGAGTCCGCCGCCCCCCCCCTCAGGACCTCTTTGGACAGCGATTCACTCTGGATCGGCTCTGCATCAGCATCAGTTCCAAGCTCTAAGCTAACTAATTAACTAATCTATACCTATTATACCCTTCTATGCCCATGTACCTCCCCTTAATGTTGCAGAATTATGGGCCCACTATTTCTGATTGGACAGGGACAGGGGGTTGATCCTCACACATTTCAATTTAGTTCGATTTTCTTAAGACCATTGTTTTTAAAACCCGCCCCTCACAATTAATACATTTGCTTTATTTCCCACCCGTCTTGTACATGTTTTCATATACATGTTATATAAAAAGTAACAATTTTCAGGACATCTTGGTAGGACTTGGAAGGTGATCAGCGGGTCATGTCCTTGGACGTCTGCCAAGTTGACTTCATCGCTTTGCTTTGCTGGTCTTCAGAGCGCATGCGCGGAGCATGTCTCTCGAGCTGCCTTTAGCCAACCCCGGCCCATTTACGAAACTAATAAAAAGTCAAAGAAGAAACATATTAAACTCAAAATAAATGTTTTCACTGTATACCTCCTACTTCTACACTAATCCCTTTTACTTAATATATCTATCCCGCATTAATAGCTTTAGTATAACACACTATTAATTGCAGCAATGCGAAAGCTTTAGCAAGTGAGAATATTTAAGCAGCCGTTTTAGCATACACTGTGCAGAAGTAAAAGTTTCCCTCCAAGTAAAGAAAGACGTCATACCACGTGATATGGTTGACACATGCGCAGTAGGGTTCCTGCGTTTTAGCGGCCATTTTAGTTTAGACAAGGATTACTTGTTAGTGGAAAACACATAGGCAAGCGTCCTCTAGATGGCATTTTTGGTGTAATTCTGTGTAATATTAATAAAACATTACAAATTTTAGTACGATTTATTAATACTGTGAGAGATTATATCCGAGCAAGTCTCATTGTGAGTCCTTGCTCCATCAATCCCCTCTCTGATGGTGTTTCCATCAAAACTACCTACAAAATCAGATGCTAACTCAGCATATCTCAGTCACATTTTCGTTTTTATTCTTTTCATTCTTATTCTGTCCGTTCAGTCTTTTATAAATTTCACTTCTCAGATCTTCTAATTCAATCTTTTCAAATTTTCTCTTCTTCCCTCTTCCTGTTACATTATAAGTTTCTTTCTTTCTACAACATTTGCACCATATCATTATTGAAATTATTGTTATTGCTATCCCTACTAAGGGCACTAATATTTTACCTATAATTCCTTTTCCTACATTAGTAAACCAGGTACCAATTGACACAATGCTATTTGTCAATCTTTCCCATACACTATCAACTTCCAGTGGTTTCAGTTCCTCTTCAAGTTTTGTAATATTCTTTATGTATGTTCCAATTTCTGCACTTTTGTCCGGAATGTATGTGCAACAATGTTTTGTTTTCAATAATTTACAGACTCCGCCCTCTTTTGCTAATAATATATCAAGCGCAAGTCGATTTTTCATTAGCATAGATCTAATGGCAACCATCTCCGCATTAATCATCAGAAATCCTCCAGCAGTATCCGTTGATAAACGATCAACCACTGTAGACAATTTACATATTCTCCTTGAGTTCAGAATTACTCCCACTGAAGGTATCAATGCACCAAATATATCTCCTACAATTTCTGAAAAACTAGCTCTCTTACTACGTGTTAGTCCTCTGTAATTTTCATTGCTCCCAGTGTTTCTTTTTACGTGGTATATCTTTGGAAATACTATTCCAAAATAACAACTTCCATACCACTATGCAGGAAGCCTAAAGTAAGCCTTATTCCCACACACATAATAGATTCCAGGAAAAACTGAATCTGTTCCTCCTTTTAATCCCCAACCGCCAAGAATTAAGAAATTATGTTCACATTCACTGGTACCGATGAAAACATTGTTATAGTCAGTCTTTAACCTATGAAGACAAATTTTCCCCGTCTTTACAAAATCCAGAGCCATAGCAGCTTGAGCCTTGCCAGGTGTGTAAGTACCCTCTTTCTCAGCCCAAGGTGGAAGATAAGCTTTATGCTCAGAAGCTTTCTTTTGGAAATTTTGCCTTCTATCTTCAACTAAATTCAAAAATACCTTTTCTTCTTCATGTAATGAACAGGTTAGATTACTTATGTGTGCATGCGTTATATCTATTGACTTCATTGTTAAGAAAAATTCTCCCATAAATAGTGCATCTTGACTACTAAGCACTGGGTTCAGATTCTTTCGAATAGGAACCTCTGAAAATATTACATCTATATTTGAATAGTAATATTGAAGTTTCCCTGTTCTATAAAATAAACTAGTTAACACGCTACATGATATACCATAAGTTAAAGGTAAGTGATGATAGGTCAGACCCTCTGCTACTGATTCAGGTAACTTCATACAAACATAACAATCACTAACATCCATTGTATCTACATATTGAAACAATAGTTTAGTAAAGACATTTAAGCTAGTTTCATTATCTGTTACGATGTGATGAAAATCTGGTTCATCTTCTGCTTCTAATTCTACTCTGCCTTTTCTCAAATTATCTATCCTTGCCTTTGTCTCTGTGTTATTCTTTTTGTCCATTATCATAAGGTAAGGAATTGCTACGATCATAACTAACCACACTATAAGCACCACTACAAGACTACATATGCATATAGCACAGCATCTTTTGCAACATTTCCGTTTTGGTTTCCCAGCAACTCTGTCCTCAGCCATTTTGACCAAGAAGATTTCTCTCCTTTACTTTCTCCTCGAGAACTTTAACGTTATCAAGGTGGTCTCACTTCTTTTTCATAGGTCAATTCTGTACTTGTGCCTTCGTCACCACTGTCACTATTCTCGGAACTTTCACAGTCTTCGAGAATTACATAAGTCCAATCAGGACCTTTGAACTTATTGTTTACAAGTCTCAATCTTGGGCTTTTGCTGATGCAGATCCACTTGCTGATCCAGATGGACTTGTTACTTCATTCACTTGTTCTGGGTCTTCACTTCGAGTTACGATACGATATTTTAGTCTTTTAATAGCACTAGGCCAATGATCTCCTTTTCTGACCTTTTTATTTTGCACTGTACTTTCACCTTCTGAGTCTTTTCCAAGTACTCTTTTATTCCCATTAATGGGTGGCACAATTTGTTTGTCTTCGTTTTCAGTTTCTTTTTCTGTCCGCTCTTGTTCAGGTCTTATTGTGGTTTCTTCAGTTGCCTGAATTTGCGTCTCTACTAACTGACCCTGTTCAGGATTGGCGTTTTCTTGTTTGATATCTTCAGGTTCGACGTTTTCTTGATTTTCTTCTCCCTGAACGTGATTTTCTAATCCTAACTGATTCTGATCAGGGCTTATTGCACTTTGTACTTCTGCAGCCTGACCGCATTCTTCTAGACCTGTCTGTCCCTGCTCAAACTCTGTTGTTTCGCCATCAGTTTGAGCCCATTTTCCTATCCCTGACTTTTCCTGCTCAGGTTCACTTATAAATTTTATCATCTTATCCGGAGCAGGTTCTTCTACACCTGTCTGGTCCTCTCTAATTTCTTCTAATTTAGCTCTACTCTTGTGTTGATAAAGACTTCAGGTATATCCACCACTGGTATCCAGTCCTGACTGGTGCTCGGTTGTTCTTCTTCAGCTACTTCTGAATCTATTACTTGCGATTCTTCAGCTGTACAACCTTCCGCTTCCTCAGCTATTGATGCTGATTGAGGCTTTCTCTCTTCAGGAGCTGGCACCCTTTTGGTATGGCGTACATGAATCCAATTAGGTAATCCTGCACATTTCACTGCTGTGTTTGTAACCAAAATAATCTGACAAGGTTCTCCCCACCTGGGTGATAGACACGTCTCTCTGGTGTGATGCTTCACTACCACCCAATCTCCGGGGTTCAGATCATGCTCTTGTTCTGGCTGCCTGGAAACTGCGTCTTCTCCAACCTGATGAGAGACAGAATGCACTAGGTCAGCCAATGCTCTGCAATAATCTAGAACCATATCATCAGTTATGTTCAGCAGTTTATTTCCTGGTACATGCGCTTGTCTCATTGCTCTTCCCATAAGGATTTCATGGGGACTCAATCCTGTATTTCTATCAGGAATACTTCTAAGCCCCATCAAGACAAGAGGCAACGCATCTGGCCAGTTCAACGAGGTGGATGCACACATTTTTGACAATCGTGATTTTATTGTGCCATTCATTTGTTCAACCACTCCAGAAGCCTCTGGGCGATATGCACAGTGCAATTTCTGTTCAATTTTAAATGCTTCACAGATAATTCGAATTACATCGTTATTGAAGTGACTTCCTCTATCTGATTCCAAAGATACTGGGAAACCAAACCTGGGAATGAGTTGTCTTAATAATAGTTTTGCAACTGTTATGCTGTCATTCCTCCTAGTAGGGTAAGCCTCCACCCACTTTGAAAACAGACACACTATGACAAGTACGTATTTTAATCCTTTACATGGTGGTAACTGAATGAAATCTAACTGTAATCTCACAAATGGACCTTCTGCCTTTCCGATTCTTTCCAGCCCCACCACTGTTTTCCTTCCTGGATTATTCATTTGACAAGTTAAGCACCTCTGACAAAGGCTCTCTGCTGCAGCCCTAAACTTTGGATTATACCAACTTTGTCTGAAGAGTCTAATCATTGCATCTCTTACTACATTTGTGTCTCCATGATACATTCTGGCCATTTGTGAAATTAGGCAATCGGGCATGACTGGTCTGCCATCTGAATAAACCCACACATCATCATCTGCTCTTTGGGTACAACCAATTTTTACCCAAACATCTTTTTCACACTCTTCAGCATCATCTTGCAATCTTTTTACATCATTCCATGTTTCAGGTGGTGCACACAACATAAGTTGGCAGCTGATTCCCATTGTTTCAACTTTTCTGTTTACTGCCATTCTATTGCTGGCACAATGTTGAGCCATTAGGTCTGCATATCTGTTACCGGCTACCACCCAGTCATCTCCTGACTGGTGTGCGGCACATTTTACCACTGCCAATTCTTTTGGTAATTGTATTGCCTCCAATAGTTCTTTTACAAACTGTCCATTTTTGATTGGGGATCCTGAAGAAGTCAGAAAATCCCTCTGCATCCACAGTTGGCCAAAATCATGCACAACACCATAACCATATTGACTGTCCGTAAATATGGTCACCTTTAAATTTTTCCCAATTTTGGAGGCTTTAATCAGAGCGCCCAATTCAGCTACTTGTGCAGATTTGACCCCTGGTAAATAGGATGGTTTGACTATTCCAGTAAGTTCACATACAGCATAAGCTGCACTCAATTTGCCATCTTCATGCCTTAAGCATGAGCCATCCACAAACAACTCCCTATCTGAATTCTTAAGGGGCGTTTCCTGTATGTCAGGACGTGGCTTGGTGCACAACTCTGTGATTTCCAAGCAATCATGTTCTTCTTCATCGTTCTTGACTTCCTCACAATATGGATCTGGCAATAAGGTTGCAGGATTTACAACTGTGCACCTAGCTATGGTCACATTTTCAGCACCTAGGATTATTCTCTCATATTTAGTCATCCGACTAGGGGTAAGATGCTGAGTTCTGGTTCTTGTCAACAGAATCACGACTGCATGTGGGACAAACACTTTAACAGGATGTCCCATTACAATTGACTCACTTTGTTCAATGCTCATACAGGTAGCAGCTACTGCTTTTAAGCATCCTGGCAATGCTGCTGCCACTGGGTCCAATGTAGCAGAAAAGTATGCTATAGGACGTCTATCCAAACCATGTCTTTGTGTTAGGACTGAAAGTGCGCAACTTTCTCTCTCATAACAAAACAATGTGAATTCCCTTGTATAATCAGGCATGCCTAGGGCAGGTGCTTCACATAAAGCATTTCTTAATTTTACAAAGGCGCTGGCACTTTCATCATCCCATTCAACTGGGTCCTTTGCCTTCTTTTTCGTTAACTGAATTAAAGGCTTTGCCAGTAGAGAAAACCCTACAATCCATTGTCGACAGTATCCCACTATTCCAAGAAACATTCTCACCTCTCTTTGTGTTACTGGCATCTTAATTTGTTTGATTATTTTTATTCTCTCAGAGGTTATTCTTCTTTTTTTCCCTCTCAATTTGGTGTCCTAAGTATTTAACTGCTGTTGTACAAAACTGTAACTTCTCAGGTGACACTTCCTCAGCCAAATGATTTAGTAATGCAATTGAGTCAGCGACACAGTCGTCATGGGTGCTAGATGCCACTAGTAAATCATCTATATACTGCACCAAGACTGAATTTCTGGGCATTACTAATTTCTCTAGACACTTCTTTAGTATCTGATTGAAAATTGAGGGACTTTCTGTGTACCCCTGAGGAACACGATTCCACACATAAACGCGATTTTCAAATTTGAAAGAAAACAAATACTGATTATCTGGATGCAATGGAATTGAGAAAAATGCTTGCCACAAATCGATTACCGTGAACCACTCTGCATTCCAGGGTATTTGGTATAAAATTACTGCAGGATTTGGCACTATAGGACAACAAGGTACCACAATTTTATTTATCTTCCTTAAATCCTGAACAATTCTATATTTGCCACTAGGCTTTTTCAACCCCATGATCGGTGAATTACAGGGGCTACTCATGATTTCTTTTAATATACCTTGTTTCACCATTCTGCCAATTTCCTCAATAACTCCTGCCTTCACTTCGGCACTCATCTTGTACTGTCTAGTATTTGGAAAAATTGCACCTTCTTTTACAGTTATTTTTACTGGGTCTATATTTACCATTAGACCTACTTCTTTTCCAGTGAAATCCCATACCTTTGAGTTTACTGTAGTTTTTAACTCTTCAGGTAATTCATCTTTTGTTATCAAGGAGTACATTTCATCTACCTCAGTACCTTGTTTGGCTATCATAAATTTGTAGACATGATCTTCGTCCGGGGTCTGTATTGCAACACCATCCGGTGTGCAGAAAATAGTGCAGTTCATTTTGCACAACAAATCTCTGCCCAGTAAGTTTACTGGACTAGAATCACACACCACAAATTGATGCATTTCTCTGAAGTTTCCAATTTTTACTTCCATTAGTTCTGTAAGGGGTGTTCTAATCTTTTGATTTGCTACACATACAACTTGGATAGCTTCTCCAGAGAGAGGGAGGTCTGGAATGTCTGCTGTTCTCACAGTAGACCGGATAGCACCAGTGTCCAAAAGAAGGGTGATATCATTACATTTTACTTTTCCTTCAACGTATGGACCTGACTGATCTACCGGCAAGGAAGCACCAAGTACGCACTCCTTCTCCCCCTCTCTTAGGCACTGTCATTGGTAACTATATGGATTAAATTCATCCTGCAAAAGAAACTGAGTAGTTACATATTCATTCTTACCACTTCCTCCTTGATATCCGACGTCTGTATCGTGCTTTGCTCTACTTACATTACCATGAATGGGAGCCGGTGGCAATTGACTCTGATGACTTACACCCTGTTGTGAGTCATTCTGCATCTGTGGATTTAAATTATGATTTGGGCCATTATTATTTTGAATCTTTTTATACTCATTCTTCCAATGTCCCAACTTTCCGCACCCATGACAAGGAAATTTCTTTTTAGCCTCCTCCCATCTCATTCGTCCTCTTACCTTTCCACCATTTCCGGTGTCTGCATTCGATCCCGATTCTTTTCCCTGATTTTCAGATGGGTTATTCCCTGACGCTCAGCCATTTTCACTTGAGCCCACATTACCTTCTCTTGTAGTTTCTTGTGCCTGTCCTCGATGTCATCCCCACAGTACTTAGCATATTTCAAAATTTTGTCAATAGGTTTTCCCTGCCAATATAACATATGTTGCTTAATCATTTGACAAATCTCTGGCTTTAAACCATAAACAAACCGATAGACGAACTGACTCATATTCTTATCTCCAATATTTTCAAATCCACTATACTGTTTGAACATCTGTAACAGACGCTCATAGTACGCGTGAACTGACTCATTTGCTTCTTGGGTAGTTCTGTCTATTTTCACCCAATCCGTCTCCTTTGGGGGTATCTTTCCTTTCAAGTACGTGATTACCTGATGATACTTTTTCATCACGTCATTTGATGGGGCACCTGTCTTTGAATCCCTAGGATACTCTTCACTAGGCCAGTCGACTGTAATTTTACAATCTGTCCATAAATCGGCAGGTACCACTATGTCAAACAGACCATCTAAGTCCTTCAACAAAACTTTTGAAACATTCACAAACCTCTCAACCTGCTTATACCATTCAATTGGTTTTTCTCTCAATTTTGGAAAGTCATTGGTAAATGACAATATGTCTTGTGTACTCCACGGAACATGAACATAACCTCCTCCTGGTACCTCTCGCATTGGATACATCTGTTCTACTTTTCCTGTTTCTTTCAACAAATATTCAGATGCCGTTCTACTTGAACGTGCTTCTTCCTTTTTCTTTGTCCATCTAGCTTTCCATTTATCCAAATCTCCCCATTTCTGTAAAACTGTCATCAATTCCTTAACTTGCAATTTTCTACCAGATGCATTCATATTTCCTAGGTCTTTGTCAGTAAATTCTGCCCTACATGGTCTATGCAAAACTTTTGACTTCCTTATTTCAATTCCCATTTCTGAAGCCAAATCTGTTAATTTTTCATGGAATATTTTCACATTTCTGGTTATACTCCTGCATATGAACAGTAGTTCTTCTTCACTATATGTATTCAGGCAATCTACTCCTACATTGCCTGCTATCATTTCTTCTAATCCGACTTTTAATTTATAAATGTCCAAAATTTTTGGAGGTGAACTCTGTCTGTCTATTCCTTGGGCCCATCTTTCTAAGTCTTCTGGAGTTACTACTGTTGCACTTTTGGTTCCTGAAGAGGTTATTATATTTACATCCCTTGAGCAACGAGGTGTGGCTCTTCTGGGAGTACTATTTGCAGATTCTCGAATAGGCAAATCCATTAGTGAAATCATAGATTCACAATCACTGATATGATCATCAATTATTACAGCTTCATTTTTAGGGTTTTCCACAGGTGTAGGCATAACTAAAGGTTTCGGGCAATTTACTTTGTCTCCGTATAAAGGAACTACGGGACCAATGGTTACAGGTATAGTCAATGAATCAGGATGTACATTCAACTGTGTTATTTTCTGTATTAGTTCTGCTCTGTTTCTGTCTAAGGCCTCTCTCTCCTTTTCCTGTAGTACCCTATTAACTGGTGGATTATGCAGTACTTGAGGTACTAGCGGTGTTCTCAAAACCGGTGCACTAGGAGTACATCCACCTAACCCTTCATGGTATGGTGGAGGGTTCTTTAATATTTCTTCCATGAATTCATCTTCAGAATCTCCAAACCCTGTCATGTGTTTGGTCTTTTCTTTGCATTTGCTCCCTAATGGCTCATCTGCCATTATTACTGGATACAAACCCTCAGTGAGCATTGCTCTTCTCCACTGTTTCATCTGACTTTCTCTTGTCTCATTCTGGTGTCTTGGGAAAAATCCCCTGTATCCTCTATTACTTCTGGGTCTGTCCCTTTCAAATGCTTCTGTCTCCCATTCTTCTAGGGCTTCGTACTGCGTTAGTCTTGGTCTGGGTTCTAAATCATTCATCCTTATTCTCAAATTTTGAAGAATTCTCCCATTGAATGTTCCATTCTCTGGGAAAGCTAGTAATCCGTCATCTTTTGTGTATTCTATCCAATTTTCTAACCATACACAAGTATGATAACCCCTTTCCATCATCATAAATGATGCGGGCGTCTTTGCTGGTGGAATGAGAATTCCTTCCCTAGTTTTGATGGGCTTATCTTTCTTAAAATAATTTTTGATCTTCTGAACGAACGATAATTTCCTCTTTTCTCCGTACATTTTGGGTAAATATCTATGTATTGAATTATATTCTGCAAAACCTAAAAATCTCCTGTCTGGACGGGTTCCTGTCAAAGTCGGATCACGTTTCCACATATAATCTACAATGTCCACTAAGATTTCGACTTCTATGCTGACAACCAATCAAATTCCAGAAAACATTGGTCTCGGGACCAATCCTAGCGTGACTTTTCTGTGACGTCTATCTGACAACCCCTCCTTTACAATCTGTGCTTCTCTGTCCCTCGCTGATCAACCAATCCCAGCGCGGCACTTGTGATGTCAGCTACTCCTTACTATTGACCCCTCCTTTACAAGCTCGCTCCATGCCCGCTGTTTCAACCAATCCCAGCGCGGCACCTGTGACATCAGCTACTACTCCTGTAGCTGACCCTCCCTTTACAAAATCATACGCAAACTTTTATTTCTTAATACTTTTCATTAAAATTCAGTAACAACATAAAACATTTGCTATCATGCCAGTTTCTCTAAATTAAAAGGATAGAATCTTCTCACACTTAGTAAAACCCTTCCGTTTACTAGACATACACTACGAGTAAAACCCTTCTGTTTACTCTTCACTTAAGCTTCGGAAATACCTGCTACTCATCCAATGTTACCCTTACTAGGTGATATAACATCAAGTTTTCACCAACGTATTCATTTGATGTCACTCACTCACCCACAGAGTCCCTAACAAGTACTGATAGCCCTACTTAACTCTTCAGTACTATTTCTGCCTGACAGATAACCTCACTGCAGTATGGTTTCCACTTACCATCCGCTATTCAAGATTCCCCGGGGATTTCTAGACAACATAAAACAAAACTTTTAAACACACGGATGTTAGTTTATAAAAAGAAAATTTTCATTACCCAGTCAACAAAATCCAACCATCCTCTGATAGCCAGAAAACTGATCCAGCGGGTTACTAGCAACAAGTATTCGCACACCCAATACTCACCTGGGCCCATTCATTCACACTACACTAGCAAATCTCTGCTGGTGGGTCAGTTATACTCTTTTATCAAATCTCTGCTACCACCTATTTCCCTGCTTGAAGAGTAATGACTTACCAATAGACCTTTTGACAACTGGGGATTAAATGAAAATATATAATACAATTTCATAAAAACACCTGAAATAATCACTGACTCAGAAAGTTTTAAAATGTTTATCTAAAAATTTAGCAGAGTAATAATACAAGTCACAAATACTTAGTCGCATCTCAAGGAGGAAGCACTTTTTATAGTCACCTATTAATCACAAATGAGGGTCCCTCAGAAAGGAGTATATAGATACAGCAGTACAACTAAAGAAAATACTTTTATAGTTACCTAAAAGGTGTGAACACCAAACCCCTTGGCCAAGGAGTTGGGAAAGGATCCCCAGGATAGAATGGAGACCAAGACCACCGGACCGGATTCAGGACAGGACAGATGACCTCTCTACCAACGATGCCTGCGTCGTTCCCCTCTCTGGCACTTCGATCCTCCTCGATTCTTCCGTGTCTTCTTTCTAAAGAGTCCGCCGCCCCCCACCTCAGGACCTCTTTGGACAGCGATTCAGTCTGGATCGGCTCTGCATCAGCATCAGTTCCAAGCTCTAAGTTAACTAATTAACTAATCTATACCTATTATACCCTTCTATGCCCATGTACCTCCCCTTAATGTTGCAGAATTATGGGCCCACTATTTCTGATTGGACAGGGACAGGGGGTTGATCCTCACACCATGTCAATTTAGTTCGATTTTCTTAAGAGCAATGTTTTTAAAACCCGCCCCTCACAATTAATACATTTGCTTTATTTCCCACCCGTCTTGTACATGTTTTCATATACATTTTATATAAAAAGTAACAATTTTCAGGACATCTTGGTAGGACTTGGAAGGTGATCAGCGGGTCATGTCATTGGACATCTGCCAAGTTGACTTCATCGCTTTGCTTTCTGGTCTTCAGAGCGCATGCGCGGAGCATGTCTCTCGAGCCGCCTTTAGCCAACCCCGGCCCATTTACGAAACTAATAAAAAGTCAAAGAAGAAACATATTAAACTCAAAATAAATGTGTTCACTGTATACCTCCTACTTCTACACTAATCCCTTTTACTTAATATATCTATCCCGCATTAATAGCTTTAGTATAACACACTATTAATTGCAGCAATGCGAAAGCTTTAGCAAGTGAGAATATTTAAGCAGCCATTTTAGCATACACTGCGCAGAAGCAAAAGTTTCCCTCCAAGCAAAGAAAGACATCATACCACGTGATATGGTTGACACATGCGCAGTAGGGTTCCCGCGTTTTAGCGGCCATTTTAGTTTAGACAAGGATTACTTGTTAGTGGAAAACACATAGGCAAGCGTCTTCTAGATAGCATTTTTGGTGTAATTCTGTGTAATATTAATAAAACATTACACATTTTAGTACGATTAATTAATACTGTGAGAGATTATATCCGAGCAAGTCTCATTGTGAGTCCTTGCTCCATCAGGGGCATCAATTTGTGTTACGCCACTTGTGATGGAGCTGTCTAAATTATGCAGTAAGAAAAAGCAAATTATACAACTTAATGCAGTTCATTAATGGCCTTGTTATTTCTTTATTTTGACATTTTAGCACACATTAATGCTGTCTGTGCAGCTCTTTCAGTGTATTAGTACCACCATCACTAATTAATTACGCCTGATTGCAGCAATGAGCAACTGAAAAGTGGCAAAGGGTCTGCTGCAGTGCGGCACCACGTATGCACTTTTCTTTAGTACCATTTGATCTGTTTGAACTAGTAATATTATGTTTAAATCTGCAAATTATGCCGCAGTTGGTGGTTTGTGTGGCGAGTGCAAGAAATCCAAAAATATGCAGAAAGCACCCAGGAATTGCATAATTCCAGTGGCCTTGATTATGCTACAACATGTTCATTTTGTTTCAAATGATTGCAGAATTACCGCCCCTACTGTCATTTGCAGAATCTTTTATTAGTGTCTATCTTTAAATCTGATTCTTATTTCATGTCAGCACATGAGATATACTCAGTAATACGGCCAATTTCACCTGCATATATGCACATATTTAACAGGCAATTTATTCATTACTCTTGTTCATTGAATGGCGGAGAGAAATTTTTAAATATTGAGCTCAATTCTTTATAGCATCCGTGGCCCATAATTACCACAGTGGTGTGTTTAAGTTTGCTAATGTCACAGAATGCAGCATACATAGAAAGAACAAAATGCGAGGAGAAATTAATCATTTCTCCTTGTATCACCATCCTAAGACCAGGTTTTACCTGGCCTTAGTTTTTGGCACTGTTCCATCAGAGTAAATAAGCGGCAGCGCCAAAAAGCAATGGGTACTGCTGCCGAACGCCCACTGCAACACCCAATGCACGGCCCTTTCAAGCGAAGTGAAGAGTGAAAAGGGGCCTTATTTACAAGGAGGCATTAAGGTACATTAAGTGGCTTAACACCACTTTGTAAATAAGGAGAAGGGGATATCGCCACTAGAACGTCACTAAAATTGACATTCTGGTGGCGATATCCCCTTGTAAACATGCCCCACAGTGTCTTAAATTAGTGCTTCCGAGGCTCACTTTATGTGACCAGCTCTAAGTAAGCCTTTTCAGGTAGGGACTTTTACTTTGTGCTTGAAAAGTCTTGAAATGTCCTTTTCCTGAAGCATCTTTAATCATTGTATTTCCCTTTTATCTAACTATGTTTTGGCCATATTGCAGTAGTCTGAAAAATGGGTTTAATGTATCTTTAATGATGACTCCATGTATTTTGCTGCTCACTGACTTTCTCATCTTTCTGTTTCCTTCATAAATACCAATGTGTCATGTACTCTCTGTTTTATTATTATTGAGACACTTATTGTAAAGGGCTCAAAAGAGTAGTCACCCATTAACCCACAAATAAAATATACACCACTATTGGGTAATGTGCGGGGAGAACCCGTTTACAGCTTAAACCAAGAAGTCTCTGAAAGTAGGTTAATGTTCTAAAATGCATTCCTCGCAGCTGCTGCTGCAGTCACTGGCTAACACTGCACAGGCCTGTGTTCATCTCTTGCAGATGCAGGGATGTGTTAGGGAAATTAGAACTGGCCACAGAGCACCAAAGATATCCATTTATGCAATTTTTTTCTGATGATGTCATCTGGGTCACTAGCTACGGATATTTTGTTTTTAAGCACCCCAAATATCGACACCAGAATATCGATGAGTCAAAATATCAAGACAAAATGTCAAAATAAAATATCGACAGGTAAGAGAAAGTCTGCTATAAATTTCAGGTTGCATTGTGACACAATTATTCTGTTTTATGGCAGGAACGTGCCCACCTGACGACGCGCCTCCAGGAACAGTAACCACCTGCGATGAGAGATGTGATGATTGCAAAGACAACGAAATGTGCTGCCCATACGGATGCTCTCTAATTTGTAGGCCGGTTTATAAAGGTACGTGCCTCTTTACATTACATCTCACTCTATTTGCTGCAGCAACAGCCATTTTTGGGTTAAACTTGTGACCAATGAAAACTCTAGAAAAATGTCCCAGTTAATGACTGAATCAACCTATTGGTAGTTAACATGCATTGTGTAGTTCCTTCATCAGCCAGGGTCAGAAGGCACAGAGTTCAGATCTAGAGCATCAGGGTGTGGACTAGAGCTGAGGCACAGGGTTCAGGATGTTGCCCATTAATGAGACTCAGAGAATAGGTTCAACACGAGAGATCTGTCTTGTTGACTTTTAGGTTTAGGTTTACATTCTCAAAAAACTGATGGTGGCCGAATGCAAGAGAACACGATTAAGGAACACCGCTCAAAACAGTGGTCATTTCAACGCCAGAAGCACTCAAAAGAATGTGAGCCAACCAGCTTTGGGCCATTAGCACTATGACATTTCCTGATCTTCATGCATTTCTTTTCAGAACTTTATGCCACATTTATTAAACGTTCGCGCAGCACAGCACAGCACAGCAAACCACCTTGCTGCGCTCCACGAAAGGGCAGGAATGTGCTGTATTCAACATTATACAGCGCATTCCAGTCCTTTCCTTGCGCTGGCGCCCTTTTGGCTGCCTAGTGCCAATGCATAGCAAAACCAAAGGGGATGATGGACGGAGTGTTGAACATTGCAAGCACTCACCCCCAGTCAACTGATCTGGGTTTAATCCATCATCATTCTTTAGCTCACTCCGCCACCCCAGTTCAGACATGGCCATATGCAAATCAGTCTGACACTGTGCCTCATGGGAACAGTCCAGCCCGAACGGCCAAGCCATGTCTTCCCTGGACCGGAAACAAGCATCCTGGGACCGGTTTCTGGCTTACAGCCGTCATCAGCCAGGCTATCTTGAATCCAGTGGCAAAGTGAGCAAGGGACCCACATCCTCACTACACCACTGGATTCAAGCTAGCCTGGCTGAAGAAGGGTGATGCCCTGAAACCGGTCCCAGGATGCTTGTTTCCGGTCCAGGGAGGACCTGGCTTGGCAGTTCGGGCTGGACTGTTCCCACAAGGAACAGGGTCAAGACTGATTTGCATATGGCTGGGTCCAAACTGGGGTGGTGTGGTGAGCAAAAGAATGATGGATTTAACCCAGATCCTTGTGACTGGGGGGTGAATGTCTGCATTGTTCAGCATTCCGTCCATCAATTGTTTCTTTTGCATTAGTCGTCCTAAGTAGGAAGGGTATGCCCAGACGTGGGTCCCGTGCTCACTACACCACTGGATTCAAGCTAGCCTGGCTGAAGAAGGGTGATGCCCTGAAACCGGTCCCAGGATGCTTGTTTCCGGTCCAGGGAGGACCTGGCTTGGCAGTTTGGGCTGGACTGTTCCCACAAGGAACAGGGTCAAGACTGATTTGCATATGGCTGGGTCCAAACTGGGGTGGTGTGGTGAGCAAAAGAATGATGGATTTAACCCAGATCCTTGTGACTGGGGGTGAATGTCTGCATTGTTCAGCATTCCGTCCATCAATTGTTTCTTTTGCATTAGTCGTCCTAAGTGGGAAGGGTATGCCCAGACGTGGGTCCCGTGCTCAGTACACCACTGGATTCAAGCTAGCCTGGCTGAAGAAGGGTGATGCCCTGAAACCGGTCCCAGGATGCTTGTTTCCGGTCCAGGGAGGACCTGACTTGGCAGTTCGGGCTGGACTGTTCCCACAAGGAACGGGGTCAAGACTGATTTGCATATGGCTGGGTCCAAACTGGGGTGGTGTGGTGAGCAAAAGAATGATGGATTTAACCCAGATCCTTGTGACTGGGGGTGAATGTCTGCATTGTTCAGCATTCCGTCCATCAATTGTTTCTTTTGCATTAGTCGTCCTAAGTGGGAAGGGTATGCCCAGACGTGGGTCCCGTGCTCACTACACCACTGGATTGAAGCTAGCCTGGCTGAAGAAGGGTGATGCCCTGAAACCGGTCCTAGGATGCTTGTTTCCGGTCCAGGGAGGATCTGGCTTGGCAGTTCGTGCTGGACTGTTCCCACAAGGAACAGGGTCAAGACTGATTTGCATATGGCTGGGTCCAAACTGGGGTGGTGTGATGAGCAAAAGAATGATGGATTTAACCCAGATCCTTGTGACTGGGGGTGAATGTCTGCATTGTTCAGCGTTCCGTCCATCAATTGTTTCTTTTGCATTAGTGCCAATGCAGGCACCCTTGTGCCGTGGTGCAAGGGTACCTGCTTTGTATGTAGGCTTGTTTTTGTGTAGGAAGAGACACCGTCATGCACAAAAGCAATCCTCTGAGGCACTTTCCTCTTTTCGAATGCAGCACACATAGAAAGAGGAGAAAAGGAGGAGAAATTAGGATATTTTTACTCTTTACACCTCACCTGGAGAGGCGTAGCATTTTGACGCATTCCCAGGTCTACCAGTAATGCTAAATCTGGGAATGCGCCAAAATGCATCTAAGACCTCCCTGGGGCAGAGTAACAAAGCAACTTGCGCTGCATTGCAACATTTAGCACACATTACCAAAGATCACATCTTTATCACACATAGATAACATTTCATTGCAAACATATAGCAAGACATCTGCAGACATCCATGCACCTATACCAATTGAATTCTTGTAGTATATCAGAATTGTATTGCCAGAAATATCGTCTGACATAAATATTGAGCCCTAAGTATTGTTTACAAACATAGGGGCATACTAACAAGGACAAGCGATAATTATCGCTAAACGCGCTTAGCGATTTTTCATTATCGCCGTCTATCGCTGGAATACATCGCCGTGCTAGCGGCGTATCAGCAACGCTTAGCTCACAGGTGATGTAAAATCCTGCGATAGACGTCGATAACCAGCAATAACGTTGGAAATGCAGCGATAATTGCACATCGCTACTGAACAGCTTGCTAATAGGTAAGTGTGCACTTAACCATTCAATCCACCTCCCATGCAAATGATGGTTAAGTCAAGAATAAAGCAGGTGTTAAAATCCTGCGGTAACCCCGCTTAGTGCGACTTTTTTTATTGCGTCGCGTGTCCGGGGCCGCATTGTAAATAGTGAGTAGTTGTGTCTGCGACTGTTTCCATGTAGGTTTAGGGAGGAACGCCCACTTTGCATGTCATTAGCGATATTTATCGCTGACATGCAAAGTGGAGAAAAGACGGCTGCTACCTCAAGGAAACACGCGTTAGCGTGTCCTAGATAATAGAGCGATATTTACATCGCCGCTTTTCGGCCGAAAACGGCCGCTAAAGCGGCGGAATGGGGCTTGATAATATGCCCCTTATTGTCTAGGCAATTGAAGATTTTCTATTGTTAACGCTAATCGGGCATCATTTTTGCAAACTTTATTTACCACACAAATTTTACAGACTCCGATACACACAAACCTCAAACATATTAGATCTGCGCACATAAACTTACAGGCAGTCTATGCCCTAGGAAACAGATTTATAGACATACTGAAAAACCACATACAGGCAGACACATAGGGGCATATTAGCAAGACCGGCGATAAAATTGTCGCCGTTTTAGCGGCAGGAAACTGCCGCTAAAACGGCGATAATGGGCTTGCTAATATGCGTTATAGAATTCCAATAGAAGCCCAGGTTAGATGTGCAGGACACCTAACCTGAGCTTCTATTGGAATTCTATAACGCATATTAGCAAGCTCATTATCGCCGTTTTAGCGGCAGTTTTCTGCCGCTAAAACGGCGATAATTTTATCGCCGGTCTTGCTAATATGCCCCATAGTTCGGCGTATACATGCAATCATTTAGCACAGACAGGTTTATGTATATGGCTAGGGTTAAGGACAGATGGACAAAGGGAGAAAGAGACTGATGTATTCATCTTCATGAACATTTAGGAGTCATTCAAAATAATCCAGGCTTCCAAGTAGTGTTGTCTTAAGGATTTTTGGGCCTCTGGGCAAGGCATATTTGGGGGGCCCTATTCGAAACAACTTTTAATTTTAGTACCCATTGTCTGCTCACTCAAGCCTGAATAACGCCAAACTTTCAGAAAGGATCACTCAAGAACAGTTGAATAATGCCTTGTCCATATAAGGATGAAAATGCTTTCGCTTTGTAGGGCCAATAAGTTGCAGCAAATAGAAAGTATTTATCGAAAGAAATAACATATGCATTTTTTCGGTCCTAAAATCCTTAAGATAACCTTCACACAGGGAGAAAGAGTTAGAGGTAGGAAAAGAGGAGAACATTTTGCATAAAGAAATAGATAAAGGTGAGACTGAGGGGCCCCTTGAAAGGTGGGGGCCCTGGGCAGTTGCCCACTCTGCTGATGCCTCAAATGTCTCTGCTGCCAAGCAGCGGAGGCCTCAACTCTGCCAGACACGCAGAGGCTAGGCTGACATATTTAAAGATCTCTGGTGGGGACTTTTGTCTATAAAGCTCAACCCTACACAGCAAGATCACTATCATTGTAATTGCAATGCTGGCTATCTCATTTTTGTTTTGTTTTATAAAAACAAAACCCCAGAGTGGGTGTTGTTTCTAAAATACAATATAGGAATGGCCCTGGTGCTTTGGGAGTTTGTATACTCTATGTTGGGGTCATTGGTAATTTTTATTTATGTTTTCAACCACCATAATCCATAACTTTCATAGCAGTGATGACCAGGAAACATCTGCACTAGAATGCCCAGCTTAAGAGCCTTATTGCAAGCAGTATCTCCTGGGGACATCACTCCACCCGATTCTATGTGCCCCAGTGTTCCCATGCCCAGGAATAGTGGGTATGGGAACACTGGCCCTATTATACCAGGCAGAAATGGAAATGAGAGTTTGAGCACATGAAGAGGGCACCAGCACAGCCCAGCCCCTTGCCAGCCCCCTCCCACTGCATTGGGGGAGATGCACTGATCCCCCATCCAGGTACCAGCCTGTCCAGATTCTGGACACTGTCTTGACCCCACAGCCCGCATTGGCACCCTCACTCCCATTTACCTCCTGCTCAGAAGAAACACATATATGTAACGTATTCATCGAATCAACAATCTAAAGAAATGCCATCTTCGCAGAAATCATTGGTTCAGCCAGTGCTTTGCCTAGAGGTAACAAAGTCTATTTATTCTTTTATCTTTTTCAAATCCTATTACATGATTTTTGGCACGGACCCTGTGCTTCTGTTGTAATGTCCAAACACTGGCAGTGGCAGTTAATGGAAATATGTGAGATTATTATTACTTTAGATACATATTTGTTTCGTAATGGGACCCCAAAATCCAAAGAACAGCAAAACGCAAACAACGCAAACTATCGACATCATAAAGATAAACAGCGGTTTTTCACTCTCATCCAAGTACATTGTTGACAATTATTTCTTGTGATTTGTGACACCTTCAGTTAGTTATAACTTTTTATTCAATAGAACTTTGAATTGGGGGAAGAATAGTTTTGCACTTTTACAAATATGGGCTTAAAAATCCCAACATGCAAAATGCTAATTGTCAAACAACCCAAGACAGTCTGAAAATATCCATACTGTAAACCACACAATGCCACCTGCTGCAGCACCATTGCTCCCCTGTTGTACCATCCTGTGTTCCCCTCATGCACATAACAATGTGCTTTTGTATGCAATGTTGTAAGACTGTTGCTGTGTGTGCATCAATACCTGTACATTTGTTTATCCATGTACATTGGTGCCTGTATGTCCATTGGAAATCATGAAAATGGACGCATATGTATGTTGATTTGTTTGCTTGTGTTCATGCTGAATGTATTCATGGCACCAGTATGTAATGTGCATTTACTTGTATGCAATACTCAAAAGTCAAGCCTATTGGCTTTGTCAATACGAATTTCTAGTTGTGCACTGGCAGTGCTAGGGGCTCTACCACCACTCCTCTACCCGCACAGAGTACCATGTGGAACAGACCGTGCTCATTACTACTGTCTCTTCCTTGTCCTGACCTCTCCAAACCCCAACCCTACTTTCTGCCCCAATGGGCACATTAGCTGACCTGTTCTGCTGCAACAAGCAGGTGGAACATGTTAGCACATATGTCTACAGAACTGGGGAAAACCGCACCGTTAAGAAATCTGCATTCCAGGGTCAGTGTAATTATTCCCCATTCTGGGTGTATAACTTGGAATAGTTGGAATTTGGTGCAACTATGGCAACCAGAAACAAAGGTTCCCACTCCCAGTATCCCACAACCAAATTCTGACCACCTGATAATGGTGAGCATAACATCCCACAAACCCTCCGCTTGCTTGGGTGACTGAGTAGACTGGAAAGCTGATCTTTTAGACATCATTATTTTTGCTTTGTATTTACTGGTTTTGCCTCTTACTAATAGGTGCCTTTTACTTTGCAGGTTAAGCGTAAATTACTTATATTTGCTCTGTGACCTCCGCCTTGTCCAAGTTGCTTTCTTCATCATATTCCTGGTTGTACATGGTCTCCAGTTGATTCATCTTCCACATTCAACTTCATTGATATTGATGGACTCATCAACTGATAACTTCTGCTATTTCTGAGGAAAACATCATTGGCTGAGTCTCTTCTTTCCTACTTCAGAAGGAATTGGTGCTGGTGTCGCCTACTCTAAGAGAGTAGATTGATGAATGAGGCTGCCTCAAATAGCTACAACTGAGACACCATATTGTTTGTCATCATCTTCTATTGCTTCTGGTCCAACCAGTAATAAAGGAATTTGCATATTGTATTTGCTTCTTTGTCCTTAATAATATCTTAGATTTCCTCTGCAGAAAGCTAGGAAAATACCTATTGTAACGGAGGACTTTGGAGGGGAAAAAGGCTAGACCCACAAGCAACAGGCTCATTGGACGTTACAGACAATCTGAAATAATCCAAATTCTCTTGGACACATCAAGCCTGTGAAAAGACTGGGAGAGGGTAAAAGGTAGTTCATTCTGCTAGTCATCCTGAGGTGACTTACAGCTGATCTGTGAACTTACTGTAGTTTACAGAGGAGCTTGACAGGGAGAGAGAGCTAATGGTTCTCTTAGGATACAATCCAGTGCAAAGGAAAGCAGTGATCATCCATACCTGCTATATAAGGAACTAAAAAGTAGTGATGTAGGGCTGCTAATTGAGTTGAAAAAGGCAGGAGTCGTACTCCAGGGTGGTCAAGTTCCTCATCAATGACTCGAGAGAAAGGGAGGAGCCCTGAAAAGGGCCCAGAGCTCAATGTAGCAGAGGTTAAAACAATTGTCACATAATTTGACTTCAGTTTCTGGTGATTATTGCTTTATACACTACCCCTCCACAAAGGGCATGAATTAAAACCAGTATGCAGGAATAATAGAGAAAGATGGTGAATAGCAAGTCCCCATATCTCCGTCAGTTTTTCAAGTAGTCTGTGCCTACCAAAGGCTCAGCCAATCGGGAGGTAAAAAATAGAGGGGCATATTCTCAAGGACTTATCGGCGCGTCAGCTAATGCGGCGATAATTTTATCGCTCTATTACCAAGCTGTCGCTAACGGCCGTTAGTGACAGTTTTTCGGCGAAAGCGACCGTTGTAAAGATCGCCACTTAGTGATAATTATATGCAGGAGAGGCGTTCCCTTGCAAAAACGGCCGCAAACACCACTACTCCATATTCACAAGGGGATCCTTGAACTTCTGAAGACCAAAAAAACTGTCTCTAACTGCAGTTAGAGCCAGTTACTTAAGACCACAAAATAGCTGGTCTTAAAAATGGGGATAACACTTGGGGCCACATCTCAGCAGGTTTTGGTGCTGGACAGCGCTGCAAGCAATGTTGCAGCGCTGCCCTGCGACAAAACTACAGTGCAGGAATGCGCACCATCAATAAGATAGTGCACATTCCTGGGCTCCAGTCATGAAAAGTGTTGCAGCGCTGCGACAAGACAGCGTTGCAACACTTCTCACTATGCCCTTCTTGTGACAGCATGGATGCGCTGTATTCACTGTACAGCGCTCCATGACGCAAGTAATGACAGATACGTCAGGAATCCCGACGTATCTGTCTGCGCTAAAGTCACGCATTGCTGCAGTCGTGTCACAACCATGACGCAACTCCAGCAATGCGTGGGGCCAGCCTATCCCTGTGGCACTGCGTCACCCTCACGCCTGCCATCAGGCAGGCGGAAGGTACTGACACAGTGCCATCCATGAGGGGTGCCCGTATGTCGGCGCCGTTGGAGATCCATCGGTGTTTGTTGTTTCCTTCGGTGTCATCGTTTGGAAGCATTGGTGGAGTGTTGGTGCAGAGGGGGTGCGATGATGGCGGTGGCATTCGGTGGGCAAGGTGAAGACGTGATGTTACCAACGATGGTCGGTCCAGGAGAGTCCGGTGGTGTGGCTGTAGTTGAAGTTCCCGCTGGCGGAGGCAACATGCTCGACCGTGTGTCCTGCTATGTGTCTTGTTGAAGTGACTTGCTGCTTGCGTATGATATAGGGGACCTTCCCCAGGAGGGGTTGGTGTCCTGGTCACTGGGGTTGTCCAGGTGGAACTTGAGTTCACCAAGTAGGATGTCGTTGGTGGATGGGAGACCTTGGGGTGCAATGAGGTCTACAATGGTATTGGAGAATGGGGGGCCATGGCCCGGGGGGCCTGCACATGAGGGTGCCGCAGAGGATGTGCTTGGGCTTTGTCCGGATCTGGGAGTTGAGGTGGTCCATGGTCACCCTTGGGTCATTAGATTGTGTGGTCAGTCGGAGTGTGCTTCTGTAGGTGATGGCAATGCCTCCTCCTTGATGGTCGGGGTTCTCCTTGCGGGTGATACTGCAGCTGTCAGTGATGGCGATGTCCAGTCCAGAGCAGAGGTTGGTCCTGGCAGGCGAGGTGGCATCCAGGTTTGATGGCGAGGAGGGTGCTGGCGTCGTAGTGGTGGAGTGTCCAAGAGGAAGGCTCCTTGGTGCTGAGCGCGGTCCAGGGGCAGACGGACGCAAACGGCGTAGCTTATGGGTTGCTTTTGGCACGGGAGACGACCATTACAACGCAGGCAGTACATCGTTAACAACGCAACTCCAACAACGCAGGTGCCTTTACATCGCATTTGATTACAACGGATTGTGAGGTCAGTAATGGGGTAATTTAAAGTTTTTCGGGTGGGTATGGGTTTCGGATGTAAAATATGAAAATTGTGGTGTGTTTTGGGGTTAAATATGATAATTGGGGTGTGTTTTGGGGTAAAATATGAAAATTGTGGTGTGTTTTGGGGTAAAATATGAAAATTGGGGTGTGCATTTGGGTCAAATTTGATTTTTGGGTGTGTTATGTGGGCTCAAAAAGGAATTCCAGGGTTCACGGTTGGGTTTGGGGTTCAAAGGTTAGTTTTGGGTTGCACTCACTGAAGTGGGAATAGTGATATTAATGTCTCCGCTATGCAACACCTACTCTACTGTTGCAATGTGCCTAGTATTAGTATGCATTGGAATGGAATGCGACGTTATGGCATGCGTCGCAACCATGTATGGGCCTTTGGCACATGGGTGGTACGCCCGCTGTGCATGGGCGCACAGCGGCCGCCATTGAGAAGTGCTTGGGGGGGGCTGGACAGCTGTGAGGTGGTAAACGCTGGAAAGAACACTGGATGGGGCGTGAACGCATGGATGTGTGTGAGAGCGGGTGTTGTAAAAATTTTAATAAGGGAAGTCTTACCTCGAAGCCGGGTCCTGTGTCTTCATTGCTCCTGCTCTCCTGCGTCTGCTTCCAGGAACAGGAAGTAGGCAGCCAGGCTCCCTCCCCTTGGCCAATCACAACGCTGCGATGCGGCGGTGGGATTAGTAACTGGCAACTGGACAAGGCATGCAGCCAGGGGCTGGAGGGGTGGGCATGTTCTCTATGCAGGCTGTAATGCAGCCTACATTACGAACAGGGAAGTGCGCATGACTGCTTTGGGCGGCTGAGTGGGCCGACCAAACAGTCATTACGCACTTAAGTGGGCATGCCAATCTGCCCATGCCTTGCCCCGTGCTTGGAGCAGTCCTACCCACCCTCCCACCCACAAGGGAAACATAGCACGTTACATCAGTAAGTTATCATCATGTGATGATTGTTCCTCTTCTGCACTGCTTGAAAGCAGTGGGGCGACGCTCTTCCACCATAGCGGATGAGCCGCCACTGGGGATGCGTCATCTACATGTGCTAGGCCTGGGGGACTCAACCCCCAGGCGACCTGCGCTACGCATCCCACCTTCTCCTTACCTGGACATTGACACCGTGGTGCAATCCGCTGCACTCTCTCCAAATCTGTGACTCAGCCAGCAGGAGCCTCAGCCAGGAGGAATTTCACAATCCTGGGTACAGCAGTTGCTGCCAAGTCCACTGGTGAACCTCCCGATGCAGTTGATGCAGCAGGGCCCCCTTAGGTGTGAAGTTGCAGCGCTCCCGCCACACAAGTTCGGCACAGCTCAGGGGCCTCACCCACCACAGCGTCTGGCCAGCCCAACATCATCCGGCCTGTGATGCAGAGAGGCAGCACCACAGTTGGTAATCCCCTCCATGCACCCCGGTGTAGTGGTGGATCATAGT
Organism: Calotriton arnoldi; assembly: GCA_963921515.1. Classification (NCBI taxonomy): domain Eukaryota; kingdom Metazoa; phylum Chordata; class Amphibia; order Caudata; family Salamandridae; genus Calotriton; species Calotriton arnoldi. The sequence goes on along the minus strand of CAWUFW010013078.1, from coordinate 128,600 downwards.
ATGCAATGCAGACCTCCCTACGTTGGGGCGCAGGAGCGCCTCTACTATTAACAGCTCCAAGGTCCGCAAGGCGGTCTTCTCACACAGGTCAGCAACGTGTCTCCATGCGACCTGCCAGACTTCACCACCAGGTACGCGATCGTCACGCCTCAATGTCTACCGCCAAGGCTCATCGACTCCACAGCTCCTCCGCATCCCACTCCACGCTCCAGACGCAGGTCCAGCAAGGCATCCAGGCTCCATACCCGGTCCAGCAAGGCATCCAGGCTCCAGGCGCAGGTCCAGCGAGGCATGCAGGCTCCAGGCGCAGGTTCAGCGAGGCATGCAGGCTCCAGGCGCAGGTCCAGCAAGGCATTCAGGCTCCAGGCGCAGGTCCAGCGAGGCATGCAGGCTCCAGGCCCAGGTCCAGCGAGTCATGCGGGCTCCAAGCGTAGGTCCAGCGAGGCATCCAGGCTCCAGGCACAGGTCCAGCGAGGCATCAAGGCTCTCATCCTGGTCATCCTGGATGTTGGCTGGCTTGCAGGGGTTGCTGATGTGTGCTGCACTTGGCCCTGGCTGCTCCATTCTGCATTTTATTGCTTTTATGCCTATTTTATAATGGAGGTTGACTGCTAGGCTATTTTTTGCATTAGAGAAAAAAAAAACTCACGTTGGGCTGACTAGCATGAGTTTTTTTGCCGCTAATGGGCCTATCGGTAGTTATCGCCCGCTAACTCCAGATTTCCTATCGCCATCGCGCTGATGTTAGCGGCAGTTTTCACAGCCATTCCCTGATACTATCGCCATGTAGCGACGGCTTGGTAATACACCGCTAACATGGCAATAGTTTTCAGGGTTAGGTGGCGATAAAAAAAACTGCTGCTAACTCGCGTTTGCGGTAGGTATCGCCGGTCCTTGAGAATATCCCCCTGAGTTCCCCTGGTAACTACCTCCAAACTCCACTGGCTGAGGCTAGCGAAGGCTCAACCAATGGAGGGGCTAGATCCTGACACAGCCCTCAAGTGCTCAGCTACAGACATGTACTGAGCCTAGAAGAGTTTCAGTCAAGGGGAGAGGAGGTGTGGACCTGGGCTGGAAGGGATATGGAGCTGTCATTTTAAACGTTCTTCTCCTGCCCCTGTAGCTTCTCCTATCCCTATCAATCACCACCCCCACACACATAATTCCACCACCCACATTGCGGCCTGCTGCCATGCAGGTCCTGAAGGCTGGTGATGGGTCTCAAAGCCATACAGCGGAGTTGGTATCAAAATCACAGGGATGTTGTGTAATGAGACACAGAGTAGGTAAGTGAGACAGATGTGCATGTGTGTATGTGCATGTGTGTGTGTATGTGTGTGTGTGTCTATGTGTGTGTGTGTGCGTGTGTGTGTCTGTATTTATGTAAAGAAAGGCTAAGCTTATTAAAACCAGCATTGAGGCTGGAACTATCCATAAACAATGAAAAATCCATACAAAATGTCTCCCTCCCATTCTTCAGAAGTCCATTCTTTTAACACTTTGACCTCCAGTTTTGGCCTCTAACGATGCTGCGGGCTACTGGGAGGATATTCGAAAATGTGATGCAAAAATATGAATCCAGCTGTCTGGAAGATCAGGCACTCCTCTATCTTTAGCAGACAGACTTTTTTCTAGGGCAGGGCAATGACTATCTAGTTGGTTGAACTTGTCGAAGAGAGGTATTTTGGATGAGGATGTTGCAGTAGGATATAGTGGGTTACTGGTTCAACTCCTGTCTCCTGTCTGAAATTGCCTCTCTTTCGTTAGAAGCCAATGGGAGAAATGTATTCTCTCTATTATTATTTTTTTTAAATCTCTCACTTTCCTGTTCCTAAACATTCCCATGTATGCTGTGTATGGACTGTTATATTTCGCATTATATTTTCCTGTTAGAGGCTCTCCAGTCTGGCCTGTGTGCGCCGGGTGGCCCACTGCATCTGACTTACTTGAATAAAACACTCTTTTCCGCCACGAGTCTGCTGCATTTCTTCTAAGAGGCTGCCATACCTTTATTTGTCACAAGTTTCAGCAGGTCATCAGAAACTCACAGTGTGCTGCTTTCATCGAGTCTCGAAGTCTGCACAGTACGTCATTGTGAAAAAGGTGAATGAACGAACAGATTCTAGATAATTTGTATCAATTTATTAAGCACAGTACCACATGTTGTGTGTGTCCCCGCAGACTAGCGCTGGCTGTGCGCGCGGCGCTAGTGCAATAAGACACGGGACACAGCGGCTTGGATTATCGGGCCGCGACTGCCGTTCTCCGGCTTCGCCCCTCCTTTATTATCCTACGTCACGCCGGCCGGCGTGAGCGCAGGGGTGGGTCCTACTAGCGTGCGTTGGCAGCCGCCAACTAGCACGCTAACTCATCACATCCCATCTTAACTCAGTCCTTGGCAGCTTCCCCAGAGTCACTTACTTGACAGGCGAAGTCCCTCAGCCGACTGCTGGGTGCGGGGTTGTTTCTCAACGCATACCTGTTATTGCTTCTGCTGGGCCTCTGCTCACCGGACAGGTCCGCGGGCACCTGCTACTCCACTATTGCCCCAGGGGCCCCTCCCAGCTCTCTTGGCGATGACTCTTCCTCAGTATCTCTGCCTGGTGCCTCGATGGATTCCTGGCTGCTGATATCCGGCTCACCAAGTCCACAGGGTGACCCGGCACCCGGCGCTGGGCAGTCAACTCTTTTGAACCATGATATGTTGCGTGATACTGTGTCTCCTTCTCTCTCTGCTGAAACCATCGTTCCGTTCACTCCAACCACAGTCCAATACCCTGGCTCATAGCGAGTCCGAAACTTCCCTCCTGGTCTTCGGTCTTTTATGATCACAACATCTCCTTCCCCTAACTGCCGGGTTATTGCTCTCCTTGTTCGGCTGGTTGCTCGGTTGTGCTCTTCTCTTCTCTCCCGGGCGCCTTCCTCGTCGAATGGTGGGGGAGTCCAGCCTGGAGTGGTGGGTAGGCTGTCCCGGCGGGTCCCATGGAACATTACTGCAAAGGGAGCTTGTCGGGTGGAGCTATGAGGAGTGCTCCGGTACTCTCGAAGAAAATCCTGTAGTTGTTGCTCCGGATTCGCCTGCTCTGCCACAGCAATGCGGATAACTTTGTTAATAGTTCTCATGAACCTTTCAATGTCACCATTAGCCTGCGGCCATTGAGGGGTGATCCGCCTGTGCCGAATGCCTTGACGTTTCAGAAATTCCTGAAATTCATGCCCATGGAACGGGGGCCCGTTGTCGCTCCTGACTTCTTCAGGGAGCCCGAACATGGCGAATATTTTGTCTAACACTGGGCCGACCTGGGCGAATGCGGTGGAGCTGACGATCTCAACCAGAGGATACTTAGAATAGCTGTCCATCAGAGCCAGGGTGAACCTCCCATCCGGGAAACTTCCGAAATCGATGCTTATCTTCTCCCATGGCTTTGTCCCTCGCTCCTCTGTCTGAATCGGCGCCGGTCTCTCAGGGGCACTTGTTATTTGGCAGGACGGGCATCTTCGTACTAGTTCCGCCACTCGAGCATCTAGTCCAGGGAACCAGACCTTTTCACGCATTCTTGCTTTCATTTTCTCTACCCCTTGGTGACCAATGTGGGCTAACTGGGTGGCTCGCAACTGGAGGGATGCAGGAATGACAACTCGTTGCCCTCTTAGTAGGATCCCATTTTGGGTGATGCTCAACTCATTCCTGACTCGCCACATGTGCAGTAGACTCTCTTTTTCCGGGCCCGCCCATGCGTTGGCCGTTTGGATGAATTGATGCCAGTGTCCGCCCTGGACGGCTGTCTGAACTCTGTCGACCACGGGGTCTGCCGCTGCAGCTGCAGCTACTTCATCCAGAGTCATTGCACGGGGGCAGGTAAGGGATGAGACCATGTTTATATGTGCTTCAGTATCCAGGGTGTCCTGGTCCTCTTCTTCCTCATCCCGTGGATCCGGATGTCTCGATAGGAAATCAGCAGGGTTTTTGGCTCCTGGGCGGTAGGCCACTTCCATTTCGTATTGTTGCAGGCCAATGGCCCACCTCTCGATGCGTGGAGGCGGGTGGGGTGCTGAGCCTTTGAATAGTGGCACCAGGGGTTGGTGGTCCGTAATGACCTTGAACGGGTTGCCACAGATGTAAAGGTGGAAATGCCTGCATGCCCAACGGATCGCCAGGGCCTCCCTCTCTATTTGCGCATACCGCTTTTCGGTTGATGACAGCGCTTTGCTGGCATATGCCAGAGTGGCCCACCTGCCAGGTTCTTGTTCCTGGGTAAGGACTGCCCCTAGTCCTACGGGGCTGGCGTCGACTAATAGCTCCGTCCTCTTCGCTGGATCGAAGTATACCAGGGTCTCCTGGTCGAGGAGAGTACTCTTGACGGTTTGAAACGCCGCTTCTTCGGTGGATCCCCACTGCCACATGGCGTCCGCTCGGGTGAGGTTCCGCAAGGGCCCTGCAATAGTGGCAAGACCTGGAATGAAACGGCCACAGTACGTCACCATCCCAAGGAAACTACGCACTTCAGCTACTGTTTGTGGCGCTGGCGCATTCTTGATCGCTTGGGACTTCCGTGGGTCTACTTGGATGCCTTCCTGTGTGAATGTGTATCCGAAAAACTCTATCCTTTGCTGAAACAACAGACATTTTTCTCGATGCATGGTGACCCCATGGCCATGGAGCCTTTTCAGCGTGGCCCTTAGGCGCTTGTAGTGTTCCTCCGCCGTCTTTGAGTGGATGAGAATATCATCACTCACATTCAGTACATTGGGCAGTCCCACCAGAATCTCTTTCACGGCGTTCTGAAAAATCTCTGCAGCTGACGATATGCCAAAGCTTAGGCGTTTGTATCGCCTGAGTCCTAAATGGGTACTGAACGTGGTGATGTACCTGCTCTCTTTGGCCAGTGCCATTTGATGATAGCCGGCGTTCAGGTCCAGCTTCGAGAACCATTTGGATCCGTTAAGATCAGCCACTATGTCGTCCATTGTTGGAGTTATGTGGCGTTCCCGTCTAATCGCCTTATTAGGGAGGCGCATATCTATGCAGATCCTGATTTTCCCTGGCTGACGGGGTTTCTCAGCGATCACCATTGGAGATACCCATGGAGTGGGACCAGAGACCTTTTCTATTACGCCTTGATCCTCCAGTTTCTGCAGCTCCTCTTCTACTATCGGTCGAAGATGAAAAGGGATCCTTCTATGCCTTAGGGCCATTGGTTTGACTGTTGTGTCAATGTGTAGCTTCAAGGGCTCCCTTTTCATTGTTCCTAGGCCCGTGAACAGGTCTTTGAACTGGTCCAGCAGATCTTTCGTCTGGTCAGCCTGCACACTCTTCGCGAATGTTATCAGCCCCAGATCTTCAGCTGCATGGCTGCTTAATAGGGTGTCTGCTTCCTGGTTGATTACGTGGATATCTATCGTGATCTCAGCATCTTCATGCCGGACAGGTACCGTCATTTTCCCTCGGAGCGGTAGTGGTGATGTGCTTCCATACGCAAATATCTTCGTCTTCGCTGGCCGGAGTTCCGGTTTTGGTCGTAGCTTGTTATACTGTTGTATCCCCATTACTGTAACTGAGGCACCTGTGTCGATGACCGCGCTGACTTCCGATCCCGCTATGTGCACCTTGCATCTGGGCTGCGGCCGCCTCCTTCTCTTTAGTGCTCGGGTGAACGAGACTAAGTATGTCTCTTCTTCATCCTCGGACGAGGTGTCCTCCGCTTGGTAGACGTTTCGTCCACTTTTCGTCTCCTTTTCCGCAGATGTCAGTGACATGCTTGATAGCTGGCGAACCAGTCTTCTCCCTGGCATCGGTCTCTTCCCCTCTTTCCGTTGCCCTTTTCTCCGGCACACCAACGCGAAATGGTTGGCCACACCACAGTTCGTGCACGTCTTCCCTCTGGCCGGGCACGCTTGTGCCGGGTGTTCCTCGTATCCGCAGTACCCACACTGGCCTTTGGACGTGGTGATGGGGCGATCCCGTGGTTTCCTGTCTTTGTCTTTCACTCTGACTGCGTCGGTCCGTTCCGTCTTTACGTTGACGCTCTTGTCCGTGTTGCGCACCAAGGCCAGGTCCATCTCTTCCGCGCGCGGCAGACAGGTCATGTGACCGTGCCATCACTAGTATGTCCGCCATTGGTATATTTGGTTGACGCAGTATGAGGCCACGTAACATCTTGCTGCGAATGCCTAGGATTAACTGCGCTCTGATCTCTTCCGCCGCTCTGTCACCTGCAAGGTGTGTGCTAGCAAGTTCTCGCAGTCTGGCGTGAAACGCGTCCACTGATTCCCCTTCCTTCTGCCGGGCCTGGCGTAACTTAAAGTGCTCGAAGTCCGGATTGAGCTGTGGATCGAAGTGCGCATTTAACGCTGCCACAGCTGCTGTATAGTCAGTGGCGAGTCCTGTGTTGGGGAGATGCTTGAAAAGCATATATATTTATTCCCCTGCATAGTGGAGTAACAGCGATCTTTTTACAGCGCCATCCACTTCCCGGGTGGCGATGAAATAATTTTCCAAACGTCCCAACCAGACTTGCCAGCGCGGTGATGTGGTAGCCGGGTCAGCTGACTCGCTAAAAGGCGGTAGAACACCAGACGGTGGATGCTGTGGCAGGGCCCTGGCTGCAGCTTGCGCCCCTTCCTCTTGATCGCCATGATTTATGTTGGTGCACTTGTGGGTGCGTGCGTCACCTTTATCGTGGGGAATAGGAGGGTCAGTTTGCTGTGTTCGCCGGTCGTGAGTCCTGGCATGGTGGATGGCCCTTGACGTAGCGTGTGTGCCCACCTAGTGTGCCAGCCTTGCCTCCAGCAGGTCTCCTCACCTCACGGGCACCGCTCTCAATGCTGGTCACACCCCTGAGCCGTCTGCAGGTTGCTGCAACAGGGAGCCTGATTCAAACAGGGCCTCTGCCGCCCACGTGGTCGTCCAGTTGACCAGCCGGTCCTCCTGCACTGCACCACCTGTGTTGGTGTCGTGCTGTGCACTCCCAGTATGAGCGCGGGCCTTTCCGCCTCGTCACCAGTGTTGTGTGTCCCCCCGCAGACTAGCGCTGGCTGTGCGCGCGGCGCTAGTGCTATAAGACACGGGACACAGCGGCTTGGATTATCGGGCCGCGACTGCCGTTCTCCGGCTTCGCCCCTCCTTTATTATCCTACGTCACGCCGGCCGGCGTGAGCGCAGGGGTGGGTCCTACTAGCGTGCGTTGGCAGCCGCCAACTAGCACGCTAACTCATCACACCACAGTCATCACCAACGCAAGTGCTTCTTCACAATCCACAGGTGCTGTGCAGTCTTTTTCACTCTACTTTTCCTCCCAGGGTGTGTCATGTGAAATTTGCTGGCTATCAGCGCAGAGTTTCTCTCATAGCCTGTATTTTTTCCCATCTTTATCCAATTAGTCAATCTGCCTCCTCCATTTCTTTTTAGAATCCACAGGATATTCACCTATTATCTTAGCTGGATGCATTGGTTTGATGCCTATGAAACTTATTTGGGGGCAGTTGGTGCTTTGAGATTTAGTCAAGAGCGAAAAATATGTTTGTTACTCGATTCACCAAGCTTCAAAGGAAGGGCAATTTTCAAACATCTTCCTGAGTTAGAGCTGAATGCTGATATATCAGTACTCGATCAGTACCAAGAGGGAGTTAAGTTGTACAGTCCTATTGATCTGTCACCCGATTGTCTGTGTAAGTTGTAATTATTTCAGGAGAACAATAATTTATGGAGAAAGTGTAGACTCATACATCACAGCGCTGCAACTTCTAGCTGTAGAATGCCCATTTTTCGGTGAATACAGTGGACAGTTGATTGGAGATTCGTTTTTTTAGTCATTGTTGTGAGAAGAGTATCCAATAGAAACTTATCTCCACAGGAAATCCATTTTTAGATGAAACTATTCGCATTGCAAAAAGCCTAGAGACATCTCAAATATCGGCTAGAGATAAACTCTCAGAGTTGGTGTGTACTGTTCAAACAGGCAAGGAGAAATTTTATAAAGAACTATCTGCCATAAATATTTCAATTTTCAGACATACAAAATATATGGTTCTGACAGAAATGTTAGTTGTAGATTGTGTAATAAGCTGAGAACTTTGCGAAGGTGTATCGAAAGATGAAGTAGGAAATATGGTATGAACAGAATAACAAATTTGCATGAGAAGGATGCCTCCTCATTCATAATCAAGATGATGCAGAGTGGCTTCCATGACGTTATTCTAGTTGTAAAAGGTGACAATATTGGAACAGGAGCTGTAATGGAATGCATCGATCCATAAGTTGATATTTAGGTAGGTGATAAGGTACTTCATTTGCTTGTGGATTTTGGAGCTAGAATAACAATAATGACCAAGGAGTTAATTGTGAGCGCCTGAGAAAACAGGAAACTTTAGCCCCACATAGGGCACCACTTTCATATGATGGGGAAAATATTGAGTTTTTGTAGTCATGTTTTGGAGTTCAGGAGGAGACACATTCAAGGTAAAGTCGATGTTGCCAATAAAGGGCTGAACATTGTAGGGTGGTTCCATCAAGACCTTTCTTATATGGTGCTGAGACTGGCAGCGAAGGACGAAGGGCTGGTCTTTTGGGGAGTGGTTGGTTGGTGGAACGTTTGAGTAAGAATTACAAAAAAAGGGCATATCTTTGTGAATGCTAAACTGTTTCAAAAACAGGATCAGGACGAAGAAGATTGCTGTGCCAAATAAGCACAATCTGAGGGGTGTGCATTTTAGTGGGGGGGAAGTTGTTAATTTGTTTTAATGTTTTCTGAAAACAATATTTTACAGCTACTACTCAGCTCATATTCATATAGTACATTGCACACTGCAATAAGTACTACTGCAAATTATATGTCCATTCCGGTATGCTCACCCATTTCTTTAGGCCAACGCTTAGGTAAGTAGTGCCCTAATATCACCCTCGAACAAACATACTGTTTAACCTTTGAAAATAAACTAACATTGACAGGTGGATTTTTCCTTGAGTCGCCTTGTACTGGCATTTTGTACTCGGTTATCCTTAAACTATTGCCCTTCGTGTATCATGGGATGTTAGCCTTTAAATTAACATCAACAACACTCGCTTGTGTATAGTCACCCCACCCATCTTCTTCTGTTCCAAACTGTGAAGATAAACCTTTGTTACTTTCTTTGTTTCGGCTTCTTGGGGGTGCTCATCTGATTTGGGTTCCAGTGTCTCCAAGTAACTGTTCCATTTAGTGTATCGCTCTAAGTTGGAGGCACCGCATCTGGTAGTCGATCATGCAGTTATTTCTGGCCATTTTAATACATCTTTGCACCACTCTGATATCAGGGGAACAACGGGAGACTTTCATGCCATGGCTAGGCTGCTCTTCACCAAGATCAAAGCCACAGAGGCCAATGGGTTTTTTTTTGTAGCAGGACGATCATTTGACAACCCAAGAAGTGGGTCCTGAGGGAGGACGGCACCAATCACAGCTGTTTACACAACTCAGCACTTCCCCCAAAGTTTAGTAGTTATTGGGCATTGTCACACTAAGTGATAGACATCTGCAACCGTTAAATACATATGGTGTATAAAGGTAAACTGTGTGTATCACAGTCTGGCATTTTTCAAGATTCACTGCACTGAGCCAAGACTTCTCTTCTGTTGGACCTGGCCCTCTCTGCAGGGTCACCCCCAATTGTTTGCCTTCAACCCTTCTGCTTTCTGAACCTGTTTCTCTGTGCCATTTGCCACTGCTAAGCAGAGCTAAAGTGGTTGTGCTCTCTCTTTTAAACATGGTAAAATTGGCTTGCAGACAATTGGCACATTTAATTTAAGCAGTCAGAGATAGTGTCGCAAATACCCTATGTCCACCACCTTTGACTCAATTTCTGCCATACAGTATGCAATGTTGATTCTAGTATGCTGAGCATGTATGTCGGAGTAAAAGGAATACTCCCTAACATCAGAATGCATCGCCCACCACACATCCATTACATTTGCATTAATGACCCACTATTGCAACTGGGATGTATTTACAATTGACTGAGCGCTGTGGATTCAGTCTGTTGAGATTTAGATCAGGAACACAATTAAAGTCTCCACACCTTAGCATAGGCCCATGAGGGTTCTGGAGAATGACTGGTGTAAATCGTTATGTGGGTGAAGGGATCTCATCCAAACATCCCTCAGTAGCCGCATATCTGCCCACTGGGTCAATTACGGAATGTTTTAACAGAAACGGCAACGGGGGTGGGGCAATCCAATCATTATCAGGGCTCCCCCTTGCAAACCCTGAATATGTGGTACCATAGATTCAGCTGCACCATCTCTTACAAAGCTTGCACAATTCCTGCATCCCAAAAAATCTCCTTCAATCTTGCAACGTGAATGTATCAACATTTCAGGTATGTATATATCTTATATCTCTTTGTGTGGATGACCATACCCCTGGCATTCCAAGTCAGTATACAATATTTATCAATGCTCGTTGCAAAAATGAGTTCCTTCAAAACAACTGAGGCCACTTGCCTTCTTTAGAAGGTCCCATAGTCATAATCACTACTCGCCTCCTTCTCCACTAAAGCAACAAGAATATATACTAATATTGAAAAGCCTATCTTAATATAAACAAAACACAACCCCCAAATCCCACACCCAGACTATTGTTGTTGATCTTACACGGCCAAACATACCGCACCACAAACCAGTTCCACCCGGCAAGGGGGGGTCTAGTGAGGAACAACAGGTTATGTGACCTTACGTAAATGCTCTACCTGCGTGCCCTTTACTGACAGTATCTTCTCCCCCAGGAAGAAGTTCATACAAAAAGTGCACTATGACACAGTCAAAAAAATGCATGATGAAACTGTAAATCAAAAAAAAGAATATTGACATGCGGCCTCATTATATAATGAACTCATCTGTCAATGGGTGGAGTACAGGGACACTTCAGATGTCCTCGACAATCTCTTCCTTTGCGGCATACTCAAGAGTGTCCTGTGTCTGTAGATCTGAGCCATGAGTGAGTGATCCACCAGAGCCTGATATTTCCAGTTCCGCCAAGACCATTGTCCTTTCTCTCACTGCCTGTTCTTTCGTGGTCTTCTGCACAGCTTTTTTGGAGAAGCGGGTTCTCCCCCCAACCAAGCTCCAGCTCCCTGTAAATCCCCAGCACCTGGTGGAGGTATTTCTCCTTTAGTTTGCAGCCAGGTCCTCGCTTCACGTGTTGTTCAGAAAAACAGAGTGCTATCCACTTTGAGCACCTTTGGTGCAACTGAGAACATTCTCCAGCACCTGGTGGAGGTATTTCTCCTTTAGTTTCCAGCCAAGTCTATTCTTCACATAGTGTTCAGAAAAACAGAGCGCTGTCAAACTTTGAGCACCTTTGATGTCACCAAGAACATTAAAGCATATCATTTGTTTAATGTACAAAGTCTTTGGCCCTTTGTTTCACCACAAGGAATGGTTCTCTTTGCCTTTGTACTTCGTTCGTGTAATCGGGGAAGATCAATAAAAAATGTTTTTCACTAGCATTAAATCTTGGCTTCTGCAGTATATGATCTCTGTTTTGATAGTTAAATAGTTGTGCCATCACATTTGATTTCGGTTAAGTTTACTCATGTGGACGTAAAAATGTTATGCGCCATTACTTGGTTTCAAATATTGCTTCTGTGTTGCTCGCCAATCATATGATGAACTTGAACTGTAATCTATCTTGATGTTGTATATTGTGATAGGTGATTGTAATTGTACTTTATGTCCACTTAGTGGGAGTACGGTTTGTGGTCTGGAGGATTATACGCATCAGGATGTGACCCATTTTAGGCACACGATGCAGGGAGACACGATTAATAATGCTATTGAAATGTGATCTTCTCTTTGCAGGGGAGGGTGGTCGGGATACACCAAATCCATGTTCTTCCTTTATAGGGGGTGGGGCACATATAGTACTATTGATTTCATTCTAGTTTCTAAAACATATAGGGGCATATGTATCAAAAAGCGATTTGCGATTCTCAAAATGCGATTTTTTGCGAATCACATTTTGAGAATCGCAAACCTTGATGTAAATAAAAATTCGCAAATAATTTGCGATTCCTAAAAATTCACAGAATACACTGCGAATCCCGTATTAGCGATTCCTTATTTGCGAAATTCGCAAATAAAGAATCGCAAAAATAGGGAATCTGCAGTTCAGGTGCAGCTTGATGACTTCACACCCAGTAAGTGGGAGTGCCATGCTGCACCTGATTGCCTGAGGCTGAGTCAGAGGCTGTGAGGAGAGGCAGAGAAATGAGCACAGCATTTCCAAACACCAACAATGGATCCCCAGGACAAAGAGAAGGACAAGGAGGGGGCAGTGAGAAAGAGAAAGCATAAGTTCAGCGAGAGGGAGCAGGAGGTGCTGCTAGAGGAGATGGTAGTCAGCCATGAACTACTATTTGGCAAGAAGGCTCTCCGTGTCCCAGAGTCCAGAAAGAGGAAAATCTGTCTGGATATCCAGGCAAAGGTAAATGCTGTTGGGGTGACCCAGCGCACAGTCGAGGACCTGAGGAAGAGATGGTACGACATGCGCCAAAGGTCCAAGGAGAAGGTGGCAACCAGGCTGGCGGAGGCCAAGAAGACTGGCGGGGGACCACCAACTGCAACCGAGTCAACACCCCACGAGGAGTTCGTGGAGTCCACCCTCCTGCATGAGAGCGTCAGTAGTGTGGCTGACATAGACAGCTCCGACCCTGCAAACACCAGCCAAGGTAAGATGCATGCCAAATGCAGCCGCACACATCACCATCCCATTCCCACACTCAGGAATGCACCAAACACAAACTACTCATGCCACTCTGGTCCACTTTTTACAGCACACACAGCAATGCATCATGGGAGATGTAGTCAGATGCATCACACAGTGGGGCAATGAGACACAGCAATGTTGAAGCAGTATGGGAAATCCTGTAAAGGAAAAAAGCGATAGATAGCAGTTAGCCCATACAAATTGAGAAAACTTTATTGAGTGAGAAATGCAGACCATGTCACAAAATCAAATTTTCCCTTTTCATCCACAGCACAACCTGGGACACAGGATGACAGTGCAGGAGCTGAGGAGGTGGAACATATGGATGAGCAGGCAGGGCAGGGGGACCCCGACGATACCACAGAGACCACACCTGTCCCACCGAGAAAGCGCACCATTGTGGCACCACTGCCACTTCTTGAGGCAGAAACACATTCCACAAGGGAGGATGATGCTCAGGCTGAGTCAGGGCAGCGTGCGACACAGGTGCCGGAACAGGACACACTGCCACATAGAGTGCAAGGATCCGTGAGACGCAGGCCAAGGGCGAGCACCAGCGTTGCCACAGATGATGAAGCCACGGTGTTTGCTGGACTGGAGGGCAGCATGCTGAAGATACAGCACCTGCAACAAAAATCATTGCGTTCCATTAACCGGCAGCTGTACTCAGTGAACAACAGCCAACGTTACATGGGGGAGGGCATCATGGACATGGCAGGAGCTATCCGTGAACTGTGTGCCACATTGAAGAAGGACCAGGCAGCCAGGCGCAGGGTGAGCCAACGGTCAGACAGCCGTATGAACACCTACACCAAGGCGGTGAACCCCCTGTGCACTGCCACGAGCCAGCTGTCACGTCGTACCGTGAGCATGCAAGTGGAGATGTCCCACTGCTGCCAGGATGTTGCAAAAGGCCTGGTGCAGGTCACCACCGCTGTGGAACAACTGCAGACAGCCAACACAGGTGGTACAGCACTCCTGGGCGCAGGGGAGAGCGAGGAGTTGTCCAGCAGGAGCAGCATAACCCCACCAATGACCGAAACAAGACGGCACAGTGTGAGACAGGGTGCAACACCTGAGGAGTCAAGGGAGGGCAGTCAGCACCCAGAGCGGGCAGCAGCAGGCCGTCCCAGGAGGAAATGAACTGCCATCACTGAGTCAAGCCAATGGTTGAAGCAACCCATTCAGACCGGACTCCTGACTTGCATACATGCCTGCACTGTGGCCATAACATGTGCTATGTATAGCGACACTCATGGAGTGTGTCAGGCTGTGTGACGTAATTTTATCCTGCAGCTAAGGGTCTGAATAAACACAGACCTGCAACAAAATATCTTTTGCATCATGTCATTATTACTCGCCTAGAAATAGTTCTGTGTGATCTCATCCCGTCTCTGTCGTCCGGCAGCTGCCCCAACTCCACCTGCTGGTCTGCCGGGGAACCTGGGCCATCATCGTCAGAAGTATCAGTATCAGTTAGTTCTACTGGGATGCCTTTTCTCACAGCTATGTTGTGGAGCATATCACAGGTAGCCACAATCTTGCAGCAGGTCTCAGGGCTGTATTGGAGTGCTCCTCCACTTTTATGCAGGCAGCGGAAGCGGCTCTTCAGGATCCCAAATGTCCGCTCTATTACGCAGCGCGTAGATCTGTGTGCGCGGTTGAATCTCCTCTCCCTTGCATTGCCTGGATTTAGGTATGGGGTCAGGATGAAGTCCCGCACTGCGTATGCACTGTCACCTGCAGGAATGGAACGAGAGGTGAGTCAATGGCCCCCACCCCAGTGATGTACTGTATGTTGGAATGTGTGACATGCATTTACCTAGCAGGTAGCCCTCACCAAACTCGCCAGCATTGAGACGTCTGTATATCCCACTATGTCTAAAGATAAAAGAGTCGTGGGTACTGCCTGGGTATTTAGCTACAATATCATTGATGATATGTTTTGCATTGCAGATGACCTGTATGTTTAGCGAATGGTATGATTTGCGGTTTCTGAATACATATTCATTGTTTGATGGGGGTGTGAGGGCCACATGGGTCCCATCTGTGCAGCCAATTACGTGGGGGAATTGTGCAATCTGGTAGAAGTCCAGTTTTGTTTGCTGCAATGCCTGTTGTGTGCTGGGGAATTGTATGTGATGGTGTAGCCACTGTACCATTGCATCTAGGAATGCATGGAAGAAGCGCGACAGGCAACTCTGGGAGACCCCACCTGCCACTGCTATCACCCCTTGAAAACTCCCTGAGGCCAGTAAGTGCAGTGAGCACAGGACCTGCACATGGGTTGGAATGGTTTGGGTCCTGCGTGTTGGGTGTTCCAGATGGGGTTTCAGCTCCTCTATCAGGTCTAAAATGGTATTTGAGTCCAGCCTGTACTTCTCATGGACCTCCTCCTCAGTCTGCTGGAACAGAGTGATGCGCACTCTGAAGATCCGTTCCTGCCGCCTCCTCCTCTGTGCTGCTGCCCGAATTCGCAGCCTCCTGGCTATCACATATAGCGCTGCCATTGTGAAAGTCCCTGTTGCATTGTGGGCTTGTTTATATAGCTTGCACCTGGTTACCACCTGCATTCAGTTGGTGGTAAATTTGCTGTGAAAATTGCGATTTTCACGAATTTGCAATTTGCGAATTTTTCATACATAGGTTTGCGAATGCTTAAATTGTGATTGCTCTATTTGCGATTTTCGCAAGCTGCGTATCGCAAATTGCGAATTCGCAGGAGAAATTCGCAGATTTCTGGCCTCGCAAAATAAGAAATCGCTAAAATTGCGATTTTTTATTTTGCGATGTGAAAATGTGTCATACATGGCGATTGTCTATTTTGCGATCGCAAACACTGTTTTTTTGCGATTCGCAGTGTTTGCGATCGCAAAATAGGTTCATACATATACCCCATAGTTCCCTAGTATCAGGGTTTGAAATTATTTCCCATTGAGTGAGTGATCATAACCCGCTGGTAGTGTTATTTACATTTCATTCTTTAGGTACAGAAGCTAGCAAGGAGTCCCCGCCCATTACATTTTCTGCTAATAGCGGAGTTCGTATTAAGTGGGCCTCACTAGATCCGCCGTCTTTCCTGAAGTTTATGGTGTCCCATAACTTGAATTTAGTGAATAAATGTTTAGAAATGAATGTTCCTGCTTCCCAGATAATTGAGAGTTTTGCTTGTCTTTCTCATTCGATGCCAGCAGCCTTAACCACAAAAAACAAACCCCGCCCTCTCCTCACCATTGGTGGTTTAGCTCAGCATGTTCTAAGGCACATCAGGCATTGAAGTCGGCCCAGAAGGCCATGCGGAGAAATTAGACCCTTAAGTCTGCTAGGACATTGCATAAAGCCACACGTATGGCTAGAAAGACTGAGCTAAGAGAGTCAGCATGGGTGGACCTTCAGATCGCAGGAGAACTAAAGGATTCAAAACAATTTTGGCAGGTGATAAACCATCCTTTGTTTTCAGTAGGACCCACGTCTCATATTGATTCCATAATTTAAACTGACGCATGGGTTTTCCATTTTTTTCTGCCGTTTTCAATTCTAAGACCGATTTAGCTTGGGAAGAAGATACAGGTGCCATGTCGTTCGATGACTATGAAAGTGCCATTGATTTTAGTCTGGCAATTGAGGTTGAAGATGTTGCATTGGCGATTAGCTAGAGTAAAAATGGGAAAACCCCGGATCTGAACGGCTCCTCTGTGGAAATGTTCAAGGAAAACATAGAGTTCTGGGCCCCACTTCTTACAAATGTCTTTCGTGCTACAATAACTGGTCCCCTTCTTCCTTCTTGGGAGGAGGCAGTTAGTGTACCGATCTTTAAGAAAAGGGACTAATCAAATCCTGTCCGTTATCATCCAATATCTTTATTGGACTGAACCGTTAAGATATTGGGGTGGGTACTTTTGGCAAAATACGAAGCTTGGGCAGAGACAAACAACTTTATTTCTGACCTTCAGTATGGGTTTAGACAGTGCACTGGGACGACAGAACAGTGCCTAAACCTCTCTCTTCTAATAGGAAAATATGTCCATGTTTAAGAGTCTGCTTTGCACTTAGCTTTCATGGACCTATCAAGTGCATTTGATATGGTAAATAGGTCCAACTTATGGAACATGCTTGAAGATTTAGGGGTGCAAAAACCATTAGTTTTACTTTTACTTAGACTTCACTGGGATACCTCTGTGAAGATTCATTATTGCCCAACTGGAGATCTTACTTATCCTATAAAATGTCAACAGTATTTTATCACCTTTTCTGTTTTTAATTTATATAAACGGCCTAGAGAGTCCTCTCCTGCAGAAAAAGATAAACATCCAGCGGGTGGGGAATTGCTATATCCCAATTCATCTCTATGCTGATGACACGGTACTCTTAGCTAGGACTGCTAATGGCCTTCAATAGCTGCTTGATGGATTCATTGAATTTATGAGTGCTCTTGATTTGAAGGTCAATGATTCCAAGTCTTTTATTTTAACTTGTGGTCCCAAAAGGACAAATTCAAGAAAGTCTTACATAAAAGGATTGCTAGTTCAAAAGGTTGACAATTTTAACTATTTAGGCATCTCCTTTAATTTTAAACTTAAATGGGCACTTCT
This sequence comes from Calotriton arnoldi, assembly GCA_963921515.1. Lineage (NCBI taxonomy): Eukaryota > Metazoa > Chordata > Amphibia > Caudata > Salamandridae > Calotriton > Calotriton arnoldi. Next base: position 111,268 of record CAWUFW010013078.1, on the reverse strand, counting down.
GCTGACACACAGAGCCCTACAGATCTCTAGGACTATTGAAGTTTTTTTTTCATTTTGTCTGTACTCCTGGACACAAGCCTATAAAGGAAATCATGCCGTTGTTTGAATTAAAATGTATCTCTATGGTGTTCTACGGGGCAGGAGTGTGGGGGCATTGTAGTACTGATAGTCTTCACAAAATACAAAATAGCTTCCTCAAAGGATTACTGTCAGTTCCTGCAGGTACAGACAACTTTTTTTGCCAGTCAGGGGTCGGACTTCCCTATCTTGAAGATTATCTTGGACTTGCCCCTCTTTTGTTATGGGTCAAGATATGGCAGTCGAGTTACCTTGGCCTTCCGAAAAGAATTATCTTTGATTGTATGGTCTTAAAAAAGGGTGTTTGAGATCCTCTGGTTATCCTCTATCAGGAATACCTGCTTATCCTTGGAACTACCTGAAATATATAATAACCCGGAGCTGATAGTCTCAGCTACGAAAGCTCGGATTAAGTCACGTTCTAAGGATACCTTCATTAGAGAGATATTTTTTACTAGATCCTGCGTTCAAGCTTGAGTTTTATTTATTGTTTGTAGAAAACAGCCAATTTAGATTTGACCTTACCAGGTTTTGTTTGAACATATTACATTTTTTATTTGTGTTTCCGCAACAAGGTATATGGTCTGACAACCTCCTCCCTGTCCTTGTGACCATTGTTCAGTTCAATCCACTATTAATTAAACACTGTTTTGTTCATTGTATATGTCTGTTCGCATTTGTTTCCTCTTTTCAATTTTGAGTCCTAAGAATTTTTTGTCACACAGGTTGGGTTTCCAATATTTGCAGCAGTTGTATATTCAAAAATGTAGTTCGGTTATTGATTTCATTAGAAGCACACTGAATATTAGGAGGCGGTATTCATCTTAACTGCTTTTAGATATTTAGTTTATTACAATGTCTGATATAGTACATATTGTTCAGAGCTGGCAGTTTTTTTAATGAATTGTTGTCTCTTTTAAGAGTTCTCAAATATTTTGTTGATTTTAAGATGAGATGAATTATTTTATTGTGATTTTGTGTGATTTATTGTGATTTTATTATGCACTGTCATTGCATTTTATGCCAAATAAAGGTTACTAGAATTGAATGCCATAAAAACCAAACAAGGCGGGGTGTCTGCGCATTGTTTCAAAAGTGGAAGGATACACCTTCTACTCCTGAAGCAAAGGTTGAATGTCTTGGTGTGGTAATGGACCAGAAGATTGCTTCATCAGCCCAGGTGAAAGCGGTGACTTCAGATTGCTTCCTAACAATTTGAATTTTGAAGAGGATCTCCCCTTCCTCCTTAGAGTGAAGCGTGCCATGGTGATTGCCACCAGTGTATTTTTGAAGCTTGATTACTGTACAAACTGCCTTCTAGCAATCCTGAAAAGGATCCTGAGTTTTTCTTCCAGGTTGGTCAGAAGATTGCGTAAAATGAGCATCTAGTCGAAGCAAGTAGGAGGAGGCTCTACTGATAGAACCAGGGCTCCATTTCAAGTGACTTTGTATTTCTCATTTTGTGTTTTAATGGTTCTGAGATATCTAAACTCCTCTTGCTGTTGGATTAGTGTGTCCCTTCCCCGACCTTGTATTCTGGAACCCAAGCCATCTTTGTTGGGCCTCTGATAAAGAAAGAGAATGTCAGGGGTTTTTATTCAATGACAGGAAGTGTTTTGAGTATTAGTATGCACTTTTAAACAAACAAAGTATTAGATTCATAAATGGGGCAGCCCTAGCACCTGTTGCTGTGGTAGCAGCACCTTGAATTAGATGGTTACTGCTGGAATAGGATAAATATTCTTTGTATGATTTGGATTCTATAAAATCATGTTGCTGTCTTCGACCACTGCTGGACAAATATAGTGCCTGCTAAACAACACTAGCATAACTAACATAAGGTAGGCATCCCTGGTTACTGGTGGCCATATCCGGCACATGGTGGTCGCTTAAAATGGACATCCTGGATAGGTGGTGACCATCTATGATATAAGTTTGGATTCCTGGCACCCTGGCATCTGTTGGCCAGCATTGAGATCTGGTGGTGACCACTGCCATCGGGTCACCATCCTGACTTTTAGTGGGGTTCCCTGGCATAATAGAGGCACCCCAGCATCACGTACCCAGCCCTGGCAACTGCTGTCGACCACTGACATCTGGCAAACTCCTTAGTATCTATTGCCCCCATGAAATCTATCTTTGACCCTTAGTTTCAAAGGCTTCTGATGAGGACCTCTGGCACCTGGTGACCACTGCTGCCACCTCTGACACCTTGTGAGCAGCCCCAGTATATAGTAACCCCGCCATATGGAATTGCTACCGGCATTCAGTACTCATTACTGGGATATGGTACTCATTTGGCATTTATTGGCTACCAATAGCACTGCATGGTCACCACTGCCATCTAATAATCATCTTTGACATTTCTGGAGATTATTGGCATATGAAGATAACATAGAGGCATTGGAACGGAATAGAACTTGTTGACACAACCACATATGACCACAGATGACAGTGACAATCTGATATATTTAGGGATGAAACTAGTGTTTATAAAATGACAAACATTTAATTATGGAGAAATCAGTTTGTTTCTAATAAATGCAATCTAATATTTGAAGAAAGGTTTTGCTCACGTGTTAAAAAACGTAAAACCTATAATGAGAAGGCAAAGTGTCTTTCAGAAAATTACAAGATGATGCGTGATGAAATATGGGATTGTTTCCTAAAATTAACACATTTAGTGGGAAAGTGAGCGTATTTAAGCAAAATAAGATTATAGTTGGGACAAAGTGAATGCATTTCCAAAATATATTTAAATACATCCTTAAGTCATAATTAATTATTGCTAGAAGGCACTTATTAATTGTTGCCAGAGGACACATACGTCTACGACGGTTATTTCATAACTCACATAGAGGCGTCTTCAGATATATAGATAGTTATTTATGACATTATAAGAAATGTTGCTTGATGTTGCCCGATGCCAGTAAGATTACTGTAAACTAGAAGATATTTCTGCTGTCTGAATGTTAAAGATGTCTGTTAACCAAGTGAGAGTTATGCTTCCTAAACCTGTAAATGATGCCTAATCTAAGAAATACCTCTGATGCCCAAGGCAATTGCAAGATTTTTGCTATTTTCTATTGTGAGAAATTGGGTTTTTTATTGACAGGGGTGTTAGCCCTGGTCAAGCAACAGCCACAGTCCCTGGCAGACTGAACCGCAAAAAGTCATTAAAATCAGGTGTAGTTAACCCTGGGTTGCTTGGCACAAAAAACCCAGTCACGCTTAACCTAGAAGTAATGTGTAAAGTATTCATGCAGCACACAAACAGAAAAAAAAGGGAACACACAACACAGGCAAAATTCCACACCAATTCAGAAACATAGAGTACATTTTAATATATTACTTTACACCAAAACAACAAAAATCCAATTAGTAGAAACAGAGTTAGGAATTATTTAAGACTTAAGAAAAAATAGTGCCAGGACACACAATGTGCCACTCGTAGCTATTTGGTCTTGCGAGACCTGGTGAAAGTCACAAGTTCAGGGTGACCATGGTGGAGCTTCGGTCATATACAGGGACCAGGTTAGTCCCACTGAGAGAGTTACCTTCACAGTCTATCGCAAAGAGTTCCTGTAGTGGTGGAAGGGGCCGCCACGAGCAGGGAGACCATCAGGGTTGGCCGTAGAAGTAACTCACAGAGCAGGCTAGGCATCACGGATGATCGGGGCTGGAGCTTCGCGTTAACGGTCCCCATGAGCGGTTGATGCTGTAGTGTAAAGAGTTGGCTGGACGGAACTTTGCTTTGTCGGCTGGCATGGCAACAAGGCTTTGGCACTACCGGGCCCATTCACATTCTGGAAGAGCCCAAAAACATCAGGAGAGCTCAACTGAGGCCACACCAAGGCTCCAGGATCTGAAGGGCACCACTTGGGGCCACGTATTCACTCCAGCTAGGTCTAGGCGCTGGTTCGAGATTGTGGGAGCCTGTCATGTCCCTGTGGCTCTGAACAGGAAGTCAGCAGACTAGCCCTTGAAGTCACTCTGATAATCCTGGGCTCAGGTGAAGAAACTGGGCTAGAACAGCGGGTTTAGTCTCTGAGGGTTCAAATAAGGCTCCAGGCATCAAAGCAGTCCTTCCAGGTGCTGCAAAGCAATCTTGTGGAGTGCAAAGCAGGCCAGAGCAGCAGGAAGTCCTCTGAGAGTCATTCCACAGGTCCAGAAAGTGAACTGAATAGTGGGTCTAAAGGCTCTATTTTCATACTGGGTGCCTTCTTTAAATGTGGGAGAAGTTTCTAGTGGTTTCTCTTTGAAGTGCTTGGAATTTCCTGAATTCCTTGCCCTGGCTTTTAGCTTGTTGCAGAGACAATGTGGGGGTAACAAGCCCTTTTTGTGAAGGTAGAGCACAGCCTATTCAGTTACAAGTGGGGCTGTGCCCAATGGGCACTGCTGCAAAGTTTCAGGTTGCTTATGTGTGACATTACCATAGTTTAAGTGCGCTTATATGTGACATTCCAAGCTTCATGTGTGGCACTATGTGTAAAACATATTTTTGATTAAAATCTTGAAGGACAATCCCTGTAAAAATAAATATTCTTATATTTTTTGATAAATTATAGTGTACGTTTAATAGAGAATGGTCCATGTTTAGAATAGTCTCTGGAAAAAAGTGGGGCGTAAAGTTGAAAGTGAAAGTATGCTGAATATTTAAGTTATTTGAATAATATTATATGGTTTAAGGTTCATGCTTGAAATACAACCATTTTTTAAATGATTAAGAAATAATAAATTTTGTTTCAAAATTTTGGAGTTTGTTTACAATCTTGCAGGGTTGTGGTGCAAATTTTGCAAGCCTATATAAGGCATCTTCATGTTAATTCCAACCTTATAGTGTTAGAGCTGTCTTATCTAAAAAATATGTCTTATAACGTGGTACATTTTACAGGCCACCCCTCAATGATCAGATGTCAAGCCTCCGACCAAACAGTATATGGAAGGACTTTTTAAAGCAGGGCAAATTAATTCCCAGTTACCTCTGCACACAGGAGATTTGATTATTTTTTGGGACCGTTAAGAATTTTGTTGCAGAATTGTTTACCTATTGTAGGAAAGTGGGTTTCTGTTGCAGTAACCTCTCCACTTTTTGCCAGATTTCTGATGCACTTTGACTTGATGTGCCCTGGGTCCCTGCCAATCAGGTTCTCAGGGCCTGTTTTCTTTCCCAAAACTGTACTTTTGTACCCCCAATTGGCACCTCTCTGGCCATTTGTAAGTCCCTTGTAAAAGGTACCATGGGTACCAAGGGCACTATGACCAGGGAAGGCCTCTAAGGGTTGCAGCACATATTGTGCCACCATTGGAGGTCCTGTACCTTAACAAACACACTGCCATTGCAGGCTGCGTGTTTTGGTGCAGAGAAAAATGAAGAGTCGACATGGCACACATATAGCACACATACATGTGTGCCATGCCTGCAATCCACTGCCTATTGTATAGGTAAGACACCCCTCTAGCTGGGTGCACTATACCACTGGTGAGGGTACAGTTGCATGAGCACTGTACCCCTACAGTGTCTAAGTCCAATCTTAGACATTACAAGTGCAGTAAAGCCATAAAAGAGTCTATGGTCTTGGAGTTTGTCATTACGAACTCCACAGCACCATATTGGCTTTACTGAATTCTGGGAAGTTCGGTAGCAAACTTCTCAGCATAATAAACCCACACTGATGTCAGTGTGGGATTTATTATACAATGCACTCAGAGGGCATCTTAGAGATGCCCCCTGAAAAATGACCAGCCTCTGGTGGGTTCCCTGACTGGTAAACACCAGCCTGCCACCATGAGACATGTTTCTGGACCCCTGGGGTGGGAGTCTTTGCTCCCTGGGCCCAGAAACAACACCTTTCCTGGGCGGAGGTGTTCACACCTCCCTCAGGTCAGGAAGAGCCACCTGTGGTAGGGGTGTTTCAAAGTCCTTGCTGCCTTTGTAACATGACCCCCAGCCTCTCCTGCAATCAGGAACAGGCCCCCTTCCAGTCTCACCCCCTTTTCGGCAGGAAAACAGGCGGGAAAAATTACAGCAGCCCAGAAGGTGTGCCCACCTCCGCCAACCCCCACCCCTCAGGTGGGGGAGGCAAGGTGAAACCCACTCTTCAGTACCCGCCATCTTGCAGATGGCAGGCACTCTCCAATCAGGATCAGGGATTGTGCCCACTCTCCCACGTGGGGTGAGCACACCGAGCGTGTAGTCACCCTAAGATCAGTAGCCCATTGGCTACTGACCTCGATACCCCTAAAAAGCCCCCTAAATACAGGATTTAGGGGGCAGCCCTGAAACCAGAAGGCATATTCCTGCAACCTACGAAGAAGAAATATGAAAGAAGACACCCTTCAGAGGAGACTGCAGAGAAGAACTGGCTTGGCCCCAGCCCTACCTGCCCATCTGCAGCTTCCAGAGGTCCTGCGCCAAACGTGACCCTGTCCTGCAGCCAACGACCTCCAAAACCCCTTGGAAGACTGACTGCCTTCAACAAAGACCGGATCTCATGTGAACAGCAGCTCTGTACAAAAGAATCACCAAAAAAAGACTCCGAGCCTGCTGAGGACAAAGAAACCCGACGCCTGGAACCACCACTGCTCCCGACCCCTACGGCCCAAGTCTGAGTGGCCCATTGATCCCATCAATATCCTCCAGCACTCCAGAGTCTGAGTCCAACATGGGTAGACCCCTACAGGACTTCCCGAAATCGCCTGCAGGCTCTGTAGGGAGACCCCTCCAACCACCAGTGGCCTGGTAAGGTGAAATCTAACACCCCAGCATCCAGCCGCCCTGCACCCTGGAGAAGAGGACCTGAGGTGCACCTACATCCCCGAGCCCTCCAACTTACCTGCCCAGCTGTCGGTTCCTCCCAGAAGACCTCCTGGACCGAGCCTGCAGCCAAAATCCAAAAGGGCAACTCCCATTGAAAACAGCTGGGCACCTGACGCCAAATCAGCACTCTGTACCCGGCCGCCCCTGTGCTGCTGTGGGTGCACCTTGTGTGCTAACTCAGATCCCCCTTTGCTATGAGCTAAACCCTACTAGCTTTGCTCCCACATCCAAGTGGCGTGCCGGTGAGCAGCCACCAACCGGAGGCTCCCTATCCCCCACTGGATAACATTGGGCCTCAGCACTCTGCACCTGGCCGCCCTACTGATGCTGAGGGTGTTATGTGAGTGCATCCTTGACCATGGGGGAACCCTTGTTCTAATCCCAGAAACCCAACTCCCACAACCAAGTACTTACCTTTAAACCGATAACTTCATTTCCTCCCGTAGGACTGCATTGACTGCTTTTCTGTGAAAAAAGTGTGGAGTTGGAAATTGTATGAGAACTTAAGAAGAAACTGCGTGTTTACAACAACTGATTTACTTACCTTTTACTTAGGAAATGTCCCAGTGTGATATCTAGGCATATCACACTTAGTAGAAAAAGTAATCTGAAAAGTAATCTAAAAAGTAATCACAAAGTAATTGCAAAGTAACTGAAAAGTAATTTCAACTGTTACTGAACATTTGACCTACCTGTATCTACATTCAACTGCATTCAACTGTATTAACAGAAAAGTACTATTTTTACTTACCTGCACCAAGTCTGGCTTGGTTCTAAAAATAAAACACAACAAAAAATATTTTACACAAAACAGCTGGTCAGAGTTCAGTCTTTGTGTGTGTGAAATCATTTCTTGCCTGAGTGTGTACAATAAATGCTTAACACTACCCTCTGATAAAGTCTTACTGCTCGCCCACACTACCACAAATAGAGAGTAAGGTATTATCTACTTTTACCTCTGCCTACCTTTGGGGATCCACTGGACTCTGTGCACACTATACCTTACTTTGGTATAGTATATACAGAGCCAGCTTCCTACACCTATGTCAAGTTTTCTTCCTCAAACATGGACTTTTTACAAAACAGCACCCATCTACAGAAGCCTCCGGGCATGACGCAGGAGATAATACTGGCACGTTGCGCACAATAGGCTGCCCACGAGATGAGAAGAGGAGCATACTGGCTGGCAATGTTTACAGCGCACCTGCTGCATGGATTGATGCTCTCAACAATTTAAAGCAGTGTGTCCTTCCTGAGTATGTCCAAGACACGTTTTTCAGACGGTATGAGGGTAATGGCAGCATGAGTGCCATTGCAGAGGTTCTGACCTTTTTTTTAGTAATTTCAGGTGAATCAAGATCTCGATAATGGCTCGAAGATAGCAACGGTATTTCAGCACAAGCCGCACATGTTCCTGGAGGAAGAAGTGGCTGTGCCAGCATGTACCATGGGCTGAGACGGCACCAATCGCAGTACTTTCAAGGAAGAGAAGACACAGAAGAGATCCAATCAGGGCCTCAGACACACTTGGAGGCTGGGCCATCACTTCACTTCACCTGAGAAAAAACATAAAGTGGAAGAGGCTGCAGTTGAAGAGTTAGAAACACACTGTCAGCTCGATCAGCTGATTTGCATGAGCATTCTGGGACCTTGTGGTAATGCACGGAAATTCACAAACTGCATTAGTCTAACCCTTGATGAGTGACACGTGGCACGGCTGGCTCTGGTTAGGATAGGTAATAACACTATCAGTGCTCTCACGTATCCGTCGGTCGTAGCACGCCTCTTTTCTGCAGTGGGATTTGGAAGAACACTATGATGAAGCACGCCACCAAGGGGTGATCCTGGTGGGTGAGGGTTATTTAAAGAAATTCTTCTTCCTCCTATTAATACTTTGGGAGACTAAGAAGAAAGAGCATAATTCCAGTTGGTCGGAGTGACTCTCTTTAGTTAGTAGTATATAAAATACCTGTCACCTGCTGTGATCAAGCAAGACAGGACAAATCTATTAAGATTTATGTTTTTTACCACTGATCAGTACTGTCTTTCCACTCATAGCATTGTAATCCTCATTGACAATATGAACAAAGATAGTACATGTACTGGAGCTTGGTTCTGTATCTGTCACCCTGACGCGAGAACCATAAAAGCTTGCACATTCCACAACTTAACATTTGTAAATACGTATATTTATGCCTCTTGTCCAAAGTACTGTCACACAGGTATCTGTGCTTTCTGACTGTGACTACAGATTTGAGAATAATGTGAAAAAGGAGATAAAAAGAAATTACTGTCTCATGGAGTATAGATAGTCTGTCAGGCTCTCGGGCCTTCCTATGGTGTAGTGATTTGTGCCTTCTTTTAACCTGTATAGCCTTTGACATTCTGACATCCTTTCCTCTGTACAGAAGTAAATGTCCTGTGCCAGTGACTGAATGTAAGCCAATCCTTGGTTCAACAATTCCCAAGTGCACCAGCAATTACCATTGCCCTGATGGTCAAAAGTGCTGCTCAGTTGGCTGCACCCGAATGTGGCTTGTACCGGAAGTAATATACTGACCCTGGAAATGCAAAAGAGATTTTAAAATTAAGTTAGATTAGATTGCCAGTGTGAGAAAATGTGAGAATGTTAAGGATAAAAAGTTTGATCACTGAGGATATCAAGAGCCTCAATGACCAAACACGGTGATGCTCCACAAATTAGAAACGATCAAGCCATGGCCTTACCAAATGAAACATTACGAGTGACTCAGAATAGAGGACCGTGGGTCCTGATTCATGAAAGTAACTTACTCTTTTGAGTAATTCACACTTTAGAGTAAATTTACAATTTTTTGGTATTCACAAAGTCTGAGTGTAATTCACTACAAAAGAGTAAATTACATGTCCCCACCTGCAAAGCAATTGGCTTACTCTTGTGTGGGTAGGTGACATCCATCCATAACCCCTCCCTGTCTCTAAACACCAATTATTACTCCCTAATCCCATCATTTTGCAGTAAATCTGCCTCTTTTTCCACCCACTCCCTCCAGTCCCTCTCACATTTACTACTAACATGTCATTGTCCTTTACTTTATTTACACAATGAAGTACATTAAAGTGCAATCAATTATTATCATTACGAACGAAGAAAACACATAAAGAGACTGATTGCAGTTTCCAGTGCAAAACAGATATGCGTTTTAACAGTGGTTTGGTGATCATGAGTTATTTTACAAGAAAAAGCTCAGCAGGTCCACAGTAGGGGCCCGGAATTTCTAAAACTGAGGGGCATATTTACAACGAAGTGGCGGAGTGCGGCGTTAGCCTCCTTGGCTTATTTCCGCACTCTGCCACTTCTGAAAAGCAGGCTGCACCATATTTACAACAATATGGTGCGGCCCTGCGTGTCCCCCTGCTCTGTTACTAAATTTAGCAGCCTAGCGCCAACGCAGGCACCCTTGCACCATAGTGCAAGGGTGTCTGCTTTTAAGGGAAGATTGTTTATGTGCAGGAAGATCTCCCTTCCTGCACATAATCTTTAAATGTAATTTTGTCACTTCTATGTGTGCTGCTTAACGCAGCACACATAGAAGTTGCAAAATGTCATTGTTTGTATTGATTGTTTTTGTGCAGAAAGGAGAGCTTCCTGCACATAAACAATCAGTGGCCTTTTGCTGTTTCTATATGTGCTGCACAACACAGCACACATGGAAACAGTAAAAACGAAGAGAATGAAAGTTTTCTCATTGTTGCGCCTGTTTAAGACCAGGTTTCCCCTGGTCTTAATTTTGTCACTGCCCCATATTTACGCTGCCCTTGTAAATATGGAGCAGCTTCAAAATCAATGGGTGATGCAGTGGAACGCCCACCGCAACTCCCATTGCCCACCCCTTTCACGCTAAGTATAGCGTGAAAGGGGGCCTTATTTACAAGGCATCGTTAAGCCGCGTTTAGTGGCTTAACGCTGCCTAGTAAATAAGGCGAAGCACCTATCGCCACTACAACGTCCTGAAAAGTGACGTTGTGGTGGCGATAGGGCCTTGTAAATATGCCCCAGAGTTTGTTCTTTAGTTAAGGTTGATTAGGTTTATCGGTGCCTACAGTGGTACATAAAGTAGCACAGTTATTTTTAGAGCACTACATTAATGTACAAAGTACTATGCTCTTTGCTCGGTACTCCGTAGTTAGAGTTGTCTGCCAGCACTGTGGACAACTCTAGTCATTGACATCATGGCTGACCAAATTAAGTGACCCTCACTCCATTGGGCTGTCGGAGGTGTACGTCAGCAACAGAGCTGGAGTATGCTTTGTCGTTGACATGCTTTAAGTCTTCCCGCATCTAAATCAGGCACTGGATCTTCAGTTTGGCAGGGATGGTACACCATTATGGCAGAGTACCCACTCTGCCAAAGTCTAACTCATCCTCTAAGTCTTGTGGATGTTGGAGTTGTGCACTGCCTGACACCTGTTGGGTGAATTCTGTTTCCCTTCAAATGTTTGTCCTTTCCCTGGGAGCTGCTGGAGGTGTAAAGGAACAGAGGCAGCATTTACCCGACTGAGGAAGATACACACTGCTGTCTTCCTAAATGCTGCCACACCAGATTTATCAACTGAAGCAAGAGATGTGTTTGTTGGGCAGAGTTTGCAAAGGCCTTATTTTATGCCTGGGAACTGTCAGCTGTAGCTGAAAACAGATGGAGGCTAACAAACCATGATGGCTAGTGCATCAGTGCTTCGGAGAGACCTAATGGGAACATATTTCAATAAAAATGACTGACATTTTAGAAGTTTCAGTGAACTGATTGCAGGAACTCTTTTAATGACTTATGTGGCAAGCTCACACAGAACCAGAGGTGTGCTGTGTAAAGAGGAAAAATGCAATCAATCAAATCAATGCCTCCTGGCCTCGAATGGCTGACTTGTGGGCTGATTTAACAAGTGAATGAAGTTACAGCTGCCCCAATGACTGCAGAGGGTGCACCCACTGCACCATTTAATGGATGCTGATCCATAATATGATGTCTAAATCCAATGGCTGAAAGAGGCTGAACAAAAGCCCACCATATATATTTTTATATATTTGTTTTGTAAATACAAAAGGTCTTGGCATGCACCAGCCCGAAAAAGTAAGTTGGTGTGGTGAAGTTAGGAAGCCGGGCATGCCAAAGGGGCAGGGAGCTGGCAGTTACACAATAATTTAATTAAATAATAAATAATTAAATTAAATTATTTAATTTAATTAAATAATAAATAATTTAATTTAATAATAAATTTACAGCCCTGTGATGGCAGCTGTAGCCAGCAAAGGGAGCATTTTGATAGGCGGCCTGGCCCCCAGCATTCCATAAAGGGGATTGTACTCTAGAATATTGAGTACAAGAATATTGTGGCACAGTAATATTGTGGATAAAATATCAAGGTACAAAACATTGAAAGGTATGTGCATAGAGGGAAGTATAGATTTACTATTAATTCCATATCTATGTACCTTGAAGATACATATATCTTCAAGGTGCATAGATGTGGCGTCTGGTATAGAAAATATACACATACTTATCTTTTTATATTCTGTCCCTCAATATTCTGTCTATGATATTAGTGTCACACGATATTCTGTTCTGTAGTCGATATTCAGGATCCTCAACCATAAAGGGTTCTAATAATTGGAAAACACTTAAAACGTTTAGAACCATTTCTCAAGAACCTGTGATCAATACTACCAAAGGAGTACAACGTTTTCTATGTGCTAACGTATCCAATATTTAACCAAATCTAACCTTATTCCTTATGAAGTATACAGTAATTTCCCTTTAATTTGTGTCCTAGTATGGCTTAAACACAGTGGTGGCTGCTCCCGGGCAGTAACGGTGAGGCAGGGGAAAGGGGAGTTAAAAAAGAATAGAAAAGATCACTTGCCGTCGACCGGCTGGCCGGCTGCCACCTCTCCTTTGTCCTCTCCTCCGTCCTCTCCTTCAGTGAATTGGAAGCACACAGGCTCCCAGACTCCCCTAGCCAATCATGATGCTGCTGTCACCAGCATGACAGCAGCGTGGTGAATAGTCTGAGCGCCAAGGTTCGTCACTCAGACAGGGAGTGGGAGTCTGTGCATATTATACACCCAGGCTGTGCAATACAGCTGGGTAGAGAACACGCTAAGTGTGCATGACTGTTTGGCCAGCCCAAGACGGCCGGCCAAACCGTCATGCGCACTTAAGTGCACTCACCACTCCTCCCCCTGCTGGGTGTGATGACAGTCAAGCCCTGCCCCATCCTGCCCCAAAACCGGAAAAATAAAATGATAATAACACCGTGTTCTTATTTTATTTTTCCTTTTTTCTACTGCTGAAAAGCAGTGGGGCGATGCTCCTGAGCCTTAGCGGAGGAGCCAATCCTGCTTAAACACCCCGGTATGTTAATATTTTTGAGACAATATCATCACGAACAATTTTTTCTGGACAATCTCAATTTAGGTTTGTAATCTCCTTACAGCTTTTGTGACCGTCATATGTGAAATAAACAAACCCATGACTGGGAAATCCATTACTACGACCCTGTGAATGAGAAATCATTGCCAGAATTATGTTTATTACTTGGTCACCTTTACTCCTGTAATTTTAGGTTAAACAACTCAATCTCATTCTAGACCTTAGATTCCTTTGTAAGTAAACTTTTGGCAAGGCCCTCAGACTACCCACTCCCACCCACTCCAGCACACAAATTATTTGTTATGCTTTTGTTTTTACTTTTTCATGTTAATGTTTTTTAATGGTTCTGTAGCAGAGGCTGGGGCGGGGTTTGTGCAAACATTAAATCACTGCTTTCTCCAAAACTAAAAAAGTGTTTCAATGCACTCTTTGATGGGATAGGAGCATGCAATGCTCTGTATATTCATTCACTTCAGTTTGCCCTTCATCAGCTCATAAGTAATTCAAAGAATTTCTTCCGTATATGTGTTTAATTCATTTTTTTTCGTTAACTTTAAAAACTATCCAACTTATTGTCCTTCTCCTCAATTCTCTTCTTTGTCATTACAAACATCTCCATGGCATATGATAATTCTTACTGCTCTCGCCATGAACCCAATCCGTTTCAGAACAGATTGTCTCCCTTCATCAGGGGATTTGTTATATGATTTTCATCCCGAAACGCAAATAGACTACTTTCATGTGTTCATTTTTACAGGCCCGCCAATACATAAACATTAAATGAAACATAATTTAAAAACATCTGCATACTACATATCTATTTTCCAATGATTGTCATTAACTTAAGTTATGAGACCATCATATAGTGTTAGTACCTGTAGCTCACTATCAGTGTATCTCACAAATTTGTGATGAAATTTAGTAGCGGACACTCATATCGGGAAGTGGTGAGGCGGGGAGAGAGGAAACACAAACCAAAAAAAAAACATAATTATGAAAAAAGAAAATAGCACTTACCTGTTCCAATGGCCGCCTTGCTCCTGATCCTCGCCTCCCGTCCAGGAACTGCTGCACACTGCGCAGGCTCCCAGCTCTCAATCCCAGCACTGCTCTCATACTGCGAATACTATTCCCAGCATGAAAACCGAGCTGGGATTGGTCTGAGCGCCCTGTTTCCGCGCTCAGACAGATACTGGGAGCCTGTGTTGATTATCCACCGGGCTGTACAACGGTAGGAGGAAGCCTAGGGGCATAGAGGCCCAGAGGGCTGGCCAAACCGTCATGTGCACTGGGCAGTGCTCACCACTCCCCTCACCTCCCTGGTGCTGCAGCTGCAGCCTTAGTACGATGGCCACGCCCATCCTTCGGCTCGCAGCCTTGAGGACGAAAAATAAAATGATAATAAAAATTGCTATTATCATTTTATTTCTGTCGTTTGTCTCTGTTGGCTTTGGGGGGGGGCAACAACGGAGGAGCTGCCCCTGATGAATATTGCAATACTCTCCCACATAGAACAAGGCTGATGCATATGTCATTGCGCTTATAAAATCGATACATCACTGTTAAACTGCAGCCTTTATTATCCAAACTTACTAGCCTTGTCAAAGTGCATTATTGACAATTATATTAAACATATCTCTAAATATGTGACTAATAATCACATGTCTTCTTTAATGCTCATGCAGCCATGTGGAAAAAATCAACTACAGTATGAAATAAAAAGGGATTAAGAAACTGATGCCTATTACAGGATGTGACAGCCAGCAGTGTTGTGACGCCATGTTGGAAGAATCAACAACCATTAAAAGTAATGGTAAATCCAGTCATATAATGTTCTTAATAAACCTAAGAAGTGAATACGTGGGAGGGTTTTGAAACCCGAATAATTACTAAACGTACTCATAATCTAAAGAAGTAATCTTACTGGGGGTACACCTTTGGTATCAATGACATAATATCACTGAGCCATCTTGAAGCAAAAAAAATAAATAACTGAGCGTACATACGTGTTGAAATGAGAAGTGCCTAATCCGGAACGTCAATTGCCATGATACCATCTACAGACTACACTATTACTGGGATATCATATGTGGGGATCTAGTGATTAATCTACCTTTGCAAAATTAAATAAAGTAATTTAAACTAAACGGTGGTGAATCGGCCAGGGGTTATTAACCTTTTGAATTCTGTGGATCTCCAATTAATCATTACGGGGACTCACCAATGTATTATTATTGGAATCCGGGGGCCCACTTAGTCATTACTGGAAGCCGGGGACCCCGGCCTAAGCATTTTGGACAATTTGAACCCCAAAGCTATACGCCAAAAATACAGAAATAGTCATTCATCAAATAAATTGACAAACGATTAAATATTTTATCTAATACACAAACAAATAAAAAATACATTTTAAAGGTTAGGTTGGAGCTTATCTAAATTCAAAAATGATAATAAGCAATAATGTTGTTAATTAAATGCTGATTAGTAATGAGAGTGTATTCAGACAGCAGTGTGAATGAAAGACTGCGGACTGCATACATACTGACTGAACAGCTGTCCCCATAGGAACAGCTCAAATACCAAAATAAGTGTCCCTATTGAATTTGATGGAATGATGCGGATAGGTACTGCCCCCTTTGTATTTGAACCGGTGGTGCTGGATGCGCCATAGAAGCATGTGTAATACTTCATTTTACCAATAGATGTCAGACATTAACCATAGAAGAATATATCAACTTATGTACTACTAATGCATTACGCATTGACAATCATAGTATGGAAGAAAGGCTTTTGTACATCTGGTCCATACTTTGGAATTGGTCTCATTTTAGCCACGCTTTATATGTTCAACTCCGCCTCAGATACTTTCTTGAATTCTAGCAAGATGCAATGTTGGAGAATATTAAGTACCCAAATAATTCCCTTGATAACCGTCTAAGAACTGACCGAGACACTTTAATTAATTAAGAGCCAAGAATTGCTGGATAAGGACTTTGATTTATACATTTTGCACCAATATATAATGCAAAGCATTTGCTATTCTTTCATTTGGGGGCGAGTCAGACAACATTATTAAGCAGTAGAGTTCAAATGCCAGACAATAATAGTAGCGAAACTACAGTACGGCAGGGAGTGTATTCTTTCTAAAGCAGTACTGTGTGAGAGTCAACAATAGTGTCCCATAAAACAGTCCAGCAAACAGTCCAATAGCCCACACACTGACCAGTCAGACCAGCCGTTATTTACATTGCCAGATTGCACTGTTCAAAGTGGCAGCTCCTCTGCTATGGCGGAGTAGCGTCGCCCCACTGATTTTCAGCAGTGTAAAGGAAAGGAAATATAAAATGATAATAATTTTGAGTTATTATCATTTTATGTTTCCCGTGCGGGCGGGCGGGCGAGGTTGCTCTGCTCACGGTGCACGGCAGGGGAGGAGTGTTTTGCCCACTGCTAAGTGCACAATGACTGTTTGGTCGGCTCTCTCGGGCCGCCCAAACCAGTCATTCCCACTTTCTCCGTTCTCCATGCAGGCTGCATTACAGCCTGCATGGAGAACATGCCCAGGCCCCCATTCCCTGGTTGAGCGTCGAAACAGGACGCTCAAAATCAATCACAGCGCTGCATTGCAGCATTGTGATTGGTCAGGTGAGCCTGGCTGTTCTTCCGGGCTTCCTGTCCCACGAGGTAAGTGCATAATTTCTTTTTAAAAAAATTGGTTTTACATTTACCTCACGCCCGTGGCCCAAACCTACAGCCCCGCCCGCTCGCCACCCACGAGTCATGCCGGCCGCCACTGCACTGGACGTGAGTCCGACCCTGGCCACTGCTAATGTTGATTTTATGGTAAGTCAAGTGAAGAAACATTTTTTGGAAACGTTCGTGTAGATTCAGAAAGGCAGACACCACAGTTATTAGCAAGTGTAAAGTAGTGGGCTCTAGGCCCACATACTCGCAAATAAGGCACACGCACACAGTGACTTTGGTACTAATAACTGGCCCAGGGCATGTGCGCCCAGCCCCTTTTATTATCAGGGACTCCTGACCGGTTACGCCTGTGATGGGTGGGTGTAAAATGTAATACACCACACTCTTGAACACTAGAACGTGTCCAGCAGGACACTACATCCCTCCCAAAGTTTATTGGAAAAGAATAAAACAAAGTCCAACCTATGGGAAAAAACAAACAGAAAAAACACAGCACCACTGAATCTTTTCAGGCCACCTGCCGGGCAGTACTGGATCTCCTGACACATGTCCATGACGTTTTAGTCCACCTTGGGGATGTCATTCAGACTAGCCTGGTCTCATGGTGCTGGAGACTATTAAACAGTTCAACGTGGGTGCATCCAGAGCGGTGGTAGGGTCTACTTCGGAAATCTTCTTGAAGGCGCTCAGGCTACAGTGGATGGCAAACCTGCAAAGTCGGAGGATGACTTCGGTGGAGGAGGGCCTTCCTTGAAGGCAATGATACTTCCAAGTGCCTGCCAGCACAGTAGCTTCAGACGTTCCTCTCTTGCATGGACTCCCCTCTCACAGGAGTCTCCTGGAGGCCCTATCTCCCAGGCTGCTTCAGGTCCGTGTGGACTGTGCCTGGCCTCTTGTAAGCCACACAAAGGCGTCACTGAGGAACTGCCAACAGGACCACAGCCAAGTCGCTCCTGCAGACGCAAAGGGTAGTGTCTCAGGGTCCGTGTGCTCTGGTCATCGGGACTCAGGTGCACATGCCTTCATCAGATGATCTTTGGGTGACCAGTCTCCGTCCGCAACCTCCATGTTTCCCGGTCACTGTCATGGAGCTGCTGCAGACGCATCTCTCTTGTTGGGATTCCCCTCTCACTGGAATTCCCTTGATGCCCTTGCCCCTGGATTGCCACGTGACTGCGTGGGCTGTGCGGGGCCTCATAGAGGTCGCACCAAGGGTTCGCTGCAGAACTCCCAACAGGGCCATGGGCAAGCCTCATATAACCCCAAGGGTGGATAGTCCAATGCTCGAGCATGCGCTCTTCAGCAGACCTCGAGTTCACAGGGACACACAGAAGGTTTCTGGGTGGCTAGCTTCCCACGGTGCCAGGGATGTCTCGTTGGTCTCTGGATGTTTCAGGAGTTTGGATCCACTCTGATGGTGCGATGCTCCTTGGGTGTTTCTGGTGATGCACCTGGGTAATGAGGACGATTATCTTCGTGCACTTGAATGACAGATGGCGAATCTTGCGATATCTTGCTTGAGGCGACATCTTGGAGTGAGGAGGACTGGAGGGACTTCGTGGCCACTTCCGGTTATCTTTTGGCATGTGCACTTGCTAGCTGGGATGCCATCAATGCCAAGCAGCCGGTGACAGGTGACTGGATGGTTGAACTGTGAAGCGTGGGGCCTGAACGCAGATCACGCTTGCTTACGGCTTACTGTAGGTCCTATCGCGAAGCTGTCTCCAGTGATGTCTCTGCACCCTGGTGGCTGGCTTCTGTTGATGGATGCCCTCTCCGGCAGTGGCACGAGACCTCGGTCTTATCACTCTTCTCCCTTTTTTCTTGCACACCTCTGGTGGTTGTTCGGCCTATGGCATCACTCTTCTCCTCCTCACCACACTCTTCTCTACTTCCGACCAGGTTCCTCACTTTGATGTGGTGTCCTGCCACATGTCTCATGTTCGAGCCAAATGGATATCTCACTGCTCATGTCCGGTTCTTAGGACTTTGTATTTTCTTTGCTGCGGACCTGTCACAGGTCTGTCCTGTCGATAGGACTTGCTTCTCCTCCTCGTGGACCTCTCGCAGGCCCAATCCCCTCCTCAGGGATCTTCTCAGTGTTCAACTACCTGGATGAAGGGTCACCTTCTTCCATCTTCTTTGCTTAAGAGTGTAGTGCTTGTGCCTCGAGCCTGCACCATTGTGGTGCTTGCTCCTGTCTCCGTTCAGTCTTGCGTCGCACGGTTGGTCACTTCATATGACATGCTCAATGCTGGCCCAACGGTGGCCATTCTGTGTCGCGGGAGGCTGGCTGGCGCAGCTTCTTCATGTTCAGCATTGCTTCTTCCCTGTGGAGAGGTCTCGCTCTACTGGGCGCCTGCCCGTGCTGTCAAGCTTCTGGATGCATGCGTCGTGCACCTCTGACTCCGCGCTCTTGGTCCTTCTTCAGGGCACCCTCTTCTGGCGCTTGGCGTCCTTGCTCTTCTTTCTTGCGGTGGTGGTGGGCGTTCACCACCAGGGGTGTGTGGTTATATTTCCTTGCGTGCAGTGGCATCCGATAGCCACTGGGGATTGCGTGACACTCACTTCTCTCCTTGGTGACGTTTCTTCCTTGTGTGGCCTCTTCTCTCAGGCCAGTACACAGTGAGCTTTCACAGGGGAAGCAGATTTCTTGCTGGCGGCAGTAGCAGCGGACCTTGTGGGCTTTAACAGTCTCTGTTGAAATACTACTGCTTCCTCTGCGGGATGGGGCAACTTTGCTGACTTTGCCGGCTATGCTGCTCCTTTTACAGTCTCTTGACATGCAAAGGGTAGGCAACTCACTTGAGTGTGAATGGCACTCTTTTAGTCAGTCTCTCTCCTGACTCCGCAGAGTACGGTCAGTGTGTCAGGACGCACATATTTTGTCAGTCCTGCAGCGACAGTAGGATTCTGCTGGGTTAGGGGGGGCATACTCTCCAGTTCATGTCAGGCAAAATGGCTGCATAGTCCGGCTTGTGAATGCTCAGTGCCCCTCTTTTCTAGTCTGTGCTTAACTGTTTGGGGCTAGAGGGTGGGGCATTGCTGGTTCTCTTTCTTGCCAGGTAGCAGCGTGGCTCTGTCTTGTGCACAGAAGACTGTCTCGCTTGAAAGGGCCGGCATGCGAGGCTCCACCTCACCACACTTGTCATCCTTGAACTAAACTGGTGTTTCTTAAACCCCAAGTTAGGGTCCTAATTGCCCCATGGGAAGAGGGTAAAAGGGACCTCTGTAGTCACACTTGCCTCAAGGTGCATCCCTCGCCGTCCTCCTAGAGATGTCCACTCCCAACTGTAATTTTACCTGCTTTCTCTGACGTCGTTCCAGAATCTATTAAACATTCCTACGCCAAGGAGTGGGCATTAGCGCTAGCTCCTGCCCTTTTCCGCAATCATGTTGGATGAGATGATGAGTCTCCTCATCATGAAATTTCAATAAAATCAGTCCCTCAACCCCAGACACAGTACCCAATAAAGCATGAAGCTAAAAAACAAGTTAGGGAAATCCTAGAACAACTTGAATATCAAGGTGTGATAGAAAATTGCACCTCATCCATGAACATCCCTTGTTTCCTATAATGAAATTGGACAGTTCATACCATCTAGTTTTAGTCTACAGACATTTAAACAAATCCACACGCACGTTTCAGTACAAAATGCACATAGTGCCGCACTGGTAAATAACATTCTGCGGAAAAAATACAAAAACACACTAGATATCTCAAATGGATTCTTCTGCCAAAATATAGCGCCTGAAAGCCGATATTTGACAGAATTATCTGCGCTAGGTTCACAGCATCAATTTCGCCGTTTACCTCAAGGGTATAAGAACAGCCCCGGGCTGTTCTCAGCCAGGGTAACAGAGTTACTTAAAAAATGTAATGAGGAGGCATTGTCCTATGTAGAAGACATCTATCTTATGGACGATGAGTTAATGGAACACTTGGCTAGAGTAAACAACATAACTAGTAGTTAAAGTTGCTTAAAAAAAATGGAGAGTTCTACGGCTGAGGAGCACGTGGATTCCCTTCCAGCTTCATTCTCTGAAAGCAATAAACACCTTTTACTACTTCTGATGAAGAAGATGTCATCCCTTTGGAGGCAATTTCTGAGACAGGGTGAGAGACTGGTTTGAGTGTTCTCCTATCCAGAAGGCTCAATAAAATTAACTACAGAATGCTATGTGCAACATTTGTCGGTAACATTTGTCTTAAGGGAAGATGGGCTGGCAGTATGTTTCCAGGTTGACCACTCTGTTACAGTACATTATAGGGCATCAACGTGCTGTCTGTAACTAATGGCTCATTGAAGCAGAAAGGATGAGAGAATGGCCTTAACATGAAGAGGGAAGAGCCAGCTCCCTCTCCATGACCTCTTCAGCTTTGCCAGAGGGGAGAAAAATCTCAAGCTGGTAACAATTCAAACTTTGCTGTGACCAACTTCTCTGCAAATTGGAGCTCACAGCACGAGAAGTGAACTTAATAATGGTCTATTTACAAAGAAAATAAAGATGATGTATTCCTGTAGTACTCTTTAATGTACTCTCACATGCCTTTATGAGTAACGCCAAAGCATCTAAAGTAGGAAAAAAGTTGGAATAAAAGGGGAATATCTTATACAATTAGTAGAAATAGAAAGGACTTGTCACCTTTGGAGTTTTAGTAATAATGATTTGGATGTGTTAGAACAATTAGCAAAAGCATGTAAGCATATGTAAAGGAGTTTACCTGTAGTACTACGTCTTGTACTCATAAATACATTTTGAAATAGACCCCATTATGTCTAATAGAGAAACACAATTAGTAATTAAGTGTGCTTAGTTTAAGCCTGGGCGGTAAATTCCGCTCCGCTCATGGAATTTGCGGAATTTTTGCAATTCTGCGTTCCGCGGAGAACGTGGAACTGCCGAAAATTCCGCGATCTGCGGCGTAGCAGAATTTTTTCCTTGTTCGCGCTTTCAAAATGGGTGTTTGCACGCGCGGGAGCTACTTACCGGGATCCCTGCCTTCCCCGACGAGTTTTCCTATCCGTTCGCGTGCACCACGAGATTTTGGTAGCTGGCCACGCGATCCCGCGAGAGTGTGCGATCGCGAACACGTCATTCGGACGCGCCATCGGACATCCGCGTTCGCGAACAGGAAACATGCATCGCGAGCGGGCGGGACAAGTGAAACAAGATGGCCGCGCCAATTGGCGACCGAATGGGCAAGTTCGCAAGATATTTCCCCCCCGAGCATGCAAACAGCATCCCTGAACAGGAAAAACGCATCACGAACGGGTGGAACAAGCAATTCCGCGTGCTCGCGGAATTCTGCGTAGCTCGAGGAGATTTTTTACCGTTTTGCGACTACGCAAATTCCGCCCACCCCTAGCTTAGTTCAGCCTGACAGAGTAGGGAGGCTGTCAGGATAAGAACATTAGATCTCCCTCCCTGTTTAGAGCAGACAGTCTGAAGTTGTTTTTTTGTATTCTGGGCCACCAGGGAAAATCTGGTGGTCCCAAACAGAACAAAAATTGCTAATGACCCGCACAATCTGGGAGAAAACTCCAAACAAAAACAAAGTCCCGGTTTGGGAGCCTTTTTTTGTATAAATAAAAAGTTTGGTGAGTGGCTGCCAAAAACAGTGGTGGCTGCACACCAAACTTTCAGTACCTTCACTGCAGCTGCCTTGGCAGTGGCTCCGGTGAACACATAGAGATCATCTCTGGGCTGGTGGAGATCTCTAAATATCGCGGTCCTCTGTCCGTCAGAGTGGCAGGTGTAATCTCCCCTACAATCCTGATGGACAGAGTACCTACCACAGGCTATAAGTCATGCCCCAAGAGTTTTAGCCTTTTTGTGCCATTTCTGCAGAATAAAAACATATTCACCTTGTTTTGTGTAAGAAGTAGGGGGCTGTGATTGAATACCAATTTTAAATATTAAAATGGTTTCAATAATATGAAAAATTATTTTACTGGAGTTCAGACTCGTGTAGAGGATTTTGTAGAGTATAGACATCCTATAAACACAAAAAGTAACAGAAAATGGGTATTACAGGTAAGAAGCATTAAGACCAACTGAAAAGAATCAGTTCAGTTATTCTATCATGAGTATGGAAAATGTTTGCCGAATGTAGATAATAAATTAAAAATATTTTACATGATAATGTTTTTATTTTATTGGCCAGAAGACATCAATCAAGGAGCAATTAGAAGAAAAAATTCACAAGAAGTTTTGAAAAATACACACTAGATCCAACTGCTGCAAGCTTTTAGATTTGTGACCTTGGTCATTAATTATGAGTGAGATAAATTCATGTGTGGTGATACTGAGTGGGTTCAATTCATTTTTCAGGCCAGTATCTCCACACCTAAATCTGGCTATCATGTGTTTTGTCCCTGGTTATTCTCATTAAAATGCAGTCCCGGAACTAGTATTATTAGAGCAGATTATTAATCAACTTTAATGTTCATTTTCATGTGCTTAAGTTAGTGGAACTAGGCTGCAAAATTATTTTTCTGGGCCTGCTGGTCTGCTTGCACACGCACCTTATAAACATGGCTTTTAAAAAGTTACACAGCATGCATGATTTCTCTGTTTCATTCTGTCTTTCGTCTTTTCATAACATAGACGAAAATGTGATCTGTGCCATGGTGTTGCTTATTCATGTTGTATCAAACAATGTGCTTTGAAGGAAGCCTCCATGCAATGTTGAAAATGTTCAAGGATTATGCTGCCCGCTGTCACAACTTTGCTTTCATTAATTTTTAATAGCTAATTGTTCAATCAAGTAATGTCATTTCCCCTTGTATGTAGGTTAGAGGTCCTCATTCCCTATTAATTTTGGGAACGGTTCTAGAGTAGCTTGTTTTATGTAACATCATTTCGGCAAGGATGATTGTTTTCTATCATGTAACTTTTATCAGTATAGTCCATCTTACCACCTGATATTATGCGGATGGCATGATTCTCTACTGCTATGAAACTATAAAAAGTGCCTTATTTGGGATGTGTGCCAGACCTTTCCTTGCTTTTATACCGAGCAGGCTCTATGTCAGACTGTTTCTAAATACGGTACTTTTGGTTTTTACAGGCTTTTCCATGATTTTGAAGTGAGCAGTCCCTAGGACAGTTTCCTCGCTGAGTCTATACTTAAACGTTTTTTGAGGTTGGCTTAATGTTATCCTCTTGCTTATTATGAACTATTCAAATTACTAACCAATTGCATTTTTGCTTCCTGCAATGATTCTTAATTTTTTTTAAAAACCTTGTTAATGTTAAGAATGATTTGTAAAGCGCACGGACACCGATTGGTTTCATAGCGCTGTAGTAGGCTTTGCCCGTTACCTATGGAGAAGTCAGTTGTAGGCTTGTGCATATAACCATGTTTTGAGGGACCTCCTGAACTTCAGAAGGTCAGTGCATGACCGGATCTCCAAGGGGAAGGAGTTCCACAGTCTAGGGGCGAGGGTTGCGAATCTACAGCCTCCCTGACGTTTCCGCTTGAACGTGGGGATGGAAAGGAGCAAGAGGTGAGCTGATCGCAGGTTGCAAGAGGGGGTGTACCTGAGTATCAGGTTGTTTATGAATTTGGGAGTTTGACTGTGCAAGGATTTGAAAATCAAGCAACCGGTTTTAAACGCGCAACGTTGAGGGATGGGGAGCCAGTGCAGCTTCCTCATTAAAGGTGTCGCCGGCTGCCACCTGGGTTGTCGAAGAATCATACTGGCTGCCTGATTCTGGACTATCTGCAGCCGTTTGAGCAAGTAGAGTGGCATGCCCAGGTAAACAGAGTTTGCATAATCCAGGTGCGACAAAACGGTAGCTATTACAACCTGAGTCAAGGCTTCCTGCGTGAGTAAGCGGTGAATCTTCCTAATTTTTCGCAGTTGGAAGAAGCATTTAGAGATTACCGACTAGACTTGCGTTTTTAGAGAAAGATCACTGTTTAAGGTGACACCGAGTGTTTTTGCCGAAGAGGAAGGAGTGGGCTGGGATCCTAGCTCTGACGGCCAGTAGTGTGGGCCCCAGAACTTATGACTGTCTCCTGTGAGGACTAGCTCCGTCTTGCCAGGATTAAGCTTGAGGTGGTTGTGGTCCATCCAATGTCGAATGTGCAGCATGGTGGCCTGAAAATCGGTGACTGAGCTGTGTGAGTTGTCGACCGTGAAGACCTATTGAAGGTCGTCCGCGTAATTGAAAACAGTCACCTGCCTATCTTTGAGGGACTGGATCAGGGGGAGGATGTAGAGATTGAACAGGTGAGGGGAGAGAGAGGAGCCTTGCGGAACACCACACGTAGTTCTACGTTTAGGGGCCGTGAATTGGCCGGAGAGAACGGCCTGGGACCGGTCCTCCAGGAAGGAACTAAGCCATCTTGCGGCTGAGCCCTGGATGCCAGCTTGCCTGACACGGTCTGCCAAAATAGTGTGGTCGACCGTGTCAAAGGCGGCGGAGAGATCCAGTAGTACCAGTGCCTGAGGGGAGCTTCTGTCAACGGAGAGTATCCAGGACAGCCAAAATCCCTGTTTCTGTGGAGTGTGCGGGGCGGGAGCCCGCCTGGTGAGAGTCAAGGTATTTTGATTCTTCCAAGAAGTTGGACAGGCTTCTTGCTACATGGGCCTCTAGTACTTTCACCAAAAAAGGGAGCAGGGAGATGGGAGGGTAGTTAGGCAGATTCGAAGGGTCAGCTCCGGGTTTTTTCAGCAGAGGAACCATGACGGCTTCTTTAAATGCTGTTGGAACGCGACCGGAAGAAAGGGACTCGTTCAGGAGGGCGAGGGCTGGGCCCGGGAATGTTGAGAGGGAGTCTTTTAGTATGTGAGGTGGGCAGCAGTCCGTGGGGGTGCCTGATTTGACTTTAGCCAGGAGGTCCTGAAAGATCTCGGTGCTGATGGTTGGGAAACAGCTAAGCATGCAGTTGTTACTGTGCGTAACGGAGGAGGTCATGTTGAGGGGGTGTTTAGGAATGCTAGCTTTAATGGTAGTGATCTTTTCGATAAAATAGTTGTTCAGTGAATCGCACAGTGCTTGGGTAGGAGTTGCCTTGGGAAGGATTCTGTCTGGGTTGGACAACTCGTTCATGATTGCAAAAATTTCTTTGGAGCTTTTATTAGAGTTAAGGATACGTGAGGAAAAGTGGGCAGCTTTGGCCAAGAGGATGGCCTTCATATATTCTTTCAGTGCTGTAGTATATAGGAGTTTCTTGTCAGAGGAATAATTCTGACGCCACTGCCTCTCTAGTTGGCGCAGGGCCAGTTTTTGAGATTTAAGTTCGAGAGAGAACCATCTCTGGGCGTCAGCGCGGCGGGCCAATTTAACTTTTTTAGGGGTGCGTGCTTATCGCTAGCCGCGAGTAGCCAGCCTGAAAGATTTGCTTCAGCTATATTGATATCGGGGCTGTGCTAACCAATGTGTCAAGAACGTCCTTTTTGTCGATAGAGTTCCATTTCCTAGCCAACCCGCCCGCGAACGTGGGGGTTTTCTCAATGGTGAGGTGTCCTAACGTAAATTTTAATAAATAGTGGTCAGACCATATGCAGGTGAGAATTGTGGGTGCAGATGTTATCAGGCATGTTTTTTACTTTGAATCTTGTCTTGTGTAGATTTTTACTTGCCAAGGGCCCTCACACTTTGGGACTGGCATGGTCTCGGTTCTTCTTATTGGCCCTGTGAGTCAAAAGAGCCAATACTGGCTCCAAATCTTCTTGTGGAGTCCCCATTCCAGGCACAAATCTGCTTGAATTTACCACCTCCTATGGCTATTCAGCAAATGGGAATAATGGGGGTCTCTGCAGGGGTGGGGTGACCAAAGATGAGAGGGGAACAGGAATCAGGGACCTGGGCAGTCTGTGCCGGTCAAGGGTGACCAGTTTGTGATCCCTGGTGCTGTAGGAGGTGGTAGAGCAGGGATGAGACTGTGCATGCTGCCTGATCCACATGCAGTTTTACCAACTGGTAAAATCAGGATAGGGTTCCTGTACTCAGAAAATCTGTGTGCGGTAACACTGGACCAGTTGTCATTGGACAGAGAGATACCCCACCAAGAGATACCATTCTATCCAAGTCAGAATAATTGGAGCCTTGGTAGGTTAGAAAAATTTGAGTATTGGATCTTTTCTTTAGTTGTACATATTTTGCAGATTTTGTATGTTTTTTATGTGCTTGCATGAATTATATAGGAATATTGTTAATGCTTTTATGGCACTAATATGTCACACCATGGTGCAAGGGGGCTTGCGTTGGAGCTAGGCTGCTGAAACCGCGCCTACGCAGGGGTAAAGGACAGGAATGCACCGTATTGCATAAGTATGGTGCATTCCTGCACTTTCACTTTGGCATAGAGCGTTGCGGCAAGATGATTTGCTGCGCTTCCCTATGCCAAATCCCCATAAAAGAGGGCACAAGTATGTACTAGAAAACAATTGTTCTATGAAACTAATAAATGTGAAGTGTATATTGCAATACAACAAATACATATAGAAGTGTACATAAATCAAAATATTAGTAAGGACCATTGCTGTTGTCATATAGGGTGACACACAATTGAAATGGAATAAGATGAAGTCATTGATTTTAAATAATTGGATTGTTACATTCATTTTTAAAATACTATATACGACATTCATGAGTAGAACGAAATGTGTTGGCTGGGAGTAGAGTTAAAATACAAGAATTGCCCATCACCCATTGGAGAGACTTGGTTCATCAATTTTCTGAGAGAAAAATGAAAAAACTTGGAAAACATAAAGTGCTAACCTGTTGGAAAGGACTTAATTCCAAATTGCTTCTACTTCATTTCCAATTTTAAGGCAATTCTTTTGGATTTCTGCCCACAAGGAGGTCTCTGACAGCCCATGGGTAGGAAACAGTATTGCAGCTAAACCTTGTAGGGGGTTGCACCAAAGTGTTTGATTTACTGAAGGATACTGATTAGAGAATACCATAAATTAGTGCCTGTTCTTTGTGGTGGTATGCTCTATATTTGTGGCCTTACCTGCACCTCTGTTTCATTTCTGTACACAGTACTGGAAATTGATATGAGGATAAATTGTTATGATTGAAGGGTGAAATTATCCGGTGATCTTTTTAATAACCAGCATACTAATACCAAAGACTTAAGAATAAACAATAGTAGTAATAAAGGTTTAAAAAATACTTTTTTCATATTAGAAAAGTTAAAAATAGCAATTGTCCAAATGGTGGGACATTATTATCCTAAAGACATATATTAAAAACAAAAAGGTACCCGGTGTTTAAGAATATTAATATCCTCCAACTTCGAGGATCTAGTGGATGATTTACTGGAGGAGTGATGATAATGATGAATTTATAAAGCACTACAAATAACCAAGGGTGTCTAGGCGCTGCCCTTAACACATACAGATCTGGCTGGATTAAGTTTAAAATGTATGCCTTGAAAAGCCAAGTTTTTAAGCCCTTTCTAAATTTTAACAGGTTAGGCTCTTTTTAAATTTTAAAGCGAGGTTGGCAGAGAGTTCCACAGTTTAGCTGTTGTGGTAGTGAAGCTCCTGCCACTCCACCTAGCCCTACTTTCTCTAGGAACAGCAAGATTTTCAAGTGCGGCTGACCTAAGGGTCCTTGGTGGCATATATGGCTTAAGAAAGTTTGCCAGCTGATTAGGCCCTAAATTGTTCAGCGATCTAAAGGCAATACAAAGTGATTTAAACTGGATCCGTTTAGCTACCGGCAGCCAGTGCAGATGGGATAACTGTGAAAGCAGAGTCGAATTTGGAGATTTCTATGAGACTCTTGCTGCTGTGTTTTGAGCAGTCTGCAGCTTTTGAATGCTGCGTTTGGAGGCGCTGGTAAAGAGAGCATTGCAATAATCCAATCTAGATGATATCAGTAGAGATACCACCATTTTCCTTAAATCCATAGATATTGAGGGAAGTATCTTCCTCAGAATTCTAAGGATACAAAAAAAGGCAGAGGTGACAAAGTTGGCTTGCACTTCAAAGGACAGCTTAGTGTCGAAAATAACTCTTACGTTTTTAGCTTTAGGCACTGGTGTAAGTAGAGGACCGAGTTGGTCCGGCCACCAGATATCTGTCCAGAATGAGGTATTGTTGCCAAATACCAGAACCTCCGTCTTGGATGAGTTTAACTTCAGACAATTGTCTGTCATCCAATTGGCTCTATGGCTCATACAGTCATGAAAACTGATGGCTGTGGGGATTGATGAGCTGCTCACCGAAACAATAATCTGTGTATCGTCTGCATACGAGACCAGGGCAAAGCCATAGCTTATTATTAATTTGGCCAGAGGAGTGACATAGAGATTAAAAAGCGTTGGGCTCAGGGTAGATCCCTGAGGAACTCCACGCAGCAGCGAAAAGGAGGGTGAAACATATTTTCCCAGCTCAACCAACTGAGACCGTTCCGACAGAAAAGAGCCTACCAGGGAGAGCGTCTTATCCCTTATCCCAATGGAAGCTAGACGGACCAACAGCAGCTCATGATTTAACCATATCAAAAGCTGCTTGACTTTTATAAATATTGTTGTTTAATTGATTATATTCTATTGTTGCATGCTAATCTAATGCATTAGGAACATTTATGTATCACTGTTTTGCTTACATTGCTAGTATATGTTCTTTTTCCCCCTTTCTTTTTCTTCCCTTCCTCTCCCCCCTGCCTTGTTCTTCCCTTCCCCTCCCCCTTTTTTGCCCTTTCTTTCTTCATATATGACTTACCATTGTTTTTCTATGCTTATGATATATCTTCTCATTTATTGTATTATGTTTTACCTTTTCATCAAATAAAGCCTTTTTAAACTTAAAAAAAACCTGCTGATAGGTCTAAAAGGATCAGGGGAGTGCTCCCCCCCACCATCTAAGTAGCTGTGATAAGGGCAGCTCTCTGCTATGGTAAGCACGAAATCCAAATTAGGAGGGGTCCAGAATGACATTATCATTAACGAAGGAAGGCAATTCAGTGTTAATGGCTTTCTCGATCACTTTTGTGGGAAAGGGGAGCCTCAATATAGGTCTATAGTTAAGAGTCTCCTTAGCATCCAGATTAGGTTTTTTTAGTAACGGAAGTATGGAAGCTTTCTTCCACTCCATTGGAAAACGCCCTGATATACACCTGGCGTTAAAAATAGCTGTGAGGGGAATAGCTATGATTTCCGGAGACAAATGCAGAATTTTTGGGGGGAATGGATTTGAGGGAGATCCCAATTTTGATTGCACCTATAATTTTGGTAGTATGTTCGGTAGTCAAGGCAGTGAAGGATGAGAAGATTGGGGTAGCCACTTCTAGTGTGGATTGTATCTTATTGAGTTGGACGTGGGTTTGAGCCAAACAATTTTCCTGGAGCGCAAAGGTGTCAAAAACAGACTTAAACTTGTGCCAAAAGGATTCATGACTGACATTAGTGTCTGGCGTAGCTGGCAGTTTAGACAGATTCCGTTTCCATAGTAAATAGAGCTTTAGGGCATCTATTGGCCGCTCTGATTTTCTATATTGTGCCTTGTATACAATGATGCATATTTTTATTAAACATGCTGAAATAAAAGCTAATAAACTGAAAACTGAGATAGATAAATTAGTAGGAAAGATACAAATTTGAACTTACCTAAATCAACAGGTAGGAATAATTTTGATGTTCTAAAAAAGGTAATAGCTGATTCTTAGATTTATTTGAAAGATAAAAAAGCTCAAAAAGATAAACAGGGATCAGCATAACCATAAAGAAGGCCGAACATTTACATTTGTGAGGAAATAGAATGGCACAATCATTTCCAGGGGAAAGAGTAATCCCAAGCCTCAGCACGAGGGCGTATCCTCAATGAGTAGCAGCTCACTTTCACACCAAAACAAGTATCCTCTTGTCTTTTTTAGAAGAAGTATGGAGGTACCGAATTGCAAACAAAATAACAATGGGAGGAGAAGGAAGACCCTTTAAGAGAAACTCAAGAAGGTTGACAGAAACTTAAAACAAGAAGAAAAACAGGTGTCCAAATAAGATTTCAGCAAAGAACGGACTATAACATTGATATATAGGCTGAATTGTCTGTTAGGGATTATGTAGATGTTGAGATAAATTCGGGCTGAACCAACAAGTTTTTGATTTGGTGTGGAGAGAATTGAATTGGGATGAATGAGTGTTTTGAGTATAGGCTTGGGGTTCTGTCCTATTCAAATTATGTTTTCACTGATGTCCTTATTGGTCTATTCAAATTTACTAGAAAGCTCAAAATTAAAGAACTACTTTGATCAAATATCTCAACATTCAGTGTCATTAACTATAATCAAGAATTATCTTCCCATATAATTGCAGAAATGGTATTCAGACAAATATCAAAATTAAAATATCGTCCTACCAAAATATTGTGTCATGGAAATATTGTCTGCAAGAATATCGCTGTCAAGAATATTGATTGTGAGAAAAGTAATTTTGATTGTGAAAATATCGAAGTCAATATTGTATACAAAAATATAAGGCCCTATTACGATGTCGGATGGAGTTTCCTCTGCCCGACATCGTCCCGGTCATGAGACCGCGAGACACCCGTTCGGCGGTCCCAACTAACTGATTACGATGCGACCGAACACGTGACCAAGACTGCGGCTGCAGTCAAAACACGTCGTGTAAATAAACGCTTCTACCAAGATTTCAGGTCGTGGATTCTGATTTTTCCTGAGAGCACACATATTGTTGGACTTTGGGTTGTGTTGATTGCCGGTACGCTCTGCCAGCGAGTGTGCCACCTCTCAAGGTTCCCAGTGTTTCTGGAAGGAGCTTACTTTGGAGGACCCGGGGACCGCCACCTTCTGGGGCTAAAATGTTTCAAAAAATGCAGCCCTGAGTGATGTAGCATGTGACATCATCAGCATCATCAGCATGTCACTGACCACGTCATGAATGATGTAATATGTGACGTCATCAGCAGTGCATTGCGGGGGCGCGAGTTATAGTTAGCTGAACTAACAATAACGGTGGAATTTCTATGGTTTTGAATGAGTGAAATGTCCAACTAACTATAACGTCCCTGAAACCTATGTTTTTTCCAGTGAATTTCTAAGGTTTTTGAAATGCTAATTTCTAACTATAACGTGCCTGAAACCTATGGTTTTTTCAGTGGATTTCAAAGGTTTTTTTAAATGCCAATTTCTAACTATAACGTGCCTGAAACCTATGGTTTTTTCAGTGAATTTCAAAGGTTTTTTTAAATGCCAATTTCTAACTATAACATGCCTGAAACCTATGGTTATTTCAGTGAATTTCAAAGGTTTTTTAAATACTAATTTCTATCTATAACGTCCCTGAAAAGTATGTTTTTTTCAGTGAATTTCAATGTTTTTTTAATGCTAACTTCTAATTATAATGTTAACCTATAGTTTTTTACGACACCCAAGAAGGACACAACACCCACTGCCACAACCCTCAGGACCCCCCCCCGTACCACCCCTCTCCCTACTGTAATTTTTTTTATTTGTTATTTAAACTATATAATGTCTTCTTGTTTTTTAAATATTAAACAACTACATACAGTATGAAAGGG
This sequence comes from Calotriton arnoldi, assembly GCA_963921515.1. Taxonomy (NCBI): domain Eukaryota; kingdom Metazoa; phylum Chordata; class Amphibia; order Caudata; family Salamandridae; genus Calotriton; species Calotriton arnoldi. Next base: position 78,746 of record CAWUFW010013078.1, on the reverse strand, counting down.
AGCCCAGCCCAGAGCCACATCTGAAGACCAACACATGTCATAGACCTACTGATCAAGCATCTCCGACACCCAAGAATGCCACAACACCCACCACCACCCCCAGGCACCCCCACAACCTTTCTACCACCGAGGCAGCGCAGAACAAGACAGCGAACTTTCCGAAAACGGCATGGCCCCTCAGCCACACAATAGCTGAATATTGGGACAGATGTGAACAAACTATATGTGAAGGAAGCAATTCACCCATGTTTAACAATGCGCACAATGCAAAGTGTAGCGGTGATGTGCTGGACACATCTCAGTATGCAGAACACACACCTCTCCATGTGCACAAATACTACTGGTGCTTGTAGTGTTGTGGACAGTGGACCCAACCATGTTACGTCAAACACTAGGGAAGATCTCAGTCATGTAGCTGTGTTGCCCCCCTCTGTAAGCATAATCGTAACCGGAGTGGGCTGGTCCGAAGTACGCCACTTCAGCGTAGGAGTGTGAATAAATAGGTCGGAGCTCTGGCCGTGGTTCACTTGTGGGAAGGCCAAAGCGTCTGCCAGGGTGGCGCCCCTCACCCTGCCACAAGGCCGCCAACATGCCCACCAGCCTCCTCAGCCGATCGCTGGCTTCCGCCACACAGGCCCCGAGTGGCACAGCACCGCGGACTTATGTCTGTACTGCCTTCGATATACACTGCGGACAGCAAGGCTCACAATTCAGATCGAGTCGCGATTGCAGATGACGCAGTCCAGTAGGCAAGAGACATTGCTCAAGTCAACAACACATGGCTGTGGGCCCTTCCTGACCGCTGCCTCTGGCCTACACTGCGGTCAGTAGGACTCACAATTCAGATGGAGTCGAGATTGCAGATGACGCAGTCCAGTAGGCAAGAGACATTGCTCAAGTCAACAACACATGGCTGTGGGCCCTTCCTGACCGCTGCCTCTGGCCTACACTGCGGTCAGTAGGGCTCACAATTCAGATGGAGTCGAGATTGCAGATGACGCAGTCCAGTAGGCAAGAGACATTGCTCAAGTCAACAACACGTGCCTGTGGGCCCTTCCTCACCGCTGCCTCCTGCCTCCACTGCGGTGAGTAGGGCTCACAATTCAGAGCGACTCGCGATTGCAGATGACGCAGTCCAGTAGGCAACAGACATTGCTACCAGTGCGGCCAGCACGGCCCACGCATCATCGCTGACTGCCCACACGCTAAGTGCTTCAAGTACCACTAACTCTGTGCAGCTCAAGTCAACGCCACGTGGCTGGGGGCCCTTGATGACCGCTGCCTCCGGCCTACAATGCGGTTAGCAGGGCTAACAATTCAAGATTAGTGCCGATGCAAATTGTGTAAGAGAGTATAATCGGTTAAGAAGACTGTATGCTCCCAATCTGTGCAGCTCAAGTCAAGGTCACGTGGCTGTGGGCCCTTGCTGACCGCTACCTCTGGTCTACACTGCGGTCATCAGGGCTCACAATTAAAATTAAGTCTTGATTCATGAATTACAGAGTCCAGTAGGCAAGTAACTATCACAGCCCTAAAACCTACATAATATCCTTTTAGTATCCTTGCTTCAACAACTTTTTTTATATCAATTATAGCTTTTGTACAATCACCAAATTCAACTTCAAGTGCAAACGAACACTCATTAGCAGTCTACACTGCGGGCAGCAGAGCTCGCAATTCCAATTTTGGACACGTGGTGCCACTAACCCTGTTCAACACAAGCCGCGACACGTGGTGCCACTAACCCTGTTCAACACAAGCCGGCGACACGTGGTGCCACTAATCCTGTTCAACACAAGCCGATCCCACATGTGGAACTGTGTCCTGAGTCCTGAATGGCAGTCACCCCAAGTCTGTGGCAGCGACCACAGCACCAGACTCCCTTCGATCAGTTAGGCATATTTCCATATGCAAGGCCGGCGACACGTGGTGCCACTAACCCTGTACAACACAAGGTGCGACACGTGGTGCCACTAACCCTGTTCAATACAAGCCGATCCCACATGTGGAACTGTGTCCTCAGTCCTGAATGGAAGTGACCCCAAGTCCGTGGCAGCGACCACAGCACCAGACGCCCTTCGATCAGTTAGGCATATTTCCATATGCAAGGCCGGCAACACGTGGTGCCACTAACCCTGTTCAACACAAGCCGATCCCACATGTGGAACTGTGTCCTGACTCCTGAATGGCAGTGACCCCAACTTCGTGGCAGCGACCACAGCACCAGACTCCCTTCGATTAGTGAGGCGTATTTGCATATGGAAGGCCGGCGACACGTGGTGCCACTGAACCTGAACTACGTAGGCCGGTTGGGCCACCAACCTATGCACGTGGCTCTGGGCCCTTGCTCACCACTACCTCTGGCCTACACTGCGGTCAGCAGGGCTCACAATTCAGATACAGTCGCGATTGCAGATAACGCAGTCCAGTAGGCAAGAGACGTTGCTCCCAGTGCGGCCCGTCCGCACCAAGCAGCATCACAGGCTCATACATTCTCAATGCTTCTGGTGCCACTAACTGTGCACCTCAACTCAACGCCACGTGGCTATGGGCCCTTGCTGACCGCTACCTCTGGCCTACACTGCGGTCATCAGGGCTCACAATTAAAATTAAGTCTTAATTCATTAATTACAGAGTCCAGTAGGCAAGTAACTATCATAGGCCTAAAACCTACATAATATCCTTTTAGTATCCTTGCTTCAAGAACTTTTTTTATATCAGTTATAGCTTTAGTACAATCACCAAATTCATCTTCAAGTGGAAATGAACAATCATTAGCAGTCTAAACTGCGGGCAGCAGAGCTCGCAATTCGAATTTTGGACACGTGATGCTACTAACCCTGTTCAACACAAGCTGCGACACGTGGTGCCACTAACCCTGTTCAACACAAGCCGGCGACACGTGGTGCCACTAACCCTGTTCAACACAAGCCGATCCCACATGTGGAACTGTGTCCTGTGTCCTGAATGGCAGTGACCCCAAGTCCGTGGCAGCGACCACAGCACCAGACTCCCTTCGATCAGTGAGGCATATTTCCATATGCAAGGCCAGCTACAGGTGGTGCCACTAACCCTGTACAACACAAGGCGTGACACGTGGTGCCACTAACCCTGTTCAATACAAGCCGATCCCACATGTGGAACTGTGTCCTGAGTCCTGAATGGCAGTGACCCCAAGTCTGTGGCAGCGACCACTGCACCAGACTCCCTTCGATCAGTGAGGCATATTTCCATATGCAAGGCCGGCGACACATGGTGCCACTAACCCTGTTCAACATAAGCCGGCGACACGTGGTGCCACTAACCCTGTTCAACACAAGCCTATCCCACATGTGCAACTGTGTCCTGAGTCCTGAATGGCAGTGACCCCAAGTCCGTGGCAGTGACCACAGCACCAGACTCCCTTCGATCAGTGAGGCATATTTCCATATGCAAGGCCGGCTACAGGTGGTGCCACTAACCCTGTACAACACAAGGCGCGACACGTGGTGCCACTAACCCTGTTCAATACAAGCCGATCCCACATGTGGAACTGTGTCCTGAGTCCTGAATGGCAGTGACCCCAAGTCCATGGCAGCGACCACAGCACCAGACACCCTTCAGTTTTATTTGTTGTTGTTTTGTTGAAATAAAATGTTTTATATGTAAATCTATACATGACTAAGATTCTTGTTTGTCCAACCGCACAGGGACAATTCCGGGCCCAAGAAGGTTGTTGGGGGTATGTTGCTAATGTGGGAAGAGGGTGCGTTACCTGCTGATGTGGGGAGAGGCAGCGTGAAAGCGGTATCTCTCACAGAAAGAACTCCGGTATGTTTTCAGAAATTCCTCGGACAGATGCCAGCTGACGGACTGAATCACAAAATGGCTTTTCAATGCTTATGTAGTGTGACTTATGAACAGTTCGCACCCAGGCTTGCAGAGGGACAACTGCAGCCCATCCGCTCGACTCACAGATGCAGTACTGCGAGCCGTCCGCTCCCAAAGGAACAGCAGCGTAGTAGCTCGCAGAGGTACAGGCACAGCAGCGTACTAGCTCGCAAAGGTAGAGAGCTGCGAGCCGACTGACTGGCTTCTAACAGCATAGCTGCGAAGTGGTGATGTTGGGCAGAGGGAGCGTGAAAGGGTTATCTCGCACAGACAGAGCTCCGGTATATTAAATTGCCCCCGGGACCTTTCGTTTATATTTTCACTCGATGCGAGAAAGCGTGCTTTCTGGACCAAGACCTTTCTCCCTACCAAATTTGGCCTAATTCCATTCAGCAGTTTGACCTGTAGCATTGTCTAAAGTTTCCTATGGAAAATCCATTGAGAAAACACGTTTTCACACCCCCCACATAGCTACCTGTTGCAGGCGTACTCGCTGTTGGTGTGCAGGTCAGTGGTCTAGTTGTCAACATGTCACGGCCACTCCCTGAGGGCAGGTTTGCACACACATCACACCCATCCGGCACATGCGTCACAGGCCATGTGACCACACAAATATAATGGATCGACAACGTCACATCCTTTATTGCCAGTGGTGACTGGATGGCGGACGCTCCATGGGTCTCAATCATAAAGAGTCCATGAAAACTTGTGCAGAGGGTTAGTCGCACCCTGAGCTGTATGGCCGTCAGGGGCCTACTACCATGTGGTGCAGACTTGAGTTGCACAGGGTTACTGCCACCTGAAGCTGATGTGGCCGTCAGCGGCCTACCACCACATGGCGCTGACTTGCGTTGCACAGGGTTAGCGGCACCAAAAGCTCATGTGGTCTCCACCATTGATGACTCAGGACTCAGTGACATGTGTGGGATCTGCTGGGCCGCGGAGCGGGTCCACATAATGTCCACCAAGCCATGGTGGCGGGACCGGGCCCTGGAGCTTTCACGGGCACGTGGAGTGCCCACTGGTAGACACTCCGGTGGCAGCAGGTAATTATTTGGTCATGGATGCGCAGGGGCGGCAGTGTCTCTCTCTCTCACTTCCCTCTCTTCACTCTCTCACTCTCTTCCTTCCTTTCCTTCTATCTCTCTCACTCTCTCTCCCTTCTCCCTTTCTCACTCCCTTTCTTTCCTTCCCTCTCTTTTTCTCTCTGGCTTTTTTTTCCTTCTCTCTTTCTCTGTGTCTCACTCCTTTGATATGCGCATTACACACGTCCCTATTTTGTGCTTTATTTTCCAGGCTGTGTCGTCGACATTAATGGACCCGACAGGAGTCTTCGCCTTGTTGCTTTGTGTTCAGTTTGTTAAATTTAGTTTATCCTCTATATGTACGGAAAAATAAAGTTTGGAAAAAAAATAAAAAATTCAATAAAGTGTTTGGTTGTTACTTAAGTGCTGTGTGACTCTTTCTCGTTGTTATTTAGTGGTGTCCACCATGGTGTTAAATTTTGGGGCAGTTATCGCGGGAATACTGGTGATGTCTGCAGTTTGCACCAGCTTCTGAATAGTGTGTTATATTTATCTCAACTTTAGTTGCATTAAAGTGCTGATAATGAAATGCAGAGTAGGCGTTCCCATGCAAAAAGACACGAGGTGCACCTTTGCGATTTATTCTAAATACTAAAATCCTGTATTGAATTGCACTGTGGTAGTGGGTGCATTTACAGTGTACACACAAAATCAATGAAGAAATCTCATTGTATTTATATTGATTGGGAATAGTGGGTCAGGTGCTGCATCTTGACGGGATACACTGCCCAGTTTGTTTATTTTTCTGTACACGAAAAAACCACATCACAACTTTCACAACGAAAGGCAAAAACTTCGATGCGAAACAAATTCCGGCGATAAGCCGCGTTAGCACCAGGGATTTTACACCTGCTTTCTGCTGGTGTTAAGCAGGACGCCTACCTGCGGCATGAAAGGGAACACAGCCAAGAGCCACACCGGAACACCTACAGGTGCCATAGAGTCAATGAGCATGATACACGGATACCCATGAGGGCCACAACACCCATCGCAACAACCACAGGACCGCCAATGCCCCCCGAACCCGCATCTGAGCAAGTGTGTCCGTGTGGTCATTGTGTTAGCATGATGGGCACGGGCCCTGCAACATCACAGTGTGCTGTCTTCAGCGGACGTTACCATGTCACCTCAGCGTTGGCAGTGACCCTGGACATGTAGCTACGCACGCATCCTCCTGCATGCACAAGCGGCGTGTGCTGGTCCAGCGTACACAGGTCAGCGCAGGTGTGTGCCTATCCGGCAAGGGGAACGGGGTGTCTCGGACATGTCCGTGTGCAAGAAGTGCGGTAAGTGTGTCTCTGTGTTCTGGTGTGGCCGCCACAAGGGCTGCAGCAGTCGATGTTGTAAACGGCAGTGTCATGGTGTGATTGGAATGCCGCAGGACATGCGCGAATAGGCATTACAATGGTGTGCCGTAGGAGTGCACGGGATACAACAGCGCAGCGCACAAAAGTGTGGGGGCTCGTGGGAGGGAGGAGCAGCTGTTTGGCAACGTAACACACAGTGAACCCGCCCATGTGCCACGTGCTGGGCATCTCATCCATGATGACCAGGGTCGCAGACATCCCACAACACCCACGACCGGCCTTTGTACACATCCTGTATGAATGCAGCTGGAGAAGTTACTGTAGGGATAAAAGGTTCTTTGTCTGAGCTATCTTGCGCTAACACATCTGCTGCTCCAAGAAGGAACTTGCAAGTGGCCAGCCCCCCCTGACAGATACGATAATATTTGCATCCGTCTCCCACACTACGCACTGCCCGATTTGAGAACAACGAGTACACATCCCACACTCAAAAGTCCTTTGTCGTAGTTAGCGTGCGTGAAATGGCCTTCACACGTACTCCCACCACACCCCTGCCCTGCACCCATTGCACACAGACCTGGCTCATTGCACCAAGCTATGCCATTTCATCCACAAGACTGCCACACGGCAAGCCAGTGCAGCTACAAGCAGAGCCACTGACGCAATGGCAGGGCATCCCGAACACATGGTCGACTCCATTCATGTCCACCTATACCTTGCACGTCTGCTGCATGTCCTGGGTGCACTGCCTTTGGCAGTGCTGCGGATCACTTCCCGGCTGAGCTTCTGCATTGCGGACGTCATCTGCGTTCAACCTGTATTGCAATGTCGCACGTGCCTATCCGAGTGGTGCATGGACGTGTGCCTCTCCAACGTGTGCGTAGCTGACATGGATTAAGACGCGTGTGTGCGCCCCCTGTTGGCCCACAACCAGGAGTGCCATGGTGATGCCCGTTTATGGCATGCATGGATGTTTGGCATGCATGTTGAGAACTGGGCCTGGGAGATTGCACATGTCGTAGTATGCAGTGAGCAAATTGACCCACTTCCCGATTCTGCTTTGGTGCACATTGGGTACAGTGGTTGGAGTCAGCACATCTGTCCCGGTCAGCTGATGGATTACGTCGATGACATGTCAAATATTGTGGCCAACCATCACTCATTAGAGATAGTGGCTTACGCAGCTGCACTCGCGTTCATAGACGAGTGATAAGGTACCTGCAACCACGACTCGATGTGCCACATTGCACGTGTCCTGCCTCATCATTGCACGTTGTGCATCTGGTCACATGTCCCAAGACGACAGTGGACATGGCTGCATTGGTGTCGACTCATGTCCGAGGCGCGGACAACCAACGCTGCTTGACACTGACGTGTGTTGGTGATGGACTACCCCGAGGTGAACATGGATGTTTTCCTACGTTCCTTATTCAGGCATGCTGCTGCATTTGTCTGCATATCGTGGCACTACTCTTGACCGTACTGACACGCACTTTTTTTTATAAAGTTTCCACATTTTCACTTGTCTCCAAATGTGTTGTGTCTTCATTTGTATGCCAATGTGTGTGTCACGGACTCTCTGGCTGCCTGCCATACTTGAATTGCTACCCCATCCGGACTGTGGGTTTGTACTTATGCGTTCTCATGTGCCTGTTTCGTACTGACGCTTTTGGACGTTTATCCGCCACAGGCGAGTGCATTTGTGTCCTGTGTTAGATTGTGCGAATGTTTGTGTTTGGACAACATTGTGTTGGATGTTGGTGTGCTCTGCTTCCTATGTGTGTGTGCTGCATTCTGTGTGAGATGTCCCTTCATGTAAGGTATTGTTCACCCTTCTCCCTTTCAGGCAGTGTGGTTTTCACTTCTGTGCTTGTTCAGTGGTGTGATGTTGGCGGGTTGTGTGACTTGTGCTCCTTGTTGGTGTGTCATTTTAGCCATGGTTTGTCTGTAGTTGTGCTGTACTTAATTGTGCATGTGTGCCATTGTGCCCATCTCCCCCCGTACCCCCACTCCCTGCTTGTTCCTCTTCCTGGTGCTGTTGTGTCTGTAATTTTGTTACTCCACACATAAATACATGTAAAGAACAAATTAGAATAGTTCCTTGATTCTTTTAGATTGCAAAACTTCTCTCTATTGGTTATTTTTGAATTTTCCATATAAACAGTTTTTTTAATATTCAAGGACACATAGAAGTCAGAAGTGCAATGTATTCTATCAACACACTTTCTAGAACATTCTTCAACACGTGCAGGTTAAAAGTTCATAATTTTTTTAAACCTAACGATATTTTTTTGCAACATTTTCTCGAACATTTAACGGCACGTGCAGGTTAAAAGTTCACGATTGTTTTAAGTTCAAACAGTGCCTTCCAAATGCAAGTAGCAGGTGTGGTTGAGTTGACCAAATTTTATCCTATCATATGTACTCCACGTTTAAACTGCTTTTTCTTAACCAATCACAAAGATGCTTTTCCACAAAACGAATGTGCACCCTACTTTTAAAAAACAATGCTTTTCATCTCCAAATCAGTTATCGTTTTGAATGAGAAAAAAAAGTAGTTCCCCACCTTTAAACATATCTCTTATTCTACGAACGGACTGCATGAGCTACAGACATCTATCCATACTTCCCAGCCATACCTTCAAAATGCTAGTGTGGATCGTAGGACATAGCTATGTTTTCTGGTGCAAGAGGTATGCAGAACAGAGACGTATTGACTTAGACCTAGGTTTACAAAATGTGGACATTAAATGGTTTGGACAGAGAGGATTGAAGTGGCACCAATTGTTGCCTTTGGTTAAAACCTGTTTGCATCTCCAACACCCTGACCTCATGATTGTGCACTGTGGTGGAAACGACCTAGGCACATTGACTGGTGTAGGTTTGGAAATGCTAATGAAAGACACCTTTCGACAATTGATGTTGCTTTTGCCTCAAACTGTCTTTGTATATTCCAATATATGCCAAAGACAGAAGTGGAAATGGTCAAACCAATTTTGTCCTCAGATTGAAAAATCTAGGAAGAATGTCAACAAAGCAGTGTCTGCATACCTCAGAGACCATAGAATGGGGTCGATCTACAACAACAACATACGTTTTGATATGGCTGATATCTACAGAAGTGATGGAGTGCACTTCACAGATCAGGGAAATCGAGTTTTTCTGAATAACCTGAAGCTGTGCATCCGCACTTATATGTAGCTCCAACTAATAAACACAAGGACTCTTTTCAGAGCCTCCTTATATTCCCGGCTAGCACAGGGAGACCTGCGGGACGTCGTGCAGGCTCGCAGAGGGAGAGCTGCGGCCCTTTGGCTCGGCTCGCACAGGGAGAGCCGCCCACCAGTGTGCTGGCACGCGGAGGGAGAGCTCGGGTATAATTCGCAAGCGGACACCAACAGGCCAACGGCCCTGCAAGCAGAGACATAGCAGCTAACGGACTGGCTCGCACATGTACAGCTAGGGACACGACGGCTCGCAGACGCAGACCTGCGAACTGACGGACTGGTACTGTTTTATGCTTTAGGGTAGTACAATGGTGTTTGTGTACTGTAGGGGGTTCGTGCAGGAGGTAGCGTTTTAGGGTTAAAGGTAGTGCAGTGGTGCCGGGGTAGTGTAAGAATCGTGCTGGAGGTAGTGTTTTAGAGTTTACGACAATACAGTAATGTTTGGGTAGTGTAAGAGGTCATGCTGGGAGTACTGTTTTGGGGTTTAGGGTAGTGCAGTGGTGTTTGTGTAGTGTAGGGGGTCATGCTGGGAGTAGTGTTTTAGGGTTTACAGCAGTGCAGTGGTGTTTGGGTAGTGTAGGGGGTCATGCTGGGAGTAGTGTTTTAGGGTTTACGACAATGCAGTGGTGTTTGGGTAGTGTAGGAGGTTGTGCTGGGGGTAGTATTTTAGGGTTTAGGGTAGTGCAGTGGTGTTTGGGTAGGGGTTGTGCTGGGGGTAGATTTAGGGTTTAGGGTAGTGCAGTGGTGTTTGGGTAGTGTAGGGGATCGTGCTGGGGTAGTGTTTTAGAGTTTACGACAGTGCAGTGGTGTTTGGGTAGTCTTTGGGTAGTGTAGGGGATCGTACCGACAGACTGACTCACAGAGCTCCGAGCCGACGTACGGCCTTCTAAAGGCATAGCCGCGACCTGGTGATATGAAGAGAGGCAGCGTGAAAGGCATATCTCACACAGACACAGATGCCAGTGTTGCCTCGCAGAGGTAAAACTACGAACCCGATGGCTTCTACACGAAGAGCTGCGAGCTGACGGAGTAAATCACAAAATGGCTGTCAACACTTCCTGGTTTCAACCATTCACAGCCAATAAGCCTCAAGCTGGTGCTTGTAACCACTCAGCCAATCACATGTCAGAATTCTCAAATATCGATATCAGTAAAATTTGATATTTCTCAAAAACTACTGAACGGATTTACACCATTTAAACAAAAGCGTGCTTTCTGGACCATCACCTTTCTCCCTGCCAAATGTGGCGTAATTCCGTTCAGCAGTTTCACCTGTAGTCTTCTGTAAAGTTACGTATGGAAATTGCATGCAGAAAACACGTTTTAGGACCCTCTTTTTTCTCAGCCCCTGCTACACCATTCCCCCCCAAACTTTCAATATAAGAGCTAATCAATTTCATAAAGATTCGTCAAACGACGCCAAACTTACAAGCACATAGAATGCTAAAGAAAGGGGGCCGCGCAACCCCCTCCAAACATGAGTGAAGCCCCGGGGCTGCGCGGACCCCAGCGCACCCCCGCAACCCCTGTGAGCCCCTGCTATTATTTTTTAAGAGATACCCCCGGAACCTAGCCCACCCAAGGGCCTCATTAAAATGAAACGCGAGAACCCGCGACCCCATTAAATGATATTTTGGGCCTGGTGGTCCTTCTGGGACCCCCTGAGCAGGCCTAGGGGGTCAGAGTTTTTCTACCCTGCCCCCTTCTCTTGTTTTATACCTTTGTTTCTCCGTTTTCGGGTGACTCGCTTCTACCGAGCCACAAGATGGCTGCCAACACTTCCTGGTTTGGACTACTAGCAACCAATCACAGTGAAGCTCGTGCACGTGACTTAGGCTCCGCCCAGATATCGAAACTATTATTTTTCTAATTTCTCAGCAACTACTGAACGGATTTACACCATTTAAAAAAAAAGTCACTTTCTGACCCAAGCACTACCTTTTTGCCAAATTTGGAGTAATTCCGTTCAGTAGTTTCGGCTGTAGCCTTGCACAAAGTTTCCTATGGGAAATTGATTTTTTGACTCTTATTTTTTGAATTTCTCAAAAACTACTGAACGGATTTACACCATTTAAAAAAAGGTCGCTTTCTGAACCAAGCTCTACCTTTTAGCCAAATTTGGGGTAATTCCGTTCAGCAGTTCGGGCTGTAGCTCATCGCTAAATTTCCTATGGAAATTAACATGGAGAAAACGAGTATTGGGACCCCCCTTTTTTCTCAGCCCGCGCTTAAAGAATCATCCCCAAACTTTCTGGATAGGAGCTGACCTGGATAGATTTTTTTTTTGGACAATTTCAGGAAGATTCGTCAAACGACGCCAAAGTTATTAGCAAATCAAAAAATGCTTTTCCTATGGAAACTAGCTTCTAACTATAACTACCTACTGGCGACCGCCAGTAGGATATATATATATATATATATATATATATATATATATATATATATATATATATCACACATATATATATATATACACATATACACATATATACACACATATATATATATATATACACATATACACATATATATATACACACATATATATATACACACATATATATATATATATATACATATATATATATATACACATATATATATATACACATATATATATACACACACATATATATATATATATATACATATATAAGTTTGATACTGTTAAAGCATCTAGGAAGGTGGCATCCCTCCCTTCAGCAGCAGTTGATGCCAGCACAAGCTCATTTGTACCTACATCAGCCTCTGACCTAAGCTCTGCTCCAGATAGTGAATCTGACAACGAATTAATGAGAACACAAAGATTGGGGTTTACCAAATTCTCCCTGGCACAAGAAGTCGATTGCCTGCGCCAAGACAGGAGGCAGACATTGCGCCCACGTGCACAAGGTGCAAACAACAACAAGACCGCAACAGGAAGCGGGGAGAGAGACGACGATGCAGCAAACAGCGCAAAAAAAACCAACAAAAAACGTACAAAGAAATGGAATCGCAAGTAACACTGCAAAACAATGGAAGTGATGCACTCACTGTCATCAACTTGTCTCCAATGAATCTCACCGATGATGAACAAAAGATCTTGTCTCTTGGATTATCATATAGTCCAAAAAGTGACTTCAGTTATGCACAAACACGTATTGACATGTTTAGATTTATACGCAATCTTAAATTACGCAAGTATCACCTTATGCAGGGTGCATCCAGGCAAAAACAAAAGGAAACATCTACTGGTGATATACCCAGCCCTTCAAATTTAACAGCAGGTGATGCATGTTTGTTGCATGATTTAATCTGTCTTCAGCAAGACACTGATGGTACAGATCTTGGAATCAGTCAGGAAATGCCAACGTATACTGAGGCATTAAAAACACCTTTTAAACCTAAGTCCAAGTTCTGTCCAATCATGTTAAGGGACAATATTGATGTTTTTAATGATAAAGTGACACAAGAACTGAAAACTCTTTACCACAAACAGGCAAGAGCAACCAAGCATTATACCAAGCAAGACAACGTGTATTTCCAACTGATGAAAAAATTACAGGCTAATGATGACCTAATCATCCGTCAATCTGATAAAGGTGGGAACGTGGTGTTGTGGCCGCGCAATCTCTACCTGGAAGAGGCGTTGAAACAGCTTAACGACCGAGATTGCTATAGGCGCAGCACCATGTTAATTGTTAAGTCATCTTGGAATAATTTCTATTCTAGTCTTATATCTTGGAAAAGTGCAGGATTGTTGACTATTGATGAGTTTAAATTTCTTAAAAATGACCATCCTGTTATGCCTGTGGTATACTTCATTCCAAAGATACATAAAAATGTCAACAAACCACCGGGAAGGCCTATAATATCTGCCTGCAACAGTATAATGGAAAATGAGTCCAAATATGTCGATTATCATTTGCAAGAACATGTGAAAAACCTTCCTTCCTTTGTGAGAGATACCAGCGATCTGTTAAGAAAATTGACTAACATCAAGTGGCAACCTGAATATCTTTTGATTTCGCTCGATGTTTCGTCATTGTATATGAGCATCAATCATAGAGATGGAATGAAGGCGATCAAGCATTACCTTGACACTCGACCTTTGTACTTTCACCAACACAATAAGATGTTACTGGCAATGATTACAGCTTGCTTAGAACATAATTACTTTCTTTTCCAGAACCAGGTGTTTCAACAAGTGAGAGGCGTGGCTATGGGGGCTTGTTTTTCCCCTAGCTACGCTTGCTTACACATGGGTTTCTGGGAAGAACAGGTCCTAAGGGTGTTACATGCGGAAACGATGTCTAACCATGTCATACGCTGGTTTTGTTATATCGATGATTTGCTAATAATATGGAAGGGCACTGATGAGAGTGCCCTCCATTTTATTGAGCAGATCAACGACAACAATCTGAATTTACAATTCACAGGTAATCTCAGCAGGGCCTCCATTTTCTTTTTGGATGTTGAAATTATGGTTGTTTGCAACAAGCTTGAAACCAGACTATTTAGGAAACCAACAGCTGGTAATACGCTGTTACATGCCTCGAGTCATCATCCGGCACACCTGGTCCATAGCATCCCTTATGGTGAGATGCTGCAGATTCGTAGGATTTGCAGCACTGATTCTGAATGTGAATCTGCACAACATGATAGCCGTAAGAGATTCTTGGCTAGGGGTTACTCTGTAAGCGAAATCAACAAGGCCATAGAGAAAACCAGTAAAATGAAAAGATCACAGGCCCTGACTTGCAAAGCTGACACAATAACAGAAAAGCCCACACTATCTGATCAACCATCAAGACTAATCCTGACGTATAGTAATCAACATAAAGCAATACGTAGGATTGTCAATAAAAATTGGATCTTGGTAAAAAATGATCCGGTATTGGGTGCCAATCTCACCAAATCTCCCAATATAACATTCAGGAAGGCAAGATCCATGAACAACTCTTTGGTAAGGAGTAGTCCAGAAATAAGAACTAATAGCTCTTGGTTAGATTCTAGCAAGGGTTTCCGTAAATGTGCTACTTGCAAGGCATGCAAACACGGGATAAATAAAACAGAATATGACACACCTTTCAAAAATGAGCCCACACGCATAAAAAAGAAACTAACATGTAAAACTGAGTTTGCAGTTTATGTGCTGGAGTGTCCTTGTGGCTTGCGGTACGTAGGAAGTAGGAAGCTGCAGGTGCACAAGAGGATACTCCAGCACATAAGGGCAATCAACAATGGTGATCAGTCGTATCCCGTAGCCAGGCATTTTGGAGAGTACCATGAGAAAGATGCCAGTGTCCTCAAATATTTTGTGGTGGACACTGTGCCCCCTTTGAGACGAGGTGGTGACCGAGAGGCTCTCCTTAGACAGCTTGAGACAAGGTATATACTAGAATTAGATTGTAAATCACCTCTTGGTCTTAATTCTAGTGAAGATTTTTATACTTGTTAATAGTTTTACATCTCCCAGTAAACTTGTACATACATTTTTATCTGCTGCCTCTGTAATTGTTTTTAACATTTCCTGATTACTATTTGTATTTTTGCACATTGCAATTTTTGGTGGCACTTTATTTCAATAGCACTTGCACTTTTTTATGATTAGACATTGAGGGTCGAAAAGGCCCACTTGGGCTGTATCAAATAATGACTCAGCATGTTTGACAAGTTGGGATTTCTTGGTATTGTTGGGAATGTTTATACATGGAAAGGTTTTATTTGAAAAACTTTTTTGTATGTATTTTATCCTGTATTTTACCATGAAGTCTCGTTTTGCATTCACATGTTCTTAGCAGTTTTGCACCTATTTAAATATTTATTTATTATTTATGGTTGCATATTTATTGATATTTAATCAAACTGTTGAAAATGGAATTAATATCTCCCGTCCTGCCATAGCAAACTGCTTTGGATATTGGAAGAGAGAGCACATGGGGAGCAGCATGTCAGCTGCTCCCCATGTGGAACAGCAATGCCGGCTCCCAAGGGACGTGGGGAGCCGGCGGGACTGTGGGGGGATTGGGGACCCCCCCACAGTCCCCAACGGAGAGGGCCAGCCCCGGGGATGGGGTCCCCGGGGCAAGTAGTGGCCCAGGAGGGGGGCCACGCGGCCCCCTCCCCAAAAAAGAAAAAAAACAAAAACAAAAAAAAATGGAAAGGACGGCCCCGGGGGATGGGGTCCCCGGGGCCTTAAATGGCCTGAGGAGGGGGGCCACGCAGCCCCCCTCCTAAGAAAATAAAAAAAGGCCATGCCCCTGGGGATGGGGTCCCCGGGGCCAATACAGGCCCAGGGAAGGGGGGCCACGCGGCCCCCTTCCCGTTCTTTTTTTTTAAATTAAATTAAAAAGGGGTAAGGCCCTGGGGGATGGGGTCCCCAGGGCCCAAAAACAGGAAAAAGGAAGGGGGCCACACAGCCCCCTTCAGTGGACAAAAAAAACAAAAAAAAACGATCGGGCCCGCAGGCCCCGCCCCTTCCTTCACCACTCTGCAAACGCGCCCCTGGCGCGTTTACAGAGGGGAACGAATTCCCCTTGAATACTGGGGGTCCCTGGGGGCCAACTAGCCCACCAGGAACCTCCAATATGCGCCAGGGGCTGCGTTGCAGAGACGTGTAGAGAGGCCACACCCCTTTTTACACCTCTCTGCAACGCAGCTCTGTGGCGCTTTTGGAGGTATATGGTGGGCTAGTTGGACTCCGGGGACCCTCAGGATTCAAGGGGACTTAATCCCCAGCTTAAAACGCGCCACGGGCGCGTTTGCACAGTGGTGAAGGGAGGGGCGGGGCTTCAGGTGACATGTGTGCAAACAGGCCCGTGGCGCGTTTTAAGATGGGGAATTAAATCCCCTTCAATCCTGAGGGTCCCTGGGGGCCAACTAGCCCAACAGGTACATCCAGAAAGCGCCACAGAGCTGCGTTGCAGAGAGGTGTAAAAGGGGTGTGGCCTCTCTACACGTCTCTGCAACGCAGCCCCTGGCGCATATTGGAGGTTCCTGGTGGGCTAGTTGGCCCCTAGGGACCCTCAGGATTCAAGGGGACTTAATCCCCCAACTTAAAACGCGCCACGGGGCGCGTTTGCACAGATGTCACCTCAGGCCCCGCCCCTCCCTTCACCATTGTGCAAATATTCTTCTAAAATCATCCGAAATACGAATTCCGATTTACTCACCTGTTATCAGGAGAGACCTCAGTGCTGTATCTTTCAGCCCAGTACTGGTCCTGAAAAGTAATTTTAACCATACTTACCAGTAACTTGAATTTCCTTCCATAGGCTAACATTGACTGGTTTCACTTGGAAATTCTTCTAAGTGTGGAGTTTTGGAACTTTAAAATATTCCTCTAAAATCAGCCAAAATACGAATTCCGATTTACTCACCTGTTATCAGGAGAGACCTCAGTGCTGCATCTTTCAGCCCAGTACTGATCCTCAAAAGTAATTTTAACCGTACTTACCAGTAACTTGAATTTCCTTCCATAGGATATCATTGCCTGCTTTTTGCTGAAAAAGTTTCTAAGTGTTGATTTTTGAAACATACAAATATTGCTCTAAAATCAGCCGAAATACGAATTCCGATTTACTCACCTGTTATAAGGAGAGACCTCAGTGCTGTATCTTTCAGCCCAGTACTGGTCCTGAAAAGTAATTTTAACCGTACTTACCAGTAACTTGAATTTCCTTCCATAGGCTAACATTGACTGGTTTCACTTGGAAATTCTTCTAAGTGTGGAGTTTTGGAACTTTAAAATATTCCTCTAAAATCAGCCGAAATACGAATTCCGATTTACTCACCTGTTATCAGGAGAGACCTCAGTGCTGCATCTTTCAGCCCAGTACTAATCCTGAAAAGTAATTTTAACCGTACTTACCAGTAACTTATATTTTCTTCCATAGGAATCCATTGTCTGGTTTTCAGCAAAAAAGTTTCAAAGTGTTGATTTTTACAAACTACAAATATTCCTTAAAAATCACCTGTATGACTTAAACGCATTCTTTCAACTGTTTACAGGAGATGCACCAGTGCTGGATCCAGGATCCAACACTGAGTAAGAAAAGTAACGATAACAGTTTTTACCTGCTAAGTGAATTTCCTTCCATAGGATAACATTGGTGATTCTATGAGAAAAAGTTTCTAAGTGTCAACTTTTAAAATACAATAATATTCCTTAAAAATCACGACTGTAACCAAAACGCTTTTACTCAACTATTTACAGGAGATGTACCAGGACTGAATCTAGGATCCAGTCCTGTGGTTAGAAAAGTAATCCATAAAGTAACTAATTGCATTTAACTAGAAATTCACATTGAGCTGAATGTTGCATTGTGTTTGAAAATGTGTTGCCCATTGCAACAACTGTAACTACTGTACTTAAAAGTCTATTGCCTATGTGCAAAGTATTTAAACTAAAGTAATTCATTCTGAGAAAGTATTTTTGTAATGTAATGTATAATGTAATTACAATGTAATTTAAAAAATAAAATCTGTAAAAAAAAATGTTTCTAAAAATGTAGTAAATCAGTATGAAAAAAATTAATATAACAATTAATACATTTAAAAATTGTCATTTACAAAACCTTTGAAATTCACTGAAAAAACCGTAGGTTTCAGGCACGTTATAGTTAGAAATTAGCATTTAAAAAACCTTTGAAATTCACTGAAAAAACCATAGGTTTCAGACACGTTATAGTTACAAATTAGCATTTAAAAAACCTTTGAAATTCACTGAAAAAACCATAGGTTTCAGACACTTATAGTTACAAATTAGCATTTAAAAAACCTTTGAAATTCACTGAAAAAACCATAGGTTTTAGGGACAGTTATAGTTACTTGGACATTGCACTCGTACAAAACGCGTGAAATTCCCCCGTTATAGTTAGTTCAGCTAACTATAACTCGCGCCCCCGCAATGCACTGCTGATGACGTCACATATTACATCACTCATGAAATGGTCAGTGACATCACTGATGACATCACTGATGACATCTCAAATGACATCACTGATGACATCATCCACGTGATAATCTGATGCACCTCCTCACACCCTAATATAATCTTTGATACACCCACTCTAAATTACAGACTGCCATTCGCAAAACCATAGACACTCCAACACCAATAACTACATACCCACTCACTGATTCTTAGGTCTACACACACACATCCACTCACTCACCCGTACAGTCACTCATACTTATGGTCACTCAGTACAGGACTATCATATGCACTCTTACTCCTATATAGACACTCAAACACCGCCACTCATCCATAGAGATACTCACACACCTAGTCAGTCATGCAAATAATTAAACACACTGCCATTTACTCACCTATACAGTTATACACACACCAGCTCACTTACTCATACAAATAGTAGCACATTGTTACGCTCTTATACAATCACTGATACAAGCACACACTCATCCATACAGCCACTATCACAATCACTCACTCTCGCTTATAGCTATTTATATACTCCAATACACATATATACTGCCTTTCACATATGTAGTTACTCACACATGTACCACTGGGACATACATTCACTCACTAACACACTCTTACACACACTTACCCACCCATACAGTCTATCACAGATGCACTCTTGAAACCATCCACCCAGTGAATCACCCACTCACACATCTATGCACTGTCGCACACACCCCATCCACACAAACACTCAGGCACCCATACAGATACTCATAGAACCAATCAATAACCCATATAGACACTCATGTAGCTATTCGCAAATCCATGCATCCACTTACACACCAACAGACGGATACAGACATTCACACAGTTTAGTCACTAACCCATGCATTCAGTAAGATACGTTTAATCACTCACTTGTAGAGTCAGTCACGCACGTACTAAATCATCCATTCAGACACTTATACACCCACTCATTCTTCAATACGCCTTTCCCTATATATATTAAACATATTTAAACTTTACAGAAACACACAGTCACTGGATGATGTCATCAGTGATGTCATTTGAGATGTCATCAGTGATGTCATCAGTGATGTCACTGACCATGTCATGAGTGATGTAATATGTGACGTCATCAGCAGTGCATTGCGGGGCGCGAGTTATAGTTAGCTGAACTAACTATAACGGGGGAATTTCACGGGTTTTGTACGAGTGCAATGTCCAACTAACTATAACTGTCCCTAAAACCTATGGTTTTTTCAGTGAATTTCAAAGGTTTTTTAAATGCTAATTTCTAACTATAACGTGTCTGAAACCTATGGTTTTTTCAGTGAATTTCAAAGGTTTTTAAAATGCTAATTTGTAACTATAACGTGCCTGAAACCTACGGTTTTTTCAGTGAATATATATATATATATACACACATATATATATATACACACACATATATATATACACATATATATATATATATATATATACACATATATATATATATATACACACATATATATACACATATATATATACACATATATATATATATACACATATATATATATATATATACATATATATATATATATATCCAGAAAAGTTCATCGCTTCAACTCGAGCCTCATGGGACGGCGGGCCGTGGCGGGTTAGCGAAACCCATAACAGTGTCAAGCTTTGGAATGACAGCGTAACGATGAGAGTAGATCAAACTTTCGGAACAATTATCACTCCCTTGTTTTAGTAATTGAGGTGAAAAAGTTCTTTGAGTATGTCCACTGGGACTTTACTTACTTCAACTTTGGTGCAATACGAATTCCTGCGCACTAGCGCTGTATCACTGTCTATATGCACTTTGGCTCGGGTCCTACATAGAGTATGATTTTTGAAACCATATTTATGGTCTATGCGTTTAACCGTATGCATGACCGGGCGCTGTGCAAATACTACAGAACCCATAAAAACTCGCCCTTTTTACACAATCTATGATGTAAGAAATGCATCTACGATTAACTTAGCGATAACCCCACCGAATGAATTGTGTGCATCAACCTGAATTAGAGTTTCAGTGAACCTTTTTTCCTAAAAGATATTTGGGTAACAATAAAGTTGAGTGAAAAAAACTAGAAATAAACTACAATACTAACATATTCTGTTCCGCTGCATACATTACATGTTAGCTTTATATTTTATGTACTGGCTACTTCGTTTTTCATCCATTTATGAATTATATTATTTTGTGCACCGCTAACCTGTTAACAGTAGTATGACTGAATATTGTGTTTAACTACGTTATGGTACATTATGTTCTTCTATTTTAGAAGTCTGTTTTCACTCTTCATTTTTGTAGTCACAAGTCACGTGATTTTTATTTAAATCACTGTCTTTCACAACCTCAACATTCGTGAACAAGGAAACTTGGTTTCCGAAACGCGTTGAGTCGTGCCATTGCCGAATAAAAGTCTGCTTACAGCATTTTGGGTGCCGTGGATCATTGTGTTTGGTATATACAACGATGAATCATGGATATATATATATATATACACACATATATATACACACACATATATATATATACACACACATATATATACACATATATATATATATACATATATATTATCTACTGGCGGTCGCCAGTAGATAGTTATAGTTACAACATATTATCCATAGGAAATCCGCGACATTCTATTTGAAATAACTCTCTTGCCGGTTGACGTATCTTCGCAAAATTTTCAAACTTTATGGCCCGCTCCGGTCCGCTCCTACCCTGAAAGTCTCAAGGGGATTCGTCAAGAGGGGGCCGAGAAAAAAGGGGGGTCCCAAAACGCGTTTTCCCCATGCAATTTTCCATAGGAAACTTTAGACACGGCTACAGCCCGAACTGCTGAACGGAATTACACCAAATTTGGCAAAGAGGTAGTTCTTGTTTCAGAAAGAACCCTTTTGTTAAATGGTGTAAATCCGTTCAGTAGTTGCTGAGAAAATCAAAAGTAAAAAGATAGTGATATCTAGGGCCGCGGATCCTCCCGAGCACGAGCTTTATGTTAATTGGCTGTCAACACTCCAAATCAGGAAGTGTTGGCAGCCATTTTGTCCTCGGTAGAACCGAGGGACAGAAACAAGTGCGCAAAGCGCACAAAGGGGGCAGGGTAGAAACACCCTGACCCCTAGGTCTGCTCAGGGGTCCCACAAGGACCCCCTGGGCAAAAAAAATATATATATTTTTTTTTTAAAATCGGCAGGATGCGCTCAGGGAGCGCGAATCCTGCCGGGGAAAAAAAAATCGAAGCCGCTCTCCCGCGCTTCGATGTTAATTGGCCCCCGGGTGGGCCAAGTCCCGGGGGCATGCCGGGGAGGGTTAATTTTATGTGTGGGGGGCCTCTAAGGGCCCCCCAAGCCCCGGGGACCACCACCCCCCGGGGCTTTAGCCCTCCCGCAGCCCCGGGGACCGCCACCTCCCCGGGGCTTCTTTTTAATTTAAAAAACCTGTGTGGGGGGCTCCAGCCCCACACGCCCCGGGACCACCACCTCCCCGGGGCACTAAGAAAAATTAAAATGGGGGTCCGTTTTGGACCCCCAGTGCCCCGGGGACCACCACCTCCCCGGGGCTTTCAAAATGTAGGGAGGGGGGCCACACGGCCCCTTTTTACACCTCTCTGCAACGCAGCTCTATGGCGCTTTTTGGAGGTATATGGTGGGCTAGTTGCACCCCAGGGACCCTCAGCATTCAAGGGGAGTTAATCCCCCAACTTAAAACGCGCCACGGGGCGCGTTTGCACAGTGGTGAAGGGAGGGGGCGGGGCTTCAGGTGACATGTGTGCAAACAGGCCCCGTGGTGCGTTTTAAGATGGGGAATTAAATCCTCTTCAATCCTGAGGGTCCCTGGGGGCCAACTAGCCCAACAGGTACGTCCAGAAAGCGCCACAGAGCTGCGTTGCAGAGAGGTGTAAAAGGGGTGTGGCCTCTGTACATGTCTCTGCAACGCAGCCCCTGGTGCATACTGGAGGTTCCTGGTGGGCTAGTTGGCCCGTAGGGACCCTCATGATTCAAGGGGACTTAATCCCCCAACTTAAAACGCGCCACGGGGCGCGTTTGCACAGATGTCACCTCAGGCCCCGCCCCCTCCCTTCACCATTGTGCAAATATTCCTCTAAAATCAGCCGAAATACGAATTCTGATTTACTCACCTGTTATCAGGAGAGACCTCAGTGCTGCATCTTTCAGCCCAGTACTAATCCTGAAAAGTAATTTTAACCGTACTTACCAGTAACTTGAATTTCCTTCCATAGGCTAACATTGACTGGTTTCACTTGGAAATTCTTCTAAGTGTGGAGTTTTGGAACTTTAAAATATTCCTCTAAAATCAGCCGAAATACGAATTCCGATTTACTCACCTGTTATCAGGAGAGACCTCAGTGCTGCATCTTTGAGCCCAGTACTGGTCCTGAAAAGTAATTTTAACTGTACTTACCGGTAACTTGAATTTCCTTCATAGGCTAACATTGACTGGTTTCACTTGGAAATTCTTCTAAGTGTGGAGTTTTGGAACTTTAAAATATTCCTCTAAAATCAGCCGAAATACGAATTCCGATTTACTCACCTGTTATCAGGAGAGACCTCAGTGCTGCATCTTTCAGCCCAGTACTGATCCTCAAAAGTAATTTTAACCGTACTTACCGGTAACTTGAATTTCCTTCATAGGCTAACATTGACTGGTTTCACTTGGAAATTCTTCTAAGTGTGGAGTTTTGGAACTTTAAAATATTCCTCTAAAATCAGCCGAAATACGAATTCCGATTTACTCACCTGTTATCAGGAGAGACCTCAGTGCTGCATCTTTCAGCCCAGTACTGATTCTCAAAAGTAATTTTAACCGTACTTACCAGTAACTTGAATTTCCTTCCATAGGATATCATTGCCTGCTTTTTGCTGAAAAAGTTTCTAAGTGTTGATTTTTGAAACATACAAATATTCCTCTAAAATCAGCCGAAATACGAATTCTGATTTACTCACCTGTTATCAGGAGAGACCTCAGTGCTGTATCTTTCAGCCCAGTACTGGTCCTGAAAAGTAATTTTAACCGTACTTACTGGTAACTTGAATTTCCTTCCATAGGCTAACATAGACTGGTTTCACTTGGAAATTCTTCTAAGTGTGGAGTTTTGGAACTTTAAAATATTCATCTAAAATCAGCCGAAATACGAATTCCGATTTACTCACCTGTTATCAGGAGAGACCTCAGTGCTGTATCTTTCAGCCCAGTACTGGTCCTGAAAAGTAATTTTAACCGCACTTACCGGTAACTTGAATTTCCTTCCATAGGCTAACATTGACTGGTTTCACTTGGAAATTCTTCTAAGTGTGGAGTTTTGGAACTTTAAAATATTCATCTAAAATCAGCCGAAATACGAATTCCGATTTACTCATCTGTTATCAGGAGAGACCTCAGTGCTGCATCTTTCAGCCCAGTACTGATCCTCAAAAGTAATTTTAACCGTACTTACCAGTCACTTGAATTTCCTTCCATAGGATATCATTGCCTGCTTTTTGCTGAAAAAGTTTCTAAGTGTTGATTTTTGAAACATACAAATATTCCTCTAAAATCAGCCGAAATACGAATTCCGATTTACTCACCTGTTATAAGGAGAGACCGCAGTGCTGTATCTTTCAGCCCAGTACTGGTCCTGAAAAGTAATTTTAACCGTACTTACCAGTAACTTATATTTTCTTCCATAGGAATCCATTGTCTGGTTTTCAGCAGAAAAGTTTCAAAGTGTCGATTTTCACAAACTACAAATATTCCTTAAAAATCACCTGTATGACTGAAAAAGGCATTCTTTCAACTGTTTACAGGAGATGCACCAGTGCTGGATCCAGGATCCAACACTGAGTAAGAAAAAGTAACGATAACAGTTTTTACCTGCTAAGTGAATTTCCTTCCATAGGATAACATTGGTGATTCTATGAGAAAAAGTTTCTAAGTGTCAACTTTTAAAATACAATAATATTCCTTAAAAATCACGACTGTAACCAAAACGCTTTTACTCAACTGTTTACAGGAGATGTACCAGGACTGAATCTAGGATCCAGTCCTGTGGTTAGAAAAGTAATCCATAAAGTAACTAATTGCATTTAACTAGAAATTCACATTGAGCTGAATGTTGCATTGTGTATGAAAATGTGTTGCCCATTGCAACAACTGTAACTACTGTACTTA
Source organism: Calotriton arnoldi (assembly GCA_963921515.1). Lineage (NCBI taxonomy): Eukaryota > Metazoa > Chordata > Amphibia > Caudata > Salamandridae > Calotriton > Calotriton arnoldi. Next base: position 54,129 of record CAWUFW010013078.1, on the reverse strand, counting down.
AAAGTCTATTGCCTATGTGCAAAGTATTTAAACTAAAGTAATTCATTCTGAGAAAGTATTTTTTGTAATGTAATGTATAATGTAATTACAATGTAATTTAAAAAATAAAATATGTAAAAGAAATTGTTTCTAAAAATGTAGTAAATCAGTGTGAAAAAAATTAATATAAAAATTAATACATTTAAAAATTGTCATTTAAAAAACCTTTGAAATTCACTGAAAAAACCGTAGGTTTCAGGCACGTTATAGTTACAAATTAGCATTTTAAAAACCTTTGAAATTCACTGAAAAAACCATAGGTTTCAGACACGTTATAGTTAGAAATTAGCATTTAAAAAACCTTTGAAATTCACTGAAAAAACCATAGGTTTTAGGGACAGTTATAGTTAGTTGGACATTGCACTCGTACAAAACCCGTGAAATTCCCCCGTTATAGTTAGTTCAGCTAACTATAACTCGCGCCCACAATGCACTGCTGATGACGTCACATATTACATCACTCATGACATGGTCAGTGACATCACTGATGACATCACTGATGACATCTCAAATGACATCACTGATGACATCATCCACGTGATAATCTGATGCAGCTCCTCACACCCTAATATAACCTTTGATACACCCAATCTAAATTACAGAGTGCCATTCGCAAAACCATAGACACTCCAACACCAATAACTACATACCCACTCACTGATTCTTAGGTCTACACACACACATCCACTCACTCACCCGTACAGTCACTCATACTTATGGTCACTCAGTACAGGACTATCATATGCACTCTTACTCCTATATAGACACTCAAACACCGCCACTCATCCATAGAGGTACTCACACACCTAGTCAGTCATGCAAATAATTAAACACACTGCCATTTACTCACCTATACAGTTATACACACACCAGCTCACTTAATCATACAAATACTAGCACATTGTTACGCTCTTATACAGTCACTGATACAAGCACACACTCATCCATACAGCCACTATCACAATCACTCACTCTCGCTTATAGCTATTTATATACTCCAATACACATATATACTGCCTTTCACATATGTAGTTACTCACACATGTACCACTGGGACATACATTCACTCACTAACACACTCTTACACACACTTACCCACCCATACAGTCTATCACAGATGCACTCTTGAAACCATCCACCCAGTGAATCACCCACTCACACATCTATGCACAGTCGCACACACCCCATCCACACAAACACTCAGGCACCCATACAGATACTCATAGAACCAATCAATAACCCATATAGACACTCATGTAGCTATTCGCAAATCCATGCATCCACTTACACACCAACAGACGGATACAGACATTCACACAGTTTAGTCACTAACCCATGCATTCAGTAAGATACGTTTAATCACTCACTTGTAGAGTCAGTCACGCACGTACTAAATCATCCATTCAGACACTTATACACCCACTCATTCTTCAATACGCCTTTCCCTATATATATTAAACATATTTAAACTTTACAGAAACACACAGTCACTGGATGATGTCATCAGTGATGTCATCAGTGATGTCACTGACCATGTCATGAGTGATGTAATATGTGACGTCATCAGCAGTGCATTGCGGGGGCGCGAGTTATAGTTAGCTGAACTAACTATAACGGGGGAATTTCACGGGTTTTGTACGAGTGCAATGTCCAACTAACTATAACTGTCCCTAAAACCTATGGTTTTTTCAGTGAATTTCAAAGGTTTTTTAAATGCTAATTTCTAACTATAACGTGTCTGAAACCTATGGTTTTTTCAGTGAATTTCAAAGGTTTTTAAAATGCTAATTTGTAACTATAACGTGCCTGAAACCTACGGTTTTTTCAGTGAATATATATATATATATACATATACATATATATATATACACACATATATACATATATATATACACATATATATATATATATATATATATATACACATATATACATATATATATATACACATATCTCACCCAAATTTGCCCTGCAAATGAGTCCGCACTCCACACAGGTAAGTTGGAACTCCAACATTTTATTCAAAAGGAAGCAGGCATTTTAATCCGAAACTTTTCCCATTCACTGCCTGCCTAACGCGTTTCAGAGAACATTTCTCCTTTCTCAAAGGCACATGGCATTGCAGTCTTTAGAATCCACAGTTGCCGCTTCCTGCTTTAAATCATTTTAACAGCCTCTGGTGTGCTCTTTTACAACAAGGCATTGCGGTAATTGTAGTTTCCCCATGCTTTTACCCTCGAGTGGGTTTTTTTATTTATCATAACTTTTTAAAGGGAAGTACAGACTGAAAGTCCTGCTTGACTTTAATTTTCTGATACCTGCTTTTGTCGTTTCTTCTCTTGGCATAATTCCAAGTCACGATCCCTTCATTTCCAGGGAGGTGCGTCGACTCCACGGCTGGACCTGCCGTGCATAAATCACCCAAATTTGCCCTGCAAATGAGTCCGCACTCCACACAGGTAAGTTGGAACTCCAACATTTTATTCAAAAGGAAGCAGGCATTTTAATCCGAAACTTTTCCCATTCACTGCCTGCCTAACGCGTTTCAGAGAACATTTCTCCTTTCTCAAAGGCACATGGCATTGCAGTCTTTAGAATCCACAGTTGCCGCTTCCTGCTTTAAATCATTTTAACAGCCTCCGGTGTGCTTCAGCCTCTGGTGTGCTCTTTTACAACAAGGCATTGCGGTAATTGTAGTTTCCCCATGCTTTTTACCCTCGAGTGGGTTTCTTTATTTATCATAACTTTTTAAAGGGAAGTACAGACTGAAAGTCCTGCTTGACTTTAATTTTCTGATACCTGCTTTTGTCGTTTCTTCTCTTGGCATAATTCCAAGTCACGATCCCTTCATTTCCAGGGAGGTGCGTCGACTCCACGGCTGGACCTGCCGTGCATAAATCACCCACATTTGCCCTGCAAATGAGTCCGCACTCCACACAGGTAAGTTGGAACTCCAACATTTTATTCAAAAGGAAGCAGGCATTTTAATCCGAAACTTTTCCCATTCACTGCCTGCCTAACGCGTTTCAGAGAACATTTCTCCTTTCTCAAAGGCACATGGCATTGCAGTCTTTAGAATCCACAGTTGCCGCTTCCTGCTTTAAATCATTTTAACAGCCTCCGGTGTGCTTCAGCCTCTGGTGTGCTCTTTTACAACAAGGCATTGTGGTAATTGTAGTTTCCCCATGCTTTTTACCCTCGAGTGGGTTTCTTTATTTATCATAACTTTTTAAAGGGAAATACAGACTGAAAGTCCTGCTTGACTTTAATTTTCTGATACCTGCTTTTGTCGTTTCTTCTCTTGGCATAATTCCAAGTCACGATCCCTTCATTTCCAGGGAGGTGCGTCGACTCCACGGCTGGACCTGCCGAGCATAAATCACCCAAATTTGCCCTGCAAATGAGTCCGCACTCCACACAGGTAAGTTGGAACTCCAACATTTTATTCAAAAGGAAGCAGGCATTTTAATCCGAAGCTTTTCCCATTCACTGCCTGCCTGACGCGTTTCAGAGAACATTTCTCCTTTCTCAAAGGCACATGGCATTGCAGTCTTTAGAATCCACAGTTACCGCTTCCTGCTTTAAATCATTTTAACAGCCTCCGGTGTGCTTCAGCCTCTGGTGTGCTCTTTTACAACAAGGCATTGCGGTAATTGTAGTTTCCCCATGCTTTTTACCCTCGAGTGGGTTTCTTTATTTATCATAACTTTTTAAAGGGAAATACAGACTGAAAGTCCTGCTTGACTTTAATTTTCTGATACCTGCTTTTGTCGTTTCTTCTCTTGGCATAATTCCAAGTCACGATCCCTTCATTTCCAGGGAGGTGCGTCGACTCCACGGCTGGACCTGCCGTGCATAAATCACCCAAATTTGCCCTGCAAATGAGTCCGCACTCCACACAGGTAAGTTGGAACTCCAACATTTTATTCAAAAGGAAGCAGGCATTTTAATCCGAAGCTTTTCCCATTCACTGCCTGCCTGACGCGTTTCAGAGAACATTTCTCCTTTCTCAAAGGCACATGGCATTGCAGTCTTTAGAATCCACAGTTACCGCTTCCTGCTTTAAATCATTTTAACAGCCTCCGGTGTGCTTCAGCCTCTGGTGTGCTCTTTTACAACAAGGCATTGCGGTAATTGTAGTTTCCCCATGCTTTTTACCCTCGAGTGGGTTTCTTTATTTATCATAACTTTTTAAAGGGAAATACAGACTGAAAGTCCTGCTTGACTTTAATTTTCTGATACCTGCTTTTGTCGTTTCTTCTCTTGGCATAATTCCAAGTCACGATCCCTTCATTTCCAGGGAGGTGCGTCGACTCCACGGCTGGACCTGCCGTGCATAAATCACCCAAATTTGCCCTGCAAATGAGTCCGCACTCCACACAGGTAAGTTGGAACTCCAACATTTTATTCAAAAGGAAGCAGGCATTTTAATCCGAAGCTTTTCCCATTCACTGCCTGCCTGACGCGTTTCAGAGAACATTTCTCCTTTCTCAAAGGCACATGGCATTGCAGTCTTTAGAATCCACAGTTACCGCTTCCTGCTTTAAATCATTTTAACAGCCTCCGGTGTGCTTCAGCCTCTGGTGTGCTCTTTTACAACAAGGCATTGCGGTAATTGTAGTTTCCCCATGCTTTTTACCCTCGAGTGGGTTTCTTTATTTATCATAACTTTTTAAAGGGAAATACAGACTGAAAGTCCTGCTTGACTTTAATTTTCTGATACCTGCTTTTGTCGTTTCTTCTCTTGGCATAATTCCAAGTCACGATCCCTTCATTTCCAGGGAGGTGCGTCGACTCCACGGCTGGACCTGCCGTGCATAAATCACCCAAATTTGCCCTGCAAATGAGTCCGCACTCCACACAGGTAAGTTGGAACTCCAACATTTTATTCAAAAGGAAGCAGGCATTTTAATCCGAAGCTTTTCCCATTCACTGCCTGCCTGACGCGTTTCAGAGAACATTTCTCCTTTCTCAAAGGCACATGGCATTGCAGTCTTTAGAATCCACAGTTACCGCTTCCTGCTTTAAATCATTTTAACAGCCTCCGGTGTGCTTCAGCCTCTGGTGTGCTCTTTTACAACAAGGCATTGCGGTAATTGTAGTTTCCCCATGCTTTTTACCCTCGAGTGGGTTTCTTTATTTATCATAACTTTTTAAAGGGAAATACAGACTGAAAGTCCTGCTTGACTTTAATTTTCTGATACCTGCTTTTGTCGTTTCTTCTCTTGGCATAATTCCAAGTCACGATCCCTTCATTTCCAGGGAGGTGCGTCGACTCCACGGCTGGACCTGCCGTGCATAAATCACCCAAATTTGCCCTGCAAATGAGTCCGCACTCCACACAGGTAAGTTGGAACTCCAACATTTTATTCAAAAGGAAGCAGGCATTTTAATCCGAAGCTTTTCCCATTCACTGCCTGCCTGACGCGTTTCAGAGAACATTTCTCCTTTCTCAAAGGCACATGGCATTGCAGTCTTTAGAATCCACAGTTACCGCTTCCTGCTTTAAATCATTTTAACAGCCTCCGGTGTGCTTCAGCCTCTGGTGTGCTCTTTTACAACAAGGCATTGCGGTAATTGTAGTTTCCCCATGCTTTTTACCCTCGAGTGGGTTTCTTTATTTATCATAACTTTTTAAAGGGAAATACAGACTGAAAGTCCTGCTTGACTTTAATTTTCTGATACCTGCTTTTGTCGTTTCTTCTCTTGGCATAATTCCAAGTCACGATCCCTTCATTTCCAGGGAGGTGCGTCGACTCCACGGCTGGACCTGCCGTGCATAAATCACCCAAATTTGCCCTGCAAATGAGTCCGCACTCCACACAGGTAAGTTGGAACTCCAACATTTTATTCAAAAGGAAGCAGGCATTTTAATCCGAAGCTTTTCCCATTCACTGCCTGCCTGACGCGTTTCAGAGAACATTTCTCCTTTCTCAAAGGCACATGGCATTGCAGTCTTTAGAATCCACAGTTACCGCTTCCTGCTTTAAATCATTTTAACAGCCTCCGGTGTGCTTCAGCCTCTGGTGTGCTCTTTTACAACAAGGCATTGCGGTAATTGTAGTTTCCCCATGCTTTTTACCCTCGAGTGGGTTTCTTTATTTATCATAACTTTTTAAAGGGAAATACAGACTGAAAGTCCTGCTTGACTTTAATTTTCTGATACCTGCTTTTGTCGTTTCTTCTCTTGGCATAATTCCAAGTCACGATCCCTTCATTTCCAGGGAGGTGCGTCGACTCCACGGCTGGACCTGCCGTGCATAAATCACCCAAATTTGCCCTGCAAATGAGTCCGCACTCCACACAGGTAAGTTGGAACTCCAACATTTTATTCAAAAGGAAGCAGGCATTTTAATCCGAAGCTTTTCCCATTCACTGCCTGCCTGACGCGTTTCAGAGAACATTTCTCCTTTCTCAAAGGCACATGGCATTGCAGTCTTTAGAATCCACAGTTACCGCTTCCTGCTTTAAATCATTTTAACAGCCTCCGGTGTGCTTCAGCCTCTGGTGTGCTCTTTTACAACAAGGCATTGCGGTAATTGTAGTTTCCCCATGCTTTTTACCCTCGAGTGGGTTTCTTTATTTATCAT
>CAWUFW010013078.1:30000-37500 GCA_963921515.1 Calotriton arnoldi | reverse complement strand
CCCTAAACCCTAAAACACTACCCCAACACCACTGCACTAACCTAAATCCTAAAACACTACCCCCAGCACGACCCCCTACACTACCCAAACACCACTGCACTACCCTAAAACATGACCCCCTACACTACACAAACACCACTGCACTACCCTAAACCCTAAAACACTACCCCCAGCACGACCCCCTACACTACACAAGCACCACTGCACTACCCTAAAACCTAAAACACTACCCCCAGCACGACCCCTACACTACACAAACACCACTGCACTACCTTAAACCCTAAAACACTACCCCAGCACGACCCCCTACACTACCCAAATACCACTGCACTAACCTAAATCCTAAAACACTACCCCCAGCACGACCCCTACACTACCCAAACACCACTGCACTACCCTAAAACATGACCCCCTACACTACACAAACACCACTGCACTACCCTAAACCCTAAAACACTACCCCCAGCACGACCCCCTACACTACACAAGCACCACTGCACTACCCTAAACCCTAAAAACTACCCCCAGCACGACCCCCTACACTGCCCGAACACCACTGCACTGCCCTAAACCCTGAAACACCAGCCCCTGCACGATCCCCTACACTGCCCGAACACCACTGCACTGCCCTAAACCCTGAAACACATACCCTAGCACGACCCCCTACACTGCCCGAACACCACTGCACTGCCCTAAACCCTGAAACACCACCCCCAGCATGACCCCTACACTGCCCGAACACCACTGCACTGCCCTAAACCCTGAAACACTACCCCCAGCAAGACCTCCTACACTGCCCGAACACCACTGCACTGCCCTAAACCCTGAAACATCACCCCCAGCAAGACCCCCTACACTGCCCGAACACCACTGCCCTAAACCCTGAAACACCACCCCCAGCACGACCCCCTACACTGCCCGAACACCACTGCACTGCCCTAAACCCTGAAACACCACCCCCAGCACGACCCCCTACACTGCCCGAACTCCACTGCCCTGCCCTAAACCCTGAAACACCACCCCCTGCACGACCCCCTACACTGCCCGAACACTACTGCACTGCCCTAAACCCTGAAACACCATCCCCAGCACGACCCCCTACACTACACGAACACCACTGCACTGCCCTAAACCCTGAAACACTACCCCCAGCAAGACCCCCTACACTGCCCGAACACCACTGCACTGCCCTAAACCCTGAAACACTACCCCCAGCAAGACCCCCTACACTGCCCGAACACCACTGCACTGCCCTAAACCCTGAAACACCACCCCCAGCAAGACCCCCTATACTGCCCGAACACCACTGCCCTAAACCCTGAAACACCATCCCCAGCAAGACCCCCTACACTGCCCGAACACCACTGCACTGCCCTAAACCCTGAAACACCAGCCCCAGCACGACCCCTACACTGCCCGAACACCACTGCACTGCCCTAAACCCTGAAACACCACCCCCTGCACGACCCCCTACACTGCCCGTACACCACTGCACTGCCCTAAACCCTGAAACACCACCCCCAGCATGACCCCCTACACTGCCCGAACACCACTGCACTGCCCTAAACCCTGAAACACCACCCCCTGCACGATCCCCTACACTGCCCGAACACTACTGCACTGCCCTAAACCCTGAAACACCACCCCCAGCACGACCCCCTACACTGCACGAACACCACTGCACTGCCCTAAACCCCGAAACACTACCCCCAGCAAGACCCCCTACACTGCCCGAACACCACTGCCATAAACCCTGAAACACCACCCCCAGCAAGACCCCTACACTGCCCGAATACCACTGCACTGCCCTAAACCATGAAACACCACCCCCAGCATGACGCCCTACACTGCCCGAACAGCACTGCACTGCCCTGAACCCTGAAACACCACCCCCAGCACGACCCCCTACACTGCCCGAACACCACTGCACTGCCCTAAACCATGAAACACCAGCCCCAGCACGACCCCCTACACTGCCCGATCACCACTGCACTGCCCTAAACCCTGAAACACCACCCCCAGCACGACCCCCTACACTGCCCGAACACCACTGCACTGCCCTAAACCCTGAAACACCAGCCCCAGCACAACCCCGTACACTGCCCGAACACCACTGCAGTGCCCTAAACCCTGAAACACCAGACCCAGCACGACCGCCTACACTGCCCGAAAACCACTGCACTGCCCTAAACCCTGAAACACCAGCCCCAGCACGACCCCCTACACTTCCCGAACACCACTGCACTACCCTAAACCCTCAAACACCAGCCCCAGCACGACCCCCTACACTGCCCGAACACCACTGCACTGCCCTAAACCCTGAAACACCAGCCCCAGCAAGACCCCCTACACTGCCCGAACACCACTGCACTGCCCTAAACCCTGAAACACCACCCCCAGCAAGACCCCCTACACTGCCCGAACACCACTGCACTAAAGCCTGAAACACCACCCCCAGCAAGACCACCTACACTGGCCGAACACCACTGCACTGCCCTAAACCCTGAAACACCACCCCCTGCACGACCCCCTACACTGCCCAAACACCACTGCACTGCCCTAAACCCTGAAACACCACCCCTGCACGACCCCGTACACTGCCCGAACACCACTGCACTGCCCTAAACCCTGAAACACCACCCCTCAGCACGACACCCTACACTGCCCGAACACCACTGCACTGCCCTAAACCCTGAAACACCACCCCCAGCATGACCCCCTACACTGCCCGAACACCACTGCACTGCCCTAAACCCTGAAACACCACCCCCTGCACGACCTACTACACTGCCGGAACACCACTGCACTGCCCTAAACCCTGAAACACCACCCCCAGCACGACCCCCTACACTGCCCGAACACCACTGCACTGCCCTAAACTCTGAAACATCAACCCCAGCAAGACCCCCTACACTGCCTGAACACCACTGCCCTAAACCCTGAAACAACACCCCCTACACTGCACGAACACCACTGCACTGCCCTAAACCCTGAAACACCACCTCCATCAAAACCCCCTACACTGCCTGAACACCATTGCTCTGCCCTAAATCCTGAAACACTAGCCCCAGCATGACCCCCTACACTGCCCAAACACCACTGCACTGCCCTAAACCCTGAAACACCACCCCCAGCACGACCCCCTACACTGCCCGAACACCACTGCACTGCCCTAAACCCTGAAACACCAGCCCCAGCAAGACCCCCTACACTGCCCGAACACCACTGCACTGCCCTAGACTCTGAAACACCAGCCCCAGCAAGACCCCCTACACTGCCCGAACACCACTGCACTGCCCTAAACCCTGAAACACCAGCCCCAGCATGACCCCCTACACTGCCCGAACACCACTGCACTGCCCTAAACCCTGAAACACCAGCCCCAGCACGACCACCTACACTGCCCGAACACCACTGACCTGCCCTAAACCCTGAAACACCAGCCCCAGCACAACCCCCTACACTGCCCGAACACCACTGCACTGCCCTAAACCCTGAAACACCAGCCCCAGCACGACCCCCTACACTGCCCGAACACCACTGTACTGCCCTAAACCCTGAAACACCAGCCCCAGCACGACCCCCTACACTGCCCGAACACCACTGCACTGCCCTAAACCCTGAAACACCACCCCCTGCATGACCCCCTACATTGCCCGAACACCACTGCACTGCCCTAAACCCTGAAACACCACCCCTGCAGCACCCCCTACACTGCCCGAACACCACTGCACTGCCCTAAACCCTGAAACACCACCCCCTGCACCGCCCCCTACACTGCCCGAACACCACTGCACTGCCCTAAACCCTGAAACACCACCCCCAGCACGACCCCTTTACTGCTCGAACACCACTGCACTGCCCCAAACCCTGAAACACCACCCCCAGCACGACCCCCTACACTGCCCGAACACCACTGCCCTAAACCCTGAAACACCACCCCTGCACGACCCCCTACACTGCCCGAACACCACTGCACTGCCCTAAACCCTGAAACACCACCCCTACACTGCCCGAACACCACTGCACTGCCCTAAACCCTGAAACACCACCCCCAACACGACCCCCTACACTGCCCGAACACCACTGCACTGCCCTAAACCCTGAAACACCACCCCCAGCAAGACCCCCTATACTGCCCGAACACCACTGCCCTAAACCCTGAAACACCATCCCCAGCAAGACCCCCTACACTGCCCGAACACCACTGCACTGCCCTAAACCCTGAAACACCAGCCCCAGCACGACCCCTACACTGCCCGAACACCACTGCACTGCCCTAAACCCTGAAACACCACCCCCTGCACGACCCCCTACACTGCCCGTACACCACTGCACTGCCCTAAACCCTGAAACACCACCCCCAGCACGACCCCCTACACTGCCCGAACACCACTGCACTGCCCTAAACCCTGAAACACCACCCCTGCACGATCCCCTACACTGCCCGAACACTACTGCACTGCCCTAAACCCTGAAACACCACCCCCAGCACGACCCCCTACACTGCACGAACACCACTGCACTGCCCTAAACCCCGAAACACTACCCCCAGCAAGACCCCTACACTGCCCGAACACCACTGCCATAAACCCTGAAACACCACCCCCAGCAAGACCCCCTACACTGCCCGAATACCACTGCACTGCCCTAAACCATGAAACACCACCCCCAGCATGACGCCCTACACTGCCCGAACAGCACTGCACTGCCCTGAACCCTGAAACACCACCCCCAGCACGACCCCCTACACTGCCCGAACACCACTGCACTGCCCTAAACCATGAAACACCAGCCCCAGCACGACCCCCTACACTGCCCGATCACCACTGCACTGCCCTAAACCCTGAAACACCACCCCCAGCACGACCCCCTACACTGCCCGAACACCACTGCACTGCCCTAAACCCTGAAACACCAGCCCCAGCACAACCCCGTACACTGCCCGAACACCACTGCAGTGCCCTAAACCCTGAAACACCAGACCCAGCACGACCGCCTACACTGCCCGAAAACCACTGCACTGCCCTAAACCCTGAAACACCAGCCCCAGCACGACCCCCTACACTTCCCGAACACCACTGCACTACCCTAAACCCTCAAACACCAGCCCCAGCACGACCCCCTACACTGCCCGAACACCACTGCACTGCCCTAAACCCTGAAACACCAGCCCCAGCAAGACCCCCTACACTGCCCGAACACCACTGCACTGCCCTAAACCCTGAAACACCACCCCCAGCAAGACCCCTACACTGCCCGAACACCACTGCACTAAAGCCTGAAACACCACCCCCAGCAAGACCACCTACACTGGCCGAACACCACTGCACTGCCCTAAACCCTGAAACACCACCCCCTGCACGACCCCCTACACTGCCCAAACACCACTGCACTGCCCTAAACCCTGAAACACCACCCCCTGCACGACCCCGTACACTGCCCGAACACCACTGCACTGCCCTAAACCCTGAAACACCACCCCTCAGCACGACACCCTACACTGCCCGAACACCACTGCACTGCCCTAAACCCTGAAACACCACCCCCAGCATGACCCCCTACACTGCCCGAACACCACTGCACTGCCCTAAACCCTGAAACACCACCCCTGCACGACCTACTACACTGCCGGAACACCACTGCACTGCCCTAAACCCTGAAACACCACCCCCAGCACGACCCCCTACACTGCCCGAACACCACTGCACTGCCCTAAACTCTGAAACATCAACCCCAGCAAGACCCCCTACACTGCCTGAACACCACTGCCCTAAACCCTGAAACAACACCCCTACACTGCACGAACACCACTGCACTGCCCTAAACCCTGAAACACCACCTCCATCAAAACCCCCTACACTGCCTGAACACCATTGCTCTGCCCTAAATCCTGAAACACTAGCCCCAGCATGACCCCCTACACTGCCCAAACACCACTGCACTGCCCTAAACCCTGAAACACCACCCCCAGCACGACCCCCTACACTGCCCGAACACCACTGCACTGCCCTAAACCCTGAAACACCAGCCCCAGCAAGACCCCCTACACTGCCCGAACACCACTGCACTGCCCTAGACTCTGAAACACCAGCCCCAGCAAGACCCCCTACACTGCCCGAACACCACTGCACTGCCCTAAACCCTGAAACACCAGCCCCAGCATGACCCCCTACACTGCCCGAACACCACTGCACTGCCCTAAACCCTGAAACACCAGCCCCAGCACGACCACCTACACTGCCCGAACACCACTGCACTGCCCTAAACCCTGAAACACCAGCCCCAGCACAACCCCCTACACTGCCCGAACACCACTGCACTGCCCTAAACCCTGAAACACCAGCCCCAGCACGACCCCCTACACTGCCCGAACACCACTGTACTGCCCTAAACCCTGAAACACCAGCCCCAGCACGACCCCCTACACTGCCCGAACACCACTGCACTGCCCTAAACCCTGAAACACCACCCCCTGCATGACCCCCTACATTGCCCGAACACCACTGCACTGCCCTAAACCCTGAAACACCACCCCCTGCAGCACCCCCTACACTGCCCGAACACCACTGCACTGCCCTAAACCCTGAAACACCACCCCCTGCACCGCCCCCTACACTGCCCGAACACCACTGCACTGCCCTAAACCCTGAAACACCACCCCCAGCACGACCCCCTTTACTGCTCGAACACCACTGCACTGCCCCAAACCCTGAAACACCACCCCCAGCACGACCCCCTACACTGCCCGAACACCACTGCCCTAAACCCTGAAACACCACCCCTGCACGACCCCTACACTGCCCGAACACCAGTGCACTGCCCTAAACCCTGAAACACCACCCCCTACACTGCCCGAACACCACTGCACTGCCCTAAACCCTGAAACACCACCCCCAACACGACCCCCTACACTGCCCGAACACCACTGCACTGCCCTAAACCCTAAAACACCACCCCCAGCATTACCCCCTACACTGCCCAAACACCACTGCACTGCCCTAAACCCTAGAACACTACCCCCAGCACGACCCCCTACACTAACCGAACACCACTGCACTACCCTAAACCCTAAAATACTACCCCCAGCACAACCCCCTACACTACCCGAACACGACTGCACTGCCCTAAACCCTCAAACACTCCCCCAGCACGACCCCCTACACTACCCGAACACCACTGCACTGCCCTAAACCCTAAAACACTCCCCCAGCACGACCCCCTACACTACCCGAACACCACTGCACTGCCCTAAACCCTAAAACACTCCCCCAGCACGACCCCCTACACTACCCAAACACCACTGCACTGCCCTAAACCCTAAAACACTACCCCCGCATGACCCCCTACACTACCCAAACACCAATGCACTACCCTCATCCCTAAAACACTACCCCCCGCAACACCCCCTACACTACCCTAAACCCTAAAACACTACCCCCGCACGACTCCCTACACTACCCAAAGACCACTGCACTACCCTAAACCCTAAAACACGAC
>CAWUFW010013078.1:15000-25000 GCA_963921515.1 Calotriton arnoldi | reverse complement strand
CACTTTTGCCGGGTTGCAGGCGCTCGTGAAGGTGCGTAATCCATGCGGTTGAACCAAACCGCTTATAATATATCCAACGAATTCCTCCCTAAGAGAAAAAGAGGGTCGCACTCCAGCAGTCTTACTCCAGTGATAGTTTATTCTTTTAGCAGGCACAGACCAACCAACGCATTTCAGTATCGCAGATACCTTGATCACGGTTAATTACTAGCCCCGTCCCCCTTCCTTTTGAAAATCCTGATAGGATACAGTATTACATCATTTCCTATGGGGAGATCAGGCATAGCACTTGGAATTATGGGATATGTAGTCCCTTGTTTTTTTGCCTAAAACGCAATGTGAAAAAAAAAAATTTAAATAAAGGGGTCGATTCCGATTCGGGCCGGAAAACTCTCTCTCCGAGCCGGACCTGGAGAGATTTCCGACCGAATCGGACCCTGGCAGTCCGACCGAACGAGTACGATGCGCACGCATGCACTCGGACTCGAGTCGGTCGGACTCTCATTGAAGTCAATGGGAGCCGGTCGTACAACGCGTACGCGGGCTCCCATTGCCTCAATGGGTGCGAGGCGAACAAGGGCGCCCCCTACAGGGGGTACGCGTCGATGCATATGCGCCGTACATGCACAAGTAGAGGGGGCCCATGGGTCCCCCCTGTGTGCGTCTCGCGTGGCTACGCGTACAGGGGGGTCCGACACGGACCCCCAAAGTCCGGCTCCGACAGCTCTTTCGAGCCGGACGGCGCGAGTCGATCGGACTGCTCGTGGTGCGCATCGTACTTGCCCGGCCATCTCCATCGCGCAGTGCAAGTCGAGTCGGTGCGAGTCGGTCGGAGCGGTTCGGACCCGTGAACGAGTCAGTCAGCGATTTCGCGTGCGCTCGCATCGTACTTGCTCGGCCAAATGCGCGTTCGAATCGGTCGGGAAAGAGGGCTCCGAATCGGATCCGGTTAAGCCGAATGCGATTCGGTGCGCTACCGGCCGAGATCAGAATCGGCCCCAAAGTGTTTATAAACCAGTAAAGTGAATTAAAAAAAAGTCCTATATATATGTATATATAGGCGTTCTGCCTCACTATGTACAAGTCCTCATTATTAATTGTCCTGCACGCAATGTTTTCAAACAAAGTCCACGTATAATTTTTTTTAATTTTATTTTATTGTTTTTCACGGTCACATCACATCAGTTTCCCAGGGGAGTCTTTCCATTCTCCTTCCCATTTTCCTGCCATATGTTTTTCGACGTTGTGCATTTATCGTATGTGTCTTAACTCGCTTTTTATTTTTTCGTATTAACATGGACTGATACCCTCCAATGGGTTTACTTGTGCTTTTATTCATTCGTGCATTATCGACATTTCTTTCCGATTTTAATGACTTGTACCTGAGGTTTCTTTCTTTTTTCCTTTTTCTTCTTTCTTATTTGAGGGTAGACCATCATTTTATAGGTGTATATACAGTTCCTCTGACTGATTTAAACCGTAAGGTGTCATGCTGCGGAAATTTAAGATATGACGCGACTCCTTTTGCCGCACTATCTTCTCACGATTACCCCCTCGTGGGTTCGCTGATACAGTTTCAATCCCATAGAAACATAGTTTCTTCCAATTTCCATCGTGATGTTGCTCCATATGTTTAGCTACTGCGTTGTTCCTGTCTTTATTCCTTGTTGCACGTATGTGCTCTAGTATCCGTTTCTTCAATTCACAGATGGTGCTACCCACGTATTTCAATCCGCACGGGCACTCGATCACATACACAACATATTGACTCTTGCAAGTTATGAGTTCCCTTATTTTCCAAACTTTGTTATTAGCTGTCATGACTTCTGTTGTTGATTTTACTATTTGGCATCCTTTACATCCTTGACACTTTACAAAGCCTTTTGTTTTTAACCATGTCTCTTTTGGTTGTTTTCCTTTAAAATGGCTATGTATCAATCGATCTTTTATGTTTTTTGCTCTCCGGTAAGTTATTATCGGATGAGGTCCCATTTTCTTTCCTATTGTCGTATCTAACTGTAGGATTTTCCAATTCTTTTTTACTATCTCCACAATCTGTTTGGATTCTTGTGAGAAATTCATGATTAATCTTATGGGTTCCTCATCGGGTTGCTTCTCGCAAGTTTTTGACTTCAGCCATTCTTCTCTGGACCGCTCATTCGCTCTATTCCAACATTTATTTATAATACCTTTGTTATATTTTCTTGCTTTGAATCTTTCCTTGCTTTTATTACTGTGTTTCTTCCATTCTCCTTCTTCACTGCAAATTCTTCGCAGGCGGAGAAATTCCCCAAATGGTATGCTAGATATTAATGACGGTTGGTGAAAGCTTGTTGCTTCCAATGTAGAATTTGTTGTTGTGCTTTTACGATGTAGTGTTGTTTCCAATGTGTTGTTTTTTACATAAATTTCCACATCGAGAAAGTTTACTCGTTCTTTGCTGATTTCATGGGTAAACTGGAGATTAGGTACACAGATGTTTAAAATTTCAAAAAAATCCCGGAAATCTTCCTTTGTTCCATTCCAGACGATGAGGAGATCATCTATGAATCGCATCCACTTAATGATCTTTTTGTGTATCTTTCATACTTGATGTTTTGAGCAATCTCCTTCTCCCACCATCCCATTACTAAACAAGCATAACTTGGGCTGAAAGCAAAACCCATAGCCGCTCTGTTGCGCTGTCGATATAACTCATCCCCAAATGAGAAAACATTATTTGTCAAACATAACGAAATCATATCCATAAGCATTTTATTGTGTTCTTTGTAATGGATATTCCTTTCTTGTAAGAAACAATTGCATGCTTTTAAGCCTAAGGCATTGTCAATGTTTGTATATAGGGCAATCACGTCCATTGTGACCAAATAATAGGTACTTTGCCAAGCTATTCCACAGAGGATTTTAAGGAGATCTGTTGTGTCCTTTATGTACGAACTCAAGTTTGCCACATATGGTATGAGAAAATAATCGATGTAATTTGCTATAGGTTCCAAAATGGAACCTTTTGCTGACAATATGGGTCTGCCCGGTGGTTTTTTAGGGTCCTTATGCAGTTTTGGGAGAAAATATATTGTTGCCAATATCGGGAAATCCACTGTCAAATATTTGCATTCTTCTTCATCAATTCATTTTTTGGAAGTCCATGCCTTAAGTTTTTTATCAATTTCTCTTTTTATTGTTGTGATAGGATTTGTTGATACTTTTCATAATACACTTCATTATTTAATTGATGAGATGCTTCTTCAATGTATGCTTTTCAATCCCACACTACCACGTTTCCACCTTTGTCTGCCATTTTTATTACCAGTTGATGGTCATCACTTAATGTATTCAGGGCTTCCCTCTCCGTCTTTGATAAGTTGTCTTTGTAGCATGTTTTTTTCATTTTGTATAGGTCATGAATAATCGCTTCTTGAAAAATGTCAATTCTGTTTCCGGGTGCGAGCTGGGGATAAAATTTTGATTTTGGTCGCATTTCACTCAAACCAGCTCCCAGCTGGGGACATGCTGTTTCCAGGGGTATCTCTTCCCCCTCCTCCGCATTCAAATTTAATAAAGTTAGAAAGTCATTAGATTCCTTTGCCGTAAGTGTCAATGTTGGTTTTTCCACTATTCTTGTTATTTTCGGTCTATTTTGGTTTTTCATGAAGTGTTTGGCCAATTTGATCTTCCAGATATATAAGTAAAGATCTATTCTAATCTGAGCTAGATCCATTCTTTGTACCGGGCAAAAATTGATTCCTCGTTTGAATAGTGATACTTCTGCTGGGGATAGTTCGCGATTTGAAAGGTTCACTACTTGAAGTTCATCCCTTATTGATCCTTCCTCTGTCTCATGCTCCTTGTTTTTGTTCCTATCCTTTCGGATGAGCTGTTTGCATCTTCGTCCCCTTCGTTGCGGTTTTGCTGATGCCATGATTTTCCTCTTCCCCTTCCTCGTGATTGTCTTGGCGCCATTTGCTGTTGTTCCCATTGGCGTTGCTGCAGGACAAGGCGCATGTCCCCTAAAAAAGCCGATCTTGTGCTATCCATTGATGTTTCAGGTTCCCCACTGCTTAAGTCGGTGGAGGTTAGGGAAGACAGACTACTTGATACGCCCCCAATATTACTTTCCATTCCTTGTTGTTTGAAAGGGTCAAATTTGCGGGAGAAAGTGTTCTTCACTTTCTTTCAAAGAAAGTGAAGAACAAATACGGAGGTAACCGACACACACCATCCGTCAGTCAAAATTTTATGTATTACATCTTTCTTATTTGGATAAAGTGCAGGGATGCAAAATTTGAATATGTGGCAATCTTTTCCAACTAATTAATCAAATTCCACAAGATGATCATACATTAATATTTTGATATTTTGTGTTTTGTATTTCTTTTGTATTTTATATTTTATATTTAACACCAGTCATGATGTGCAAAAAAGTGCAAAAAAGTGCGAATAAAAGTGCTAATAAAGTGCCAGTGCTAAAAACCCATTTCATTTATTATTGGCTATTAAAAATGTTCCTCATTGTTTGTCTACTAGTATTATGTCATTAATACTATTATAGTCTTGATTGCCCATTATATTTTATCCTTCATTTCATTTAGAGAATAATTTCTTAAGGTTTTGAAAGTTTTGTCAATAAAAATATTGTAACTTAATACTTCATTCTAGAAATATACTAATCCAACATTCTCAAATTCTTTCTTCTGAAATCGCTATTGTTTCATTTTATCAATATATATACACACCCATACGTAGCTGCTTGATGTTATAATTTTATGTATTCTTGTTTGGATTTGGTCACATATGCTTCTGATATAAAATACACATATATAAATATACATATACAAACATATAAATAAATATTTATAAATGTATAAATACATAAAACATATCTTAAAACCATCCTGTTTAAAATACATAAAAAAGCCATTGTATGTAAAATCCATGTCTGAGTATACCATTGCTGTCCGTCTGATAGTACTTATTTTTTGTATATTTTTTATAGACAGGTGTACATATCCTCAGTATTATTCAGTCCACCTGGAGATTTGGAATCCATTTCAAGGATATACCTAGTCTCTAATTTACGTAGCTTAGCCTCTCTGTTGCCCCCTCGTCTACTCGGGGGTACAGTGTCTATTAAATAATATTTTAAATCTTGGCTCTTCGAATTATGGTACTCCCTGAAATGTCTTGCCACAGGGTATGTGTTGTCTTGATTATTTATTGCTCTGATATGTTGTAGCACTCGCTTGTGGGCTTGTAACTTTGTGCTTCCTATGTACTGCAATCTACAAGGGCATATCAGGGCATAAACAACATACTCTGTCTTGCAGGTAAGTAGTTTAGATATCTTGATCTCTTCATGGCTAAATGGTGTTACATATGAGGTTTTATTAATGCCTAATTGACATGCCTTACATGTCTTACACTTGAAAAATCCTTTATGAGATTTCAACCAACCGCAGGTTTCAATTAATTCTGGACTCGTTTTCATCAATTTGTCCCTCATTGATGTTGCCCTTTTGTGTGTAATAGATATTTTGTGTGACAGCGTAGGCCCTATCACAGGATCACTCAACACTAATGGCCAATTACATTTGATGATATTACGTAATTCCCTATGTTGTTTGCTATATTCCATGATTACTCTGAATTCCTCAATTTTGATTTCATTAACTGGGGTCTTATTTATTTGTTGACTTTGATAATTTTTTAATAGTTTCGTAGACTTAGGTTTAATTAATTCTAATCTCTCAGACATCATGGATTTTGTTATTGCACTTTCAATGGTTTTGAGTGAATACCCTCGTGCTAGAAATCTAGCTTTAGATTCTTCCTGGGCCTCTTTCAATGTCTTTGAATTGCTGTTTATCCTCCTCAATCTTAGCATTTCCCCATAGGGAATGCTGTTTATAAGATGTCTCGGGTGGGCGCTGCTGGAATGTAAGATTGAATTGCCAGCAGTTTCCTTGCGGTAAAGTTTTGTCTCTATTTTGTTGTTATCAATATATACCATCGTGTCTAAGAAATTGACTGTTGTTTTACTTATGGTGGCAGTAAAATGCAAATTGAGTGAATTTACATTGATAGATTTAACAAATTCCTGTGCTTCATTTTCAGTTCCTTTCCAAATGACGAACAAGTCGTCAACATAGCGCAGCCATAAAACTATATTGTTTTGAACAATCTCATCATAATCTTTTGCGAGGACCAGCTCCTCCCACCAGCCCATGTGTAAACATGCATAGCTGGGGGAGAAGCTGGCTCCCATGGCTACGCCCATTGTCTGTTGGTAATGTAAGTTGTTAAACATGAATACATTATTTGTCAAACAGTATTCCACCATTGCAATCACCATCCTACTGTGATCTGTTAATCCACCCAATTCAGTTGTTAGATAATGTTGTAATGCCCTGATACCATCAGTATGTCTAATGCTAGTATACAGTGTCGTTACATCTAGCGCCATTAGCATATACTCATTTTGCCATTCATAGTCCTTCAATTTATACAAAAAGTCACTGGTATCCCGTACATATGACGATAAAGCTTGTACATGATTTTGTAAATAAAAATCTACATATTGTGACGTATGTTCCAAAAGACCTCCACGCGCTGAAATAATAGGTCTGCCTGGTGGTTTGTTTGCGTCTTTGTGAATTTTTGGTATAAAATATATCGATGGTGTAATGGGGTGATCGTTTCTTAAAAACTTGTATTCCTCCGGAGTTATTAACCCCTTAGTTTTCCAAGTTGCTAATTTGCTGTAATATATTTTATATATTTCCTTAAGATCTGTTCCATTCCGTCTGATGTAGCATTTTGGGTCGTTTAATTGTGATAGAGCCTCTTTTGTGTATTCAGTTTTGTCCCATATCACAATGTTGCCCCCTTTGTCAGAGTTTCTGATTACTATCGAGGCTTCATTGTCCAATTTCCGCATGAGTGAATAATACCCAACGTTGCGTTTGTTATATTTTTCTCTAGTACTGCGCACTTTATAATTCAACTGTTTAATTTCAGTGATTAAATGTTCATTGAAAACATCAATTGAGTCTCTTGGACTTACTGGAGTAAATGTTGATTTGGCCCTAAAGGGTGATGGTATTGATCGTTCCTCCGTTGACCCTGTTGATGGAATAATACCTCCAGTCTGAGTGGTTGTTATATTTCCTTCTGTCCATAGTGCATTTAAAGCATCTAATAAAGGCATGTCTTGTGCAGTCGTGTCTTGCATAGTTGTAGTTTCTTCATTCATCACGAGATTGATTTGTCTTGTGTTGCTGGCCTGTAACATATGATATTTTTTAAGTTTGAGCTTTCGAATGCTGCGATATACATCCATCCTCGTTCTGGAATAATTGAAGTTGCTTTCTGGGCAGTATGATAAGCCCAGACTTAATATCTGCTCTTCCGCTTTGGTTAAATTTATTTTTGCCAGGTTAATGATGGTTTTGTTTGGTTTTTCATTACTCATTATCGTTGTTTCCATCTTCCCATGGCCTTCCTTCTGGGATTTGATGTATTTGAGCCTTGCTTTGCGCCTCTGCCTGCGTTTGTAGTTTCGGTGGTTTGAACTCTGTTTGTTTGATTCCTTGGGCGCAAAGTCTGCCTTCTGTCCATGCATAAAAAATGTATTTCCTCACCAGGGGCTGGAATATTCTTAGCGGATTCGTCTTCCTTATTCCGGAATTCTGAATCCGATCCGCTGTCCGGAACTGAGCTCAAATCAGAATTTGATGTCTGCAATGTTTGTTTGTCCTTTTGTGATGTGTAAGCTTTCTGACCATCAGTTGTGCTTAATTTAGATCGTCTTATGGAGTCATATTTTTTAGAAAATGTAAAAATCTGCCCCAATTCGTAATCAATCAATCAATCAATCATGTCACTTATAAAGCGCACTACATACCCGCGAGGGTCTCAAGGCGCTGGGGGAAGAGGGGGGTGGTGCTGCTACTGATCGAAGAGCCAGGTCTTGAGGAGTCTTCTGAAGGCCAGTAGGTCTTGGGTCTGTCGGAGGTTGGTGGGGAGGGTGTTCCAGGTCTTGGCGGCGAGGTGGGAGAAGGATCTGCCGCCGGCGGTCGTTTTCTGGATGCGGGGGACTGTGGTGAGGGCGAGGCTGGTCGGCGGAGCTGGCGGGTGGGGGTGTAGAAGCTGAGTCGTCTGTTGAGGTAGGCTGGTCCGGAGTTGTGGAGTGCTTTGTGTGCGTGGGTGAGGAGCTTGAAGGTTATCCTCTTGTTGACAGGGAGCCATTGCAGGTCTCTCAGGTGGGGTGTGATGTGGCTGCGTCGGGGATGTCGAGGATAAGACGTGCAGAGGCTTTCTGGATGCGTTGCAGCCGTCTCCAGGAGCTTAGCCGTCGTTCCTGCGTGAGGGCGTTTCCGTAGTCCAGCCTGCTGGTGACGAGGGCCTGGGTGACTGTTTTTCTTGTTTCGGTGGGGATCCACTTGAAGATCCTGCGGAGCATTCGGAGGATGTTGAAGCAGGATGAGGAAACGGCGTTGACCTGCTTAGTCATGGAGAGGGTGGGGTCGAGGATGACCACTAGGTTGCGTACGTGGTCGGTGGGTGGCGGGGCTGTTCCCAGTGATGTTGGCCACCAGGAGTCATCCCAGGCTGAAGGGTTGGAACCAAGGATGAGGACCTCCGTCTTGTCCGAGTTCAGCTTCAGGCGGCTGGTCCTCATCCATTCGGCGACGGCCTTCATTCCTTCGTGGAGGTGGGCTTTGGCGGTGTGAGGGTCTTTGGTGAGGGAGAGGATCAGCTGGGTGTCGTCGGCGTAGGGAGATGATGTTGAGGTTGTGCTGTCGGGCGACGTGGGCGAGGGGTGCCATGTAGATGTTGAACAGCGTTGGGCTGAGGGAGGAGCCTTGGGGTACGCCGCAGATGATCTTGGTGGCCTTGGATCGGAAGGGGCGAGGCGGACGCTTTGTGTTCTGCCGGAAAGGAAGGATGTGGTCCAGTCCAGGGCCTTCTCTTGGATCCCGGCGTCGTGAAGGCGTGTTCGTAGTGTGTGGTGGCAGACCGTGTCGAAGGCGGCTGATAGGTCCAGGAGGATGAGGGCTGCTGTTTCTCCGTTGTCTAGCAGGGTCCTGATGTCATCGGTGGCGGCGATGAGGGCGGTTGCTGCGGAAGCCGGACTGGGAAGGGTCCAGGATGTTGTTCTCCTCGAGGTAGCGGGTCAGTTGTTTGTTGACGATTTTCTCGGTGACCTTCGCGGGGAACGGGAGCAGAGAGATGTGTCGGAAGTTCTTGAGGTCCTTGGGGTCTGCCTTGGGTTTCTTGAGTAAGGCGGTGATCTCGGCGTGCTTCCAGCTTTCCGGGAAGGTTGCTGCCCTCGAAGGAGATGTTGATTATTTTCCGGAGATGGGGCGCGATGGCTGTACTGGCTTTGTTGAAGATGTGGTGAGGGTACGGGTCTAGCGGTGAACCGGAGTGGATGGTGTTCATGATTTCGCTGGTGTCCTCGTCGTTGATGTTGGTCCAGGAGAGCAGGCGGTTGGTGGTTGTGGGGGCAGTGGTCTCGGTGGTTGCCGGGGTGGTCGTGGTGTTGAAGCTGTCGTGGATGTCGGCGATTTTGCGGTGGAAGAAGGTGGCCAGTGAGTCGCACAGGTCTTGCGACGGCTGGATGTCGTTGGTGTTGGAGCTGGGGTTGGAGAGTTCCTTCATGATGTTGAAGAGCTCTTTGCTGTTGTGTGCGTTGTTGTCTAGGCGGTCTTTGAGTGAGGCCCTTTTGGCGGATCTGATGAGGTGATGGTGACTGCGGGTGGCGCTCTTGTGGGCGGCGTAGCTGTCCACTGTCCGTTCGTGGAGCCAGATCTTCTCCAGTTTTCGGCATGTTCGTTTGGAGGCCTGGAGGTCTTCGGTGAACCAGGTGGCTTTCTTGCTGGTGTCGCTGTTGGGCGGATTCTTGAGCGGGGCGAGGGTGGGCTCAGGGCGAGGGTTGTGGTTAGCTGGTCTTCCGTGACTCTGCTCCAGCAGCGGCGAGGCATTTGTTCGGTGCGGTGGT
>CAWUFW010013078.1:5000-7500 GCA_963921515.1 Calotriton arnoldi | reverse complement strand
TGGAAATTCTTCTAAGTGTGGAGTTTTGGAACTTTAAAATATTCCTCTAAAATCAGCCGAAATACGAATTCCGATTTACTCACCTGTTATCAGGAGAGACCTCAGTGCTGCATCTTTCAGCCCAGTACTGGTCCTGAAAAGTAATTTTAACTGTACTTACCGGTAACTTGAATTTCCTTCATAGGCTAACATTGACTGGTTTCACTTGGAAATTCTTCTAAGTGTGGAGTTTTGGAACTTTAAAATATTCCTCTAAAATCAGCCGAAATACGAATTCCGATTTACTCACCTGTTATCAGGAGAGACCTCAGTGCTGCATCTTTCAGCCCAGTACTGGTCCTGAAAAGTAATTTTAACCGTACTTACCGGTAACTTGAATTTCCTTCATAGGCTAACATTGACTGGTTTCACTTGGAAATTCTTCTAAGTGTGGAGTTTTGGAACTTTAAAATATTCCTCTAAAATCAGCCGAAATACGAATTCCGATTTACTCACCTGTTATCAGGAGAGACCTCAGTGCTGCATCTTTCAGCCCAGTACTGGTCCTGAAAAGTAATTTTAATCATACTTACCAGTAACTTGAATTTCCTTCCATAGGCTAACATTGACTGGTTTCACTTGGAAATTCTTCTAAGTGTGGAGTTTTGGAACTTTAAAATATCCCTCTAAAATCAGCCGAAATCCGAATTCCGATTTACTCACCTGTTATCAGGAGAGACCTCAGTGCTGCATCTTTCAGCCCAGTACTGATCCTCAAAAGTAATTTTAACCGTACTTACCGGTAACTTGAATTTCCTTCCATAGGCTAACATTGACTGGTTTCACTTGGAAATTCTTCTAAGTGTGGAGTTTTGGAACTTTAAAATATTCCTCTAAAATCAGCCGAAATACGAATTCCGATTTACTCACCTGTTATCAGGAGAGACCTCAGTGCTGCATCTTTCAGCCCAGTACTGATCCTCAAAAGTAATTTTAACCGTACTTACCAGTAACTTGAATTTCCTTCCATAGGATATCATTGCCTGCTTTTTGCTGAAAAAGTTTCTAAGTGTTGATTTTTGAAACATACAAATATTCCTCTAAAATCAGCCGAAATACGAATTCCGATTTACTCACCTGTTATAAGGAGAGACCTCAGTGCTGTATCTTTCAGCCCAGTACTGGTCCTGAAAAGTAATTTTAACCGTACTTACCAGTAACTTATATTTTCTTCCATAGGAATCCATTGTCTGGTTTTCAGCAGAAAAGTTTCAAAGTGTCGATTTTCACAAACTACAAATATTCCTTAAAAATCGCCTGTATGACTTAAACGCATTCTTTCAACTGTTTACAGGAGATGCACCAGTGCTGGATCCAGGATCCAACACTGAGTAAGAAAAAGTAACGATAACAGTTTTTACCTGCTAAGTGAATTTCCTTCCATAGGATAACATTGGTGATTCTATGAGAAAAAGTTTCTAAGTGTCAACTTTTAAAATACAATAATATTCCTTAAAAATCACGACTGTAACCAAAACGCTTTTACTCAACTGTTTACAGGAGATGTACCAGGACTGAATCTAGGATCCAGTCCTGTGGTTAGAAAAAGTAATCCATAAAGTAACTAATTGCATTTAACTAGAAATTCACATTGAGCTGAATGTTGCATTGTGTATGAAAATGTGTTGCCCATTGCAACAACTGTAACTACTGTACTTAAAAGTCTATTGCCTATGTGCAAAGTATTTAAACTAAAGTAATTCATTCTGAGAAAGTATTTTTTGTAATGTAATGTATAATGTAATTACAATGTAATTTAAAAAATAAAATATGTAAAAGAAATTGTTTCTAAAAATGTAGTAAATCAGTGTGAAAAAATTAATATAAAAATTAATACATTTAAAAATTGTCATTTAAAAAACCTTTGAAATTCACTGAAAAAACCGTAGGTTTCAGGCACGTTATAGTTACAAATTAGCATTTTAAAAACCTTTGAAATTCACTGAAAAAACCATAGGTTTCAGACACGTTATAGTTAGAAATTAGCATTTAAAAAACCTTTGAAATTCACTGAAAAAACCATAGGTTTTAGGGACAGTTATAGTTAGTTGGACATTGCACTCATACAAAACCCGTGAAATTCCCCCGTTATAGTTAGTTCAGCTAACTATAACTCGCGCCCCGCAATGCACTGCTGATGACGTCACATATTACATCACTCATGACATGGTCAGTGACATCACTGATGACATCACTGATGACATCTCAAATGACATCACTGATGACATCATCCACGTGATAATCTGATGCAGCTCCTCACACCCTAATATAACCTTTGATACACCCAATCTAAATTACAGAGTGCCATTCGCAAAACCATAGACACTCCAACAGCAATAACTACATACCCACTCACTGATTCTTAGGTCTACACACACACATCCACTCACTCACCCGTACAGTCACTCATACTTATGGTCACTCAGTACAGGACTATCATATGCACTCTTACTCCTATATA